>VDFB02281492.1:165051273-165247622 GCA_007258455.2 Sequoia sempervirens | reverse complement strand
TGTGATGCTTAGAAAATTCTCATCTGATCCTATGGGATCGTGTTGGGCCCCTCTACAATAACCTCTCTCAGTTTTTGTTATCTCAGAGTTGTTTTCCCGTAGTATCTAGTTTTTGGTTGATGGAAAAAGTGTCAAATGGAAGCAGTGGAAAGTTGCGAAGTGGTGCAATTTTTGTTCTGCAACTCGTGTGACCAAATAGACTATTCCAACGTGTTTGATTAGGCATTTTTACGCTAGGCAT
This sequence comes from Sequoia sempervirens, assembly GCA_007258455.2. Classification (NCBI taxonomy): domain Eukaryota; kingdom Viridiplantae; phylum Streptophyta; class Pinopsida; order Cupressales; family Cupressaceae; genus Sequoia; species Sequoia sempervirens. The sequence goes on along the minus strand of VDFB02281492.1, from coordinate 165,247,381 downwards.
GGTCCTCTTTCGCACCCAAACACGTGGAATCGCTCTGAGTTATGTTCAACCGGATCGATCCCTTAAGGGTCCAAAGGGAAAAATTCCTGCAAACTTCAGCATGAGGTTACTCAGACACCGTGATGCTTAGAAACTTCCCATCTAATCCTATGGGATCATGTTGGGCTCCTCTACAATAACCTCTCTCAGTTTTTGTTATCTCGGAGTAGTTTTCCCGTAGTCTCTAGTTTTCAGTTGATGGAAAAAGTGTCAAATGGAAGCAGTGGAAAGTTGCAAAGTGGTGCAATTTTTGTTCTACAACTCGTGTGACCAAACAAGCTGTTCCAACGCATTTTAATAGGCATGTTTATGCTAGGCATGGTCCTCTTTCACACCCAAACACACGGAATCGCTCCGAGCTATATTCAACTGGATCGATCCCTTAAGGGTCCAAAGGGAAAAATTCCTACAAACTTTAGCATGAGGTTACTCGGACACCATGATGCTTAGAAACTTCTCGTCTAATCCTATGGGATCGCGTTGGACCCCTCTACAATAACCTCTCTCAATTTTTGTTATCTCAGAGTGGTTTTCCCATAGTCTCTAGTTTTTAGTTGATGGAAAAAGTGTCAAATGGAAGCAGTGAAAAGTTGCCAAGTGGTGCAACTTTCATTCTGCAACTCGTGTGACCAAACAGATTGTTCCAACGTGTTTGAATAGGCATGTTTATGCTAGGCATGGTCCTCTTTCACACGCAAACACGTGGAATCGCTCCGAACTACGTTCAACCAGATTGATCCCTTAAGGGTCCAAAGGGAAAAATGGCTGCAAACTTGACATGGGGTTACCCGGACAAGTGATGATTAGAAACTTCTCGTCTAATCCTATGGGGTTGGCGTTGGGACCCTCTACAATAATTCTCTTGGTTTTACATTATCTCGAGTTTTTTTTTTTCACGTGGTGTGAGTTTGATTTATTAGAAAAAAGTGTAAATGAAAATATTGAAGAGATTACAAAGTAGATTGCAACACGTTTTACCTTTCGATGTGATAAGCGAACTATTCAATGCATCTGAATAGGAATTTTTACACTAGGAATGGTCCTATTTTGCACCCAAACACATGGAATCACTCTGAGCTATGTTCAACCGGATCGATCCCTTAAGGGTCCATAGGGAAAAATCGCTACAAATTTCAGCATGAGGTTACTCGGACACTGTGATGCTTAGAAAATTCTCGTCTGATCCCATGGGATTTCATTGGGACCCTCTACAATAACCTCTCTTAGTTTTCGTTATCTCAAAGTGGTTTTCCCGTGGTGTCCAAATTTTAGTTGATGGAAAAAGTGTCAAATGGAAGTAGTGGAAAGTTGCAAAGTGGTGCAACTTTCGTTCTGCAACTCGTGTGACCAAATGGACTGTTCCAACACGTTTGAATAGGCATATTCATGCTAGGCATGGTCCTCTTTCTCACCCAAACATGTTGGTTTGGCCAAAAAAAATTTGAGGGGGGTTCAGTTCGTTTTGGGTTTGTTGGTACAAAAAACATGTAAAAACAAAATATATATCTATGCAACCTAGAAGCATGAATTAGGATTAGAATATCACATATGATCATATAAACAACAAAATCACCATAAACCTGAATGTCATTTAAAACAACAAAATTGGCAAAAAAAAGTGTTTATAACCTACAAAAAAATGTGAATAAAATCACACTGATTTTCGCGTGAAAAAAAACTATGAGACCATAGCTTGTTGCTTACTATTATTCTTTGATAGATTTTTTCCAAGCATCCATAGCTTGTTCGAAAGTACTTTTTTTAGGCTTTTAGCAATAGCAGCAAAGTGAATTGTTTGATAAAATGCATTGGTAGACATGTATGAAAATGTGGTAGCATAGACAAGAGGCGTTAATTTGTTTGAAAAAATTCTCAAAATGTGGTCTCATGGTGATGGAATGGCATGATGAGATTCCATGACAAGAAAATTGCTATGGATTGTCATGGCATTCCACCACCATTGAGACCACATTTATTGAACTTTGAATCAAAGCGGTTTGATACTACTAATACATCTTTAACAACTACAATTATGCTTTGATAGATTTTTCCAAGCATCCATAGCTTCATTTTGGAAGCACCTATTTTAGGATTTTAGCCATAGGGCAAGGAGGTGAAGCTGTTTGATAAAATTCTTTTGGTAAATAGATATGAAAAGAGATTTGGTAGCATAGACAAGGCAATAGCTGTTTGAAAATGCCTCAAAGAAATATGGTCTCATGGTGATGGAATGCCATGACTGACAATTACTTTATGGATTGTCATGGAATTCCACCGCAAATAAGACAAATTTCTTTGAGGATTTATTCAAATAGTTCAACTGTCTATGCTATTGCTTATTAAATTATGCTTTGATAGATTTTTTCCAAGCATCCATAGCTTGTTTGGAAGCACCTATTTTAGGATTTTAGCCATAGCAGCAAGGAGGTGAACTATTTGATAAAATGCTTTGGTAAACATGTATGAAAAATGTGGTCGCATAGACAAGGCATTGAATTGTTTGAAAAAATGCCTTAAAGAAATGTGGTCTCATGGTGATGGAATGCCATGACGAATGCCATGACAAGAAAATTGGTATGGATTGTCATGGCATTCCACCACCATTCCGACCACATTTCTTTGAGGCTTTTATTCAAATAGTTCCCTGCCTTGTCTATGCTATTGCTTATTAAATTATGCTTTGATAGATTTTTTCCAAGCATCCATAGCTTGTTTGGAAGCACCTATTTTAGGATTTTAGCCATAGGAGCAAGGAGGTGAACTGTTTGATAAAATGCTTTGGTAAACACGTATGAAAAATGTGGTAGCATAGACAAGGCAGAGAACTGTTTGAAAAAATGCCTCAAAGAAATGTGGTCTCATGGTGATGGAATGCCATGACGAATGCCATGACAAGAAAATTGCTATGGATTGTCATGGCATTCCACCACCATTTCGACCACATTTCTTTGAGGCTTTTATTCTAATAGTTCGTTGCCTTGTCTATGCTATTGCTTATTAAATTATGCTTTGATATATTTTTTCCAAGCATCAATAGCTTATTTTGAAGCACCTATTTTAGGCTTTTAGCCATAGCAGCAAGGAGGTGAACTGTTTGATAAAATTCTTTGGTAAACATGTATGAAAAATGTGGTAGCATAGACAAGGTAGAGAACTGTTTGAAAAAATGCATCAAAAGAAATGTGGTCTCATGGTGATGGAATGCCATGACAATCCATAACTGTTTAGAAAGAGACACATTTTAGGCTTTTAGCCATAGCATTAATAAGACAATGTTGTTTGATAAAATGCTGATGAATATGAAAATGTGTTAGCATAGACAAGGCAATGAACTCTTTGAAAAAATGCCTCAAAGAAATGAGGTCTCATGGTGATGGAATTCCATGACAATCAAAACATTTCATTGTCATGGCATTCCATCACCATGAGACCTCATTTCTTTGAGGCATTTTTTCAAAGAGTTCACTACCTTGTCTATGCTATACTATTATGCTTTTGATAGATTTTTTCGAAGCATCCATAGCTTGTTCGAAAGCACTTATTTTAGGCTTTCAGCCATAGCAACAAGGCAATGAACTATTTAACAAAATTCTTTGGTAGACATGTATAAAAAATGTGGTAGTATAGACAAGGCAGTGAATTGTTTGAAAAAATTCCTCAAAGAAATGTGGTCTCATAGAATGCCATGACAAGCAAATGCAATTGGGAGTTGCTCCTAGTTATTAGTTATGCAATGTGAAGTAATTGCATAACTGCTTAGGTTGACTTTGCAAAAATTATTTATTGTAATTAAAATTTTGTCATCTATCAGCATCTAGTTATTAGTTATGCAATGTGAAGCAATGCTTTGAGTTTGAAATATGTGCAATGCAATGTAATCAACGATATGAATATAAACTACAAAAATCTATTTTTTACAATTTATTAGTTAAACTCTTTATTTTATTTGCTCTCTATATCTCTATGTTATGGAAATGCCTTTAAATTTTTTTAAAAAAGTTTTTATCTTAGAAATTGTTCTACTTTTTTTTTACCTTTTTTTTTAAATCTGATTTTTTTTCAATTTTTTCTAGACTTTTTCCTGATTTTTTCAAAAAAACTTATACTTTTGGTTTGTCAATTTTTTCCCCAAAAGATTTTTGCTGCTATGGTATAAACACATATCTTTTTGTAAGATCAAGGATACTTTTTGAAACTTCCATGCATTGCTAATCTAAAAGGAAAATTATTTTGCCTAATCTGTATGCAGCCATGCTTTTGACATTGTCAAAAAGAGCAAATATGGACACCATCGATAAAAAAGATTTGTATTAACCAAATAGCCATGTACACATACATCAATATATGTCGATATAAGTATAAAATATAGTTACAAAATAGCCATATAGGCTTACGCTCGAATGCCATAAAGGCATACAATGTCAAATATATCCAATACAAGATATGTACAAAATTGCCATGTCTAGGCATACAACAAAGGGCTCTAGAATCAAAATTCATTTCTCTCCATGCTTTGGAAATAATTTTTTTTCCCTTTGTTTGGCGATCTGATGGCGATAAGTCTGTCTGTCATTTATGATGTGCTCGAGGAGTGCTCCTGCTACTCCTATAGTTTAGCTCCTGGTGAAGTCTTAACTGTTACAATAAGAAGTAAAGACATTAATATATAAAAATTACATTATAAGAAATGATATATTTAACAAAATAATCACTTATTGCCATCTCATGATCACTCTCCACAATGGAAATATTTGTATGTCGATGCTCAGGTGTGCTCAAGCCCTATATAAACCATCCAAATAGGAATTAAACTACGAATCAATAATGGTTTGATTTTTCACTAGAATTAACATCTATAACAACAAATGTAAATTGAAATTTAGTAATTTGCCTCATACCTCCTCTATCAGAGCCACGGAGGATTGTATAGCGGATGAAACACTGATATCCATTGCCCTTGTAACATTTGGAGGTGTTCCCACAACCAACATCTGAAAATAAAACAAAAAATTATTCAATCACAAAAAAGTTACATTAGCAAGATCCATGTCATGACTTATAATGTATGAGATCTAATGAACAAAATTTTGAGTACAAGTATTAAGCTATATATTTCCGGTAGGCCTTGGCACTTCGATAGGAAGACCAAGAATGATGGGGAGAAGAACACATACTCCATTTTGAAGGATGGGAAGACTTACAACCTTTCACCTCTCCTAGAAGAAGACAAGGCAAAGCATGAAGGGCCTAGTGTTTTGATGGTGGGTGAGAAGGAGTTCAAGAAGACCTTGAACGAAGGAGGAGGAAGAGGATTCTTCTTGATTATGAAGCCAAAAAGTGAAGCAGATCTGCCCACAAAGAAGAAGGAAGATGCACCAAACGAAGTCCAAGAGTTGTTGGAAAGGTACAAGGACATAACGGTGAATGAATTACCTAGTTCCCTACCTCCCATTAGGGATATAAGCCACCATATTGATTTGATTCCAGGGGCTGCATTGCCTAATAAGGCTACATACAAGATGACACCTGCTCAAAATGAGGAGATTGCAAGACAAGTGCAAGAGTTGATGGATAAAGGGCTAGTGAGGAAGAGTTTGAGCCCATGTGCTATTCCTACTATCCTAGCACCAAGGAAGGATGGGAATTGGACACTTTACACTGATTCAAGAGCCATTAATAGGATCGTGCAATCAAATATAGGTTCCTGATGCCAATAATGGAGGACCTCATGGATTGTCTATCAAGAGCATCTTACTTTTACAAGATTGATCTAAAGAGCGGGTACCATCAGATAAGGATCAGAGAGGAGGATGAATGGAAGAAAATTTTTAAGACTAATGAAGGGCTCTATGATTGGTTGGTGATGCCCTTTGGGTTATCAAATGCCCCTAGTACATTTATGTGCCTTATGAATGAGGTATTGAGACCTTTCATTGGAAAGTTTGTTGTCGTTTATTTAGATGGCATCCTTGTGTTTAGCAGGTCTAAAGAAGAACATTTGAAGCACCTTGACATGGTACTAAGGAGGTTACAAGAGGAGAAGTTGTTGATCAACATGGAAAAGTGTGAATTCATGAAGGAAGAACTAGTCTACCTTGGTTTTGTCATCTCCAAGGGAAGTTTGAAGATGGATCCTTCAAAGGTGCATGCTATTCTTACTCAAATCCAACATCAAAATCCATGGGAGATGTGAGAAGCTTCCATGGACTTGCAAGCTTTTATAGAAAGTTCATCAAGAGCTTTAGCCAAATTTGTGCACCAATCTTGGACACCATCAAAGGAGGTAACAAAGGTAAGTTTTCTTGGACCAATGAGGCTAATAAAGGGTTTGAATATCTGAAAATGAGAGTAGCACAACAGCCTATAATTGTGCTCCCTGATTTTGATAAATTTTTTACCATTGAGTGTGATGCTAGCAATCAAGCAATAGGGGTTATTTTGAGCCAAGAAAGCAGACCAGTTGCATTTTACAGTGAGAGGTTGAATGAAGCAAAGAGGAAGTATTCTTCCTATGATTTGGAATTGTATGCTATGGTCCAAGCCCTAAAAAAGTGGAGGCACTACTTGTTACCTAAATAATTTGTTGCTTATACTGATAATCATGCCTTGAGTTCTTTGAATGCACAGGACAAACTCAGTCATAGGCACATGAAGTGGGTAGAGTCTTTGCAAGCCTATACTTTCACAATAAAGCATAAGAAGGGCCAAGAAAATAAGGTGGGAGATTCTCTCAGTAGAAGGTCACTTGTAGTGCAAGAGATCCAACTCCAAATCATGGGGGTTGAAGCATTGAAGGATATGTATCATGAAGATTCATATTTCAAGGAGGTATACAATGTTTGTGAGCAGCATTTGAATTCTTTTCATGGTGAATTCTCTGACTTTTTATTGCAAAATGGTTTTCTCTTCAAAGGAATCTAATTGTGTGTGCGTAAATGCTCAATGAGGGAGAATATCATAAAGGAGAAACACAGTGGGAGTCTTGGAGGTCACTTTGGCCTTAACAAGACCTTAGAACAAGTTAGGAGATTTTACTATTGGCCAAAGTTACAAGTGGATGTGAGAAGGTATGTGGAAGGCTGCATAATATGTCAAAGGGCAAAGGGAACTTCATCAAATGCAGGACTCTATCAACCACTGCCCATTCCCAATAGGCCTTCGGAGTGTGTAAGTATCGACTTTGTCTCGGGGTTTCCTAGAACCCAAAAAGGTTTTGATAGTATCTTTGTGGTAGTTGATAGATTTAGTAAGATGGCACATTTTCTTCCTTGCAAATGCACCAATGATGCATCTAATATAGCAGGTCTCTTCTTTAAGGAGGTTGTTAAGATACATGGATTGCCTTTAAGCATTGTTTCTGAAAGGGATTCTAAATTCATTGGTCACTTTTGGACGACCTTGTGGAAGAAACTCAAGGCAAAAATATGTCCTTTAGTTCAGCATACCATCCACAAATGGATTGACAAACTGAAGTGGTGAATAGATCATTGGGAAACCTCTTAAGATGCCTTACCAAGGAGCATGGACAAGCTTGGGATCTGATTTTACCTTAGGCTGAATTTGCATATAATAACTCCATGAATAGGGGCATTGGTAGAAGCCCTTTTGAGGTAGTCTATGGCATGCACCCTAGAGGGGTCTATGAACTAAGAGATCTACAAGGAGTTTCTAGGAGAAGTGCTCAAGGTGAGGAATTTGTCGTTACAATCAGGGATATTCATCAACAAGTGAAGGAAACCCTTCAAAAGAATGTTGAGAAGTATAAGGAAAAGGCAGATTTAAAGAAGAGGAATGTCCAATTCAAGGTTGGAGACTTGGTGATGGCACACTTGAAGAAGGAGAGACTTCCAAAAGGAAAGTATACCAAACTCATGATGAAGAAGATAGGACCTTGCAAGGTGGTCTACAAGTTTGGCCAAAATGCTTATGAAATAGAGCTACCTCCTGGGGTGGCAATCTCTCCTATCTTCAACATTTCTGACTTGTATCCTTTCAAAGCTTTTGTGATATGATTGAGTGCTTGGTTACTATCAAACTAATGATATGATTGATGTTACTAAATTTGTTTAAGGTGTATAAGACAGGTTTGGTGACTTTGATGGTTGGATGGGTGACTATTATGAAGCCCTTTGAGCAAATTGGTGATTAACCACAAGATGATAATCAAGATTTTGTCGTAGCAGGAGTTTGTAACCTATAAATAGATTGTTGCAGTCAAAATATGGTGAGTACATTGGTTGATAATGGACTGATAATAGTGAGTACATTGGTTGTTTTTATGGTGGTTGAAAATGATGTGAATCTACTTGATTAAGTCAAAGTTTTATTTAATATGGTTTTTTCTTTGAATGAATCAATTGGAATACTGATTAGTGGAATGATGAATGAAAAGTAGATTTATGATGAAATTATATTTGATCTTCTCCTGATTCTATTTGGGATTGAAATCCCTTGAAGAAATGATGTTGATGGTGTTTGTTGGATGCTCTGCATCAGATGTACCTTGATGATTGAGTGTTTTGATATGATGCTCTACATCACTAACTGCCTTGTCTATGCTATTGCTTACTATTATGGTTTCATAGATTTTTTCCAAGCATCCATAGTTTGTCGTGGTGGTGCACCTTTGCAAGCACATGCCTCCATGTGAAGTAATTGCATCGTGTTGCTTATGTTGACTTTCTAAACAACTATATTGTATAGTTGAAATTTTGTCATTTATCAACATCTAGTTATTAGTTATGGAATTTGAAGTACTAATGCTTTGAGTTTGAATGATGTGTAATGCAACGTAACCAACAATATGAATATAAAATACACAAATCTATTAAGTAGAATTCATTAGTTAAGTTCTCTTTATTCTATTACCTCTGTGTACGTTTGAGTGAATCCATTGGCACTAGTAGGTGTTTGCTTGAACCCACCAATATTAGCCTGTTCAACATCCAAAATCACATGTATTAAAATACCATTCGTAAAACAATGCTATTAACATGTAATAAATTTATAATTGTTTACTAGTTACATACCCCATTGATAGGTGTACTGCAGAAATAAGTAGGTGGAGGACTGGTGTATCCAGTCTCAACACTGTGACCTTGCAATTTTATTAAAATAATAAAACTAAATTAGTTAATCATGCATTTCAAAATCAAAATTTAATAAATTAAATTTAATGAACATGCTGAATTTTACCTGACTATCAATGCCATATGCACGATGCAAAATGTTAGTCGTCCTCTCCATCCCTGTAGCAACATACGGATCCTGTGTAGCAGCATACAGATCCTACGTAGCAGCCTCCTGTGTGCCAGTGGGGTCATATGAACAAGTCACCCCGCAAGATTGACACACATGGGTTTGAAGGCCACTACCCGAAGACTCCCCTGGATGGCGTTGTATAATAGGGATACTATGATGGATGACACTCCAGGTCAAAGTGTTGATCACCTGCAATGTCTCTATGTCAGCACTCTCCTTCGCAACAACAAGCATAACAATGTGCCCATGAGGCGGCCTTGCGAGAGGTTGTCTCCCTTGCCGCACAGGATCTGGTTGTGCACTGGGCCTATCCTGAGCCGACCCCCCACCTCTCCCCTGGAACTCCCTCATATCAAAATAATTTGGGATTTGGTTCAATACAAACTCACTGTATAGTTTCCTAAGAAAATATGGGGGGACTTCACAATTATTGCACGGTGGGTAATCAAAGATCAAATACCATCTATCATAAAAATGGTTCCTAATCTCTTGGTGGTGGCACCAATGAATAGGAAACCTCTTTGCATTGAGGGTAAGATTTTGATTTGTTGTAGGGTTAGTGAATAGAGAGCACAAATCACTTTTAGTAATTTTAAAATCTTTTACTTGTTTATATGATAATTTGTCTACATAATATGCCCTAGCTAGCTGCCTCCAATCTTGCCAGATATTTGTTGGGTAATTGCATCTACATTTTTTAACATCTCTTTCAACGAATTTGTTAGACACATTCTTTCTGTGGTTGAAGCATTTGGATCACTCAACCTACTGATAAGATCCTCAAGTTGTTTTCTATTGTTGTCAATTTTACTCCTCAAATTTTCTTGAGTGCCAAGAGGGTATTGAGTGATTGGTGGGGGAGGTTGATTTTGTTGTTGAGGATTTTCCTCCTCTTCTTGTTGAGGATTTGCAGGATTTCCTACATTTAAAAAAAAAAATCAAATCTAACCTAAAACAAACAAAATCAATTTCAAACTAAGAAATTCAAAACAAATAGCAGATAATACTTACCTATCGCACCTCTTTGTCGTCGTGGTGCCATATTTGCAAAGAAAATCCAACTGTTGTTGATAAAATTTGTAGAAATCCTTCCTCCTAGAATGTGAGCGCGAAAGTGAGGGTTTTTGGCTGCGGGCAGAGTTGAGAAATAGTAAATAGAAAATGATAGTTTTAACTTTTTTTTTTGCTTTTAAAACAACATAACGCGAGCGCGTTATAATGCGCTCGCGTTATCTCTTTCCAAAAACTTTTTTGGCTATAAAAGTGTGACCATCTTCATGCACCCGCCTAGCTCCTATTTTGAAATCTCTAGATATTAGTAAACCATTTTAGATCTTCTCTTTTGCATCCTTACATATTGTTGCTATTGTTATGTTACAAAAGAATGAAGAAGGGTATGAGCAACCAATTTCATTTTTCAATAGATTACTTTAGGGAGCTAAGTTGAAATATGATTCCACTAAAAAGCAAGCTTATGTGCTTTTTAAAGTAGTAAAGGAATTTAGGCCTTACTTAGTGGGAGAAAAAGTGGTTTCTTATGTGTTGAATGTAGCATTCAAAGATGTATTTGTGCAAATAGAGGTCACAGGAAGAAGATGCAGATGGATAAATAGAATTCAGGAGTTCAATATTGACATCCAGATAATAAAACTTGTAAGAGGACAGGGATTGGAAAGGTTAATGGTAGAATCTAATCTAGAAGCTACAAAAGTGTGTAATGTTAAGGAGCAAGAAGGTTTGATATCCAACATTGAACACAAACCTTGGTATACAAATGTGCTTCATTACCTCAAGCACATGAAATGCCCTAATGGTATGAATGATAAAAAAGGACATTGAAGCTCCAAGCATCAAGGTATGTCTTTGTGAATTGTGACCTATTTTGGAAGGACAAGGATGGCATTCTATTGTTATGCCTGGATAAAGGATAGGTAGAAAAGACTTTGAAAGAAATGCATGAAGGCATATGTGGAGGGAATTTTTTAGCTAAGACTACTACACATAAAATACTAAGAGTGGGTTATTATTGGCCAAAAATCTTTGTTGATGCTCACAAATATGTAAGAAAATGTGAGGCATACCAAAAGTTATCTAGTAAATTGAAATATCAAGGAGCCTTGCCTTTGAGGCCCATACAGATTGAAGCACCCTTTTATCAATGGGGTGTTGACTTCATAGGTGAAAGAACAAACAAGTCAAGTGGAGGACACAGGTGGATTCTTGTTGCAATAGAATACTTTACTAAATGGATTGAAAAAATCCCAACCAAACAAGCTACTAGTAAAGTAGTGATCAATTTCTTGTTGGAAAATATCATTACTAAGTTTGGGGTTCCTATCAGGATAATCACAGATAATGGGATGTGTTTCAGGTATGATGAATTGAAGAAATTTTGTGAGTCTTATGGCATTGTGATCTCATATGCTTCTCCATATCACCCTCGAGCTAACGGTCAAGTTGAATCTAGTAATAAAAGTATTACGAAAATAATCAGAAGAATGCTTGAAAACAACAAAAAGGCCTGGGATTCAAAACTAAAGTTAACATTATGGGCATATAGGATCACAATGAAGAAGGCTACTAAGAAATATCCTTCTGAACTGGTTTATGGAACTCAATCCAAAATACCAATGCATAACCTTATCCCAGTTTACAAATTCATTTTGCAAGAAGACATGAACATAATTGAACCTATGGAGGAAAGCATGGAACAATTAGCAGAGTTAGATGAAATTAGAACTCAAGCACAAAAATAGAATGAGAAATGCAACTACAAATGAAATATTTATTTGTCAAAAAGGCCAAGGATATAGAGTTCCTAATTGATGATATTTTTCTCATGTGGAATGCTCAGAGTTAAGATAAAGGAAAACATGGAAAGTTTGAAGCTCTATGGTTGGGTCCATTTGTTATCACAAGGAAATGTGGAGAAGACTCATTTTATTTGAAGAATATGGTGGGTGAAGATTAGGAATTACTAGTGCATGGACAATTTTTGGAACACTTATTTGCTTAAAGAAGATCAATTTCATGCATAGTAGTTAAGGTTTTCCTAGTTTAGGTTCCTTTATGTCTACTTGTTTTTTGTTTTCGGTCTACGTCCTAAAGATTGTTTCTGGATTCTTGTAATATCTGATAGCCATTCATCCCCAACTAGAGCCATAGTTGGAACTTGTAAATTTTCCTAATTTTGCTAGTTTCATGCCTAAAAATCCATTATAAAAAGCCTTAACCCTTCTGCCACTCATATCTTGGAGTTAAAAATTTCCTTGTTGAAGTCCTCAATTGAGTCATTTTCAATCATACATATGTTTCATCCTTGTATCTCCATCTTCATATGTATATGATTCAAATACCACACCCCTGCAGAGGTTTGAAGTCACCCCTATTAGTCCTTGGCAAGTGTGCAGGAGCTTGAGGTGCAATGTGAGTGTTCACTACAATACCACAATAGTCAGTGGGAATATCTGTAGGATAGCGATAAGGAATTAAATGACCCTGATGTAGCCAACATCCCCATGATGGGTATACCATGATGTTAAAGGTAGTATGCGGTATAGCGAGATGGACTAAGATGAAGGGCATATGGTCTCATTGCCACGTGAGGGTCTTGATTTATCATGGCGGGACTACGGTACAGGGTGGTGGGGTATTTATGGCAGATTCCAAATGAATTGTATGAAAATACTTTAGGCCACTTGATCTTCTTAGATCAAGCGTACATATTTAAAATTCACATACGTTGATCGATCATTGCAAATTTCTAGCACAAGTTGATATTAATGGTGAAGTGATTGAGTTCAGAAGTTGATATATTTCAAATTTTGTGCTATCTTGATCATTCAAAGTAGCTCAATGTGCTTAGAGACGAAGGGATTCAAGGCTTGGTGTGAGCTCTACAACTGTTGTATGAACGAGTAAGTGCATTTGTGCCTCTCTTCTGTTTGGTCCATAGGTGTTTCAATTAGCTCTGTAAATTAAAGGTTTTGAACCCTAGTTAAGCATAATTTAAATGATGCCCCCGAGAAAAGTGATTCTGTAAGTAAGAAGGGAGTGTACTAAGCTCCTAAAGAAAAGAAGAGACCACTTCAGCAGTCACTCTTGGATGTATTTCTTGTTACCTTTTTTTGGCCACAGCTCAAAACTGGTAGAGCTAAATTGCATTTCTCATTTGAAATGTACAATTTTTCTGCTAAAGTATTCATTCTAATCTAGAATCTGATTACTTGTGAATTTCCAGTGTGATTATGTAAATTTTTTTAATAGAAGAAATCATTAAAATTGCATAGTAATTGTTTTTTATTCATATTGTAAAAACCAAAGTCCCACACAAGTTGTGGGAGTAGCCTAATTTGATTTTCATAATCAAGTAATGAATAAAAACTAAGGTTGCAAACTACACTACTGAAGATAATATAAACATGGAGGGGAATGATTCATCATTGCATGTAATGATGAATCATTTTTTACTTGATGTCTTCAAGTTGTGTCTCCAGTGCCTCCAGGTTGTTTCAGCTCCAAACTCCATGGTTTCTCACAAGAGTGTTGAAGATGATGTTAGAGAAATGATAAATCATATCCTACTTCATGCCTACATTACCAAAAAAAATGTAACCTACATCTTATCAGGCATTCATCAAATTATTAAGTCATTGAAAAAGGTAGATGTTCAGGGAGCACAAAGTTCAATGGAAGCTTTCAGCTTCAATTATTTTGCTACCTATTTTGTTTAATGTGCAGATACAGGTATAATCAGATCATTTTGATCAAGAGATATTGTTATGAGTGGTGAGAAATGTGGCTCCCATAAGGGTTGAGCCCAACTCATAAACAATAACATGGGACAATAGTATGGAATAAAGTAATCATCATTCTCCATGAATAATACTTCTGAGTGAACATGCAAACATATTTCAAGTGCCAAATCAAAACAATAGAAGAAACAGTGAAACAATGAATAATACTTCTAAGTGATTGTATTGGAACAACATGTCAATACATTTAATCATTTATCAAGAGAACTAGTTATGAGCATGTTATAGTTATTGGTCAAGTGAATAAACAACACAGATATTTATGCCATCTCTTACTTTTGATCATGCATACACAATACTCATACTCAGCCCAAAAGACACCATTACGTTCACATGATGAATTAAGGATGATAACATACTCATGGTGGAGTTCATGCACAACAGTATAAAGGACAACCCTGACATGCATTTGAAAATATTCTTACTGTCAAGAATGATAGAGGGCAACAAAGCTTGAAGGAAGGTAATAATTTGCAAATCAGTTAATGCACAGTGACTATCACAAGCATGAAGATAAGGTGCATCTATGATAAACACTGTGGAAAAATAGATCTCAACCACTGTGATAAGGTGCATCTATGTCTATTGAGAACCAACAAGAATTTTTATACCTAGCTATGGAGTTCTATTTGTCACTAAGCACGACTGCTCTACTAAAGACTTCAGCTCAATGAAAGGATAAATTGCATGTTAAAAGCATGATAGTGAATACTTAAGACAATGGTTTGTATTTTCAATAAAAGTATTTTAGTTTTCATAAACCACAGTAACCGGCAATAAGTTCCTTTGACTACAATAGAGTCTCTTAATTGTGATAGATCCTTAAGCATGTACTTTTGCCTCCACTAAAATAAAGATCATGTGGCTTAGAACTGTGTTATAGTCAATGTTTGTGCTTAAATCAAAACTTCAGGACAAGGTTTTAAGAGACTTTTGACTGTGAAGAGGTAATGTCCTTGACTGAGATCTATGGTAGTCTATGTATTTTTAGTTTGATTCAGTGATGAGCAGGGTAGAAAATGATAAAGGGGTAGAGTTATGATAAGGAATAGAGGGTTTGAAAAGAAAAAGTATGCATACAGTGATAGACCAAAGGGAAAAGCAAGGGGACTAACTGTTTGCAATGAGAGGACAATAATCTACGTGGTTGATGAAAAAGACATGCACAAAATGAAGAGGAAGGAGTTTACCAAGTGAAATGGAGAGAATAGCTCGCAGCCTACAAATAACAATACATAAAGGCAGAGCCAAGACAAAAGCGCCTACAAAACATGAGTTTGAAATCCATTGCCTGAAGGAGAAAAATACAAAGCAAAGTATAATTTACAAAGGAAAATGAAGTGAAAAAGTCAAGATGCCTAGGATTTCTTGAACCCTCAAGTATAACCAAATTTATCTCATCTTCAGATACAACCGTAGCTATGAATAATAAAAGGGCTTCAAAAATTATTAAAAAATGACAACTAGAGTGCTAGGAATTCTTCATTTTATAGAAATAATCGAGCTTTTGAAGCCGTTGTACACATAATACATGGGGAAAACAATTACATTCATTGTTTTTGCATTCACATGGGCTTGAATTCAACATTTTATCACTAGAAAGTAAATAGGAGATGCAAAGTTAAGACTTACCTCAATTGTCTATGGAGAGAATACATTCAAAGCCACGTTCAGTTCCTCTGAAAGTTCAGAAACTCCAGAGAACTCCACCAGTGGCAACGCAAGAGACAGAGTAAAGTGGAAGTGGAAAAATGCTAATTGAAGTGTGAATGTGCTTTGGCCATCGATTGCTTTGGTTTAGGGTTTCCTTTTGCCCTAACTTTTGGCTGATACTTTCACAAGTATCTTTTTCATTTTATTTTAAACTTTTGATGCCTTACTAATACCTTATGGTATTATTTATGCCTTTTGAATACTATTACATATCTCAACATCTTTTGTGCCTTGGATTTTTTTTTTTTTTTTGAAGAAAATCAATGCTATGAACCTATGAAATCTTCATATACCCTACAAATTATATGCCTTGTTTTATTCTTACAAAGCCATGAAATCACTAAGGCATATAACTACGTGCTGCATGAAGAGCCTGAAATAACATTTGAAAAAATATATATTTTATCATATATTACATGATATGCATATATTGCATGAGGAGGTCAAAAGCATGTGAGAAGACTTTGAGTCTTGTTTACTTATGATTAGCAAAGTGAGAGCTTGAAGAACTATTATGGGGAGTTATAAGGAGATTTAATTCATGCATGCATGCATAGTTTATTATTTATTTTTGGTATTTTCCCCTTATTCTATATTGTAAAGTTGTGTTTGAAAGTTATTAAACACAATTTTATCAATTGCTTTTCAATAATTTTTCAAATCAACTATTGTAAAAGGGGGAAAATACTAAAAAAAAATTGCTCATGCACAAGTGGAGCTTCAAAGTTTAGTTATTCAGTTCATGCGGATAGTGAGACACTGCTTTCAATTTCACTTCAGTTCACAAGATATTTTGGTCATGCACATGGAGAGGTGGAGTTTTCTAGGCACAGAGAGCAGTTTGCTTCAATTTTGAGCTGTATTTATTAGGATTTTCTCTTCTGCTCGGATTTCACATTGGAGATGTTGTTTTCACTTCAGTTCTCATTCAGTTCTATTATTGGCTGCTTTGTGCATGCCTTTTGTATATATTGGAAAAAGTTAGTCTTTTTCCTCTAGTTCTTATTTTTTAGCCTTTGCATTCTGCAAAGAGAAATATCATGTAACTCAGTTTTTAGTTTTTTAGATTAATACAACAGTAGGTTTACAGGTTCATTTTGTGTCATTTTGCAAAGATTCCTTTGATTTCGGTGAAATCAAAAGTCTGCCTTGTCGTTATGATGTTTTTATGGATGATTTGATGAAGTTTTACTGTGTTTAATATCAAAACCTTTAAAATTATTGTCTCATTTATATTTGCATGCATTCAAAATAGTGAAAATCACAGGTCTAGGGTTGTGTAACAGAATAATCTATTCTTCTTTGATGAGAGAACTCTGTTTTCCTTCAAAAGTGGTTTATTTTGCTGAGAGAACTCTGTTTTCCTTCAAAAGTGGTTTATTCAGGCCTTCCTTAGAATCATTTTTGTGGTCAAATTGTCGAATTGACTTGTGTGGATAGTTTTTTTGAAGTTCATTATGAATCGTAGTTGCAAGTCTTTATCAATTAGGTGTATCATCTCAGTTTACAGTTTTTCATACATTTATTACAATCCTTCTATCCCTTTTCCAGCTTAAGTTACCCAGTTATCAATTTGAGAATCATATAGGAACCAACCTCGAATATAGATGTTTATCTTCGCCATAGGAATACCCACAGCTTGAAGATAGTTCCCATGTTTCAACATATGGTTGAATTTAGCCATTCAATCATTCGAGTGCAATCTGTTTGACAACATTGCCAAAGTCATTTGATAAGGGTTATAAGAAGGTGTTCATGGATGAGGCACATGGATTTAGTGATGTTGTTATTCCTATTTCAAGGAGGGATTTGTTTTCTTACTTTTGAGTTAAGATAAATCCCAAGGTCATGGTTTCAAATGCCTGGAATCTTGACTTGGTAAAGTTAGTTTTACCCTCTTTTTTTTGTAAATGTCGAGTTCATCAAACTATTGGCACAACATTATCATGCAACAACGAGGACTGTGAGGATTCCTAATGGCTCACCGCTAGTGATATTAACCAAATTTTCCATCATAGAGTTTTTTATGCTAAAAAAACAAGCTCTCACCAAAATTGATCTTTGAAAGAGTGGGGAGGACTATAACAAACTGAGGAAAACCTATTAGAGTGATGAGCTCCCAATGTATATGAAGAAGGGTTTCAATAATAGAAGGATACCTATTTCCCCTTCTTGTGGTGAACCATTTTATGTGGATGACTTTGAAGTTTACTTCAAAAAGACATACTTTTCCTTGTGTCAAGTGTTAGGAATAGATGCATAGGATAGAATGCCAATTAGTCTTATGATGATGGCCTTGAGGATTCAAAATTCAAAGGTGAATATTAAGTTTGATTTTGTTTCAATAATTGAAAAGGCATTACATGAGGGATTTCTTCAAGGAAGAGAAAACAAGGCTTCCATTACCTTCAGGCATTACTCCCTATTGTGTCATTTAATCTTGTATCAAAACAAAGATCAATGGACCCCAAGAATGAACATAAAAATGCTCAATCAACAAGGAAAAAGAATTGTAGTACAATATTGCTATTATATTTGGGACAATAGGTGCAGGAATGGTGACTATGTAACTTTTCATGATGATTTTTTAATTAGAATTATGACCACACTTGGTAGTATTTCACCAAGGCTACCTTTTGAAATAAGGGAATTATTGAGACCTTTGACATTAAAACTAGAAAAGAGACATACATATAACTTCGGTGATTTTTTTTCATGCCTGATCATACAATAAGGATTTATGGATGCCCATAGCCTCCCCACATTTTTCCCAAATTTGTTCCTCCTTTTTTGGAATTTTTCGAATTTATGTGGTAGATGTTGTGGATGGAAAGTGATGTTATGAAAAAAAAAAGAATGGTACATTCTTACTTGATTTGACTATGTATGGCAGACTCTCCATTGGTACAGATACCCTTGAAGAGTTGCAAGATTACTTGAAGAGAAGGTATGGTTTGAGATCTAAAGTGGAAAGGGTCTTTGACCTTGAGGGACATATGAATTTTGCGAGGATAGTTATTCTCACTAAGACAAGGATCACCCATGAGGTGGACTATGATGAAGATGTGATAAGGAATTGTGCCACCCCTTAGGAAGTGTTTCAAAGAAAGAGGAAATGGGATATTTTGATGAAAGTAGAGGAAGAAAGGAAGAAGGAAGAACTTGATTTCTTGGGATTCTTTATGGAAGAAGTAAATTCTCTTAAGAGAATTTATTTGATGATTGATAACTTTGAAAGGTTATATGATCAACCAGTAAAAGGAACTGAGAGCTAGCTCACAAAGCCCACCAAGCTCCCTATTAGGAAACTAGGATAAATTGTGATCCTTGAGCCTTCTTCTGATGCAGTTTTAGTGAAAACATTGTTCACCAGTTTCACCTATAGAGCAACCAAGGTCCAAGAGACAAAATATCGATGATATAACTGCCTTAGTATCATATGAATTTTTAGAAGAATTAGGGGATACAAAAGAGGTTTCTAGTGTACTAAGGCATATGAAGGAGGCTACTAAGGTGGACCAACCACTTGTTGAACATGAGATTGAGGCTCATAAGCCTAATGCAAGGGTGGATATGCAAGTACAAAGAGAATTGGAGCCGCTTGAAGATGAAAGAGTAATAGCCTCTCTTAGGTTTGTAGAGGATGATGAATTTGTGACATCTCTTGAGTTTAAGGACTTTTGGGTTAAAATGAAAATGAAGGAATTTGAAGAAAGGGTTAAGATAAATAAAATGGGAACTGATGAATCTCAACATGATCAAATTGTGGCTCAAACCTTCAAGGAGCTCAAGATAAATGAAGTGAAGGATAAATAGAAGAATATGAGAAGCCAAGGTTATTGGATGTAGTGAAAGAAATGAGGGGATTTGCAATGGTTAAAACACTCAAGGACACTTCAGCACTAGAAGTAGCCACTATGACAATGCATTCAACTATGTTCACTCGAGATGTTGTCAAGAGTATAGAGCTCAAATTGGTATGAGGATATTGTGTTTTCATGATGTTTTATTTTCATAATTATTCTCCTAACATCAATTGTATTTTGTGTAATATTTCGGTCGGTGTAATTAGTGACAGAGGAAATATATCAATGTAATACAAAGTTTTTATGCACCTAGGTGGGTAATTGAAAGGTCCTTTTGAATTGTAATGATTTGAAGCTTATTGCTTCCTTCATGTACCTATAAGAAGGAAACCAATACCATTGAAAAAAAGGGGGATTGGATTTTTGGGGAAAATCTATATGTATTGTAAAGAACCTTTTTGAAGCACAGTAATGGAAAGAAAGCAATAACTTGGTGCCCAAATTTTGGTTTCAATTGTTTTGTTGAGTTATTGATAACAATTATCTAGTTGTTTCCAATTTGAAGTTTTCCTTGTTATTTAAATTAGTGTATCTAGTATATGTCTGGTGTATCAAAGAACATTCATGTTTTGTGTGGTTTGTTTGATTGGTTTCTTCAAGTAAGAAATAAATTCTTTTGAATAAGTCACATTAACCTAGAGGATTCATTTGGATTAATAAGAAGAGCCTGGTAATTAACTTCCTTGCAAGTTTATGAAAGTCATAAACATTAGAGTGTCAAACAATTTGAGTTATAACTAGTAGGAGGACACATATCAATATGTATTTTGAGTTCATTACCTAGTGGGAGAAAGGCATTGACCATTTTATCCCCAAAATAATTCCTCGTAAAATACCTCTTTCGTATATTTTAATTTCCAATTGTAGGAGTAGTAGCAGTTATGGTGCAGGAGCACCTCTTTGATCACATGCCTCCATGAGGCCATATTGAGTCATTTTTTTCATTTTGATGTTTTTATATTGTAATAAGGCCCAAGAGGCCACCTTTGTGGTGTTATAGGTCCTAGGATGTTGCTCATTTCTCATATATTGTAAAAATTGTCAAAAGTGCAAAATTAGGTAGATGAAATGTCATTAAGGTGTTTTGTCAACAAACTAATCAAAAGGTGGTTGAAAATAGTTGGTTTTGGTTGAAAATGTATAAATAAACCCTCCAAAACTCGAATTGGGGGTTGGAGACATCATTTTTGAAGATTGATGAATGGAAACCTCAAATTTTGTGCATTTTCTGATTTTCACATTGTTTCCAGATTGAAGTTGTGATTTGTACGGACTTTTATAGACTCAAATAATGGATTATTATATATGGATGGAAATATCTCTATTTCTAGTTTCCAATTATTTTTGTCTCATTGAATTTTATTGAGTTTTGTGGAAGATATGACTATTTTGGTGAGACTGCCTATTCTAACAATATTGTGCAGAATTTACAGTCTAAAGAAGTGGGATGGTACACAATGTAAATTCTATATTTTGGATCTAAAACCAATTGTATTTTTTTTCCATGTGATTCTAATTTCATTTGATTCAAGTCTCATCAAATTTAATTAAGATTTGAATAAGTTATGACCATTTTTGTGAGGGCAAGTTTGAACCCTACCTAGGGTTTGCAGTTTTGGGAAAAATACAATAAATTTCATTTCCACTGTTGGATCTTCATAAGAATTGGAGGAAAAGTCTATAACTATTTTTTCCTCAATCTCACCAGAGCAATTGGATTTATTATTTTTTTGTAGAAGTTATTAATGACTGTTCATGGCAATAAATTGTGGGCTGCCATAGTTATGTTTCCAATTTTATCATATATTACATGATATGCATATATTGCATGAGGAGGTCAAAAGCATGTGAGAAGACTTTGAGTCTTCTTTACTTATGATTAGCAAAGTGAGAGCTTGAAGAACTATTATGGGGAGTTATAAGGAGATTTAATTCATGCATGCATGCATAGTTTATTATTTATTTTTGGTATTTTCCCCTTATTCTATATTGTAAAGTTGTGTTTGAAAGTTATTAAACACAATTTTATCAATTGCTTTTCAATAATTTTTCAAATCAACTATTGTAAAAGGGGGAAAATACTAAAAAAAAATTGCTCATGCACAAGTGGAGCTTCAAAGTTTAGTTATTCAGTTCATGCGGATAGTGAGACACTGCTTTCAATTTCACTTCAGTTCACAAGATATTTTGGTCATGCACATGGAGAGGTGGAGTTTTCTAGGCACAGAGAGCAGTTTGCTTCAATTTTGAGCTGTATTTATTAGGATTTTCTCTTCTGCTCGGATTTCACATTGGAGATGTTGTTTTCACTTCAGTTCTCATTCAGTTCTATTATTGGCTGCTTTGTGCATGCCTTTTGTATATATTGGAAAAAGTTAGTCTTTTTCCTCTAGTTCTTGTTTTTTAGCCTTTGCATTCTGCAAAGAGAAATATCATGTAACTCAGTTTTTAGTTTTTTAGATTAATACAACAGTAGGTTTACAGGTTCATTTTGTGTCATTTTGCAAAGATTCCTTTGATTTCGGTGAAATCAAAAGTCTGCCTTGTCGTTATGATGTTTTTATGGATGATTTGATGAAGTTTTACTGTGTTTAATATCAAAACCTTTAAAATTATTGTCTCATTTATATTTGCATGCATTCAAAATAGTGAAAATCACAGGTCTAGGGTTGTGTAACAGAATAATCTATTCTTCTTTGATGAGAGAACTCTGTTTTCCTTCAAAAGTGGTTTATTTTGCTGAGAGAACTCTGTTTTCCTTCAAAAGTGGTTTATTCAGGCCTTCCTTAGAATCATTTTTGTGGTCAAATTGTCGAATTGACTTGTGTGGATAGTTTTTTTGAAGTTCATTATGAATCGTAGTTGCAAGTCTTTATCAATTAGGTGTATCATCTCAGTTTACAGTTTTTCATACATTTATTACAATCCTTCTATCCCTTTTCCAGCTTAAGTTACCCAGTTATCAATTTGAGAATCATATAGGAACCAACCTCGAATATAGATGTTTATCTTCGCCATAGGAATACCCACAGCTTGAAGATAGTTCCCATGTTTCAACATATGGTTGAATTTAGCCATTCAATCATTCGAGTGCAATCTGTTTGACAACATTGCCAAAGTCATTTGATAAGGGTTATAAGAAGGTGTTCATGGATGAGGCACATGGATTTAGTGATGTTGTTATTCCTATTTCAAGGAGGGATTTGTTTTCTTACTTTTGTGATAAGATAAATCCAAGGTCATGGTTTCAAATTCCGAATCTTGACTTGGTAAAGTTAGTTTTACCCTAATTTTTTTGTAAATGTCGAGTTCATCAAACTATTGGCACAACATTATGATGCAACAATGAGGACTGTGAGGATTCTTGATCACTCACCACTAGTGATATTAACCAAAATTTCCATCATAGAGTGTTTTATGTTGAACAAACAAGCTCTCACCAAAATTGATCTTCAAAAGAGTGAGGAGGACTATAACAGACTGAGGAAAACCTATCGAAGTGATGAGCTCCCAATCTATATGAAGAAGGGTGTCAATAATAGAAGGATACCTATTTCCCCTTCTTGTGGTGAACCATTTTATGTGGATGACTTTGAAATTTACTTCAAAAGGACATACTTTTCCTTGTTTCAATTGTTAGGAATAGATGCATATGATAGAATGTTAGCCAGTCTTATGATGATGGCCATGAGGATTCAAAATTCAAAGGTGAATATTGAGTTTGATTTTTCTTCAATAATTGAAAAGGCATTACATGAGGGATTTCTTCAAGTAAGAGAAAAAAAGGCTCCCATTACCTTGAAGCATTACTCCCTATTGTGTCATTTAATCTTGTATCAAAATAGAGATCAATGGACCATAAGAATGCTTGATCAACAAGGAAAAATATTTCCAGTACAATGTTGGTGTTATATTTGGGACAACAGGTGCAAGAATGGTGACTATGTAACTTTTCATGATGATTATGAAATTAGAATTATGGCCACTCTTGGTGGGATTTCACCAAGGCTACCTTTTGAAATAAGGGAATTATTGGACCTTTGACATTAAAACTAGAAAGACATATATAACTTGATTTTTCATGCGATCATACAATAGGATTTATGGATGCTACATAGCCTCCCATTTTTCCCAAATTTGTTCCTCCTTTTTTGGAATTTTTCGAATTTATGTGGTAGATGTTGTGGATGGAAAGTGATGTTATGAAAAAAAAAAAGAATGGTACATTCTTACTTGATTTGACTATGTATGGCAGACTCTCCATTGGTACAGATACCCTTGAAGAGTTGCAAGATTACTTGAAGAGAAGGTATGGTTTGAGATCTAAAGTGGAAAGGGTCTTTGACCTTGAGGGACATATGAATTTTGCGAGGATAGTTATTCTCACTAAGACAAGGATCACCCATGAGGTGGACTATGATGAAGATGTGATAAGGAATTGTGCCACCCCTTAGGAAGTGTTTCAAAGAAAGAGGAAATGGGATATTTTGATGAAAGTAGAGGAAGAAAGGAAGAAGGAAGAACTTGATTTCTTGGGATTCTTTATGGAAGAAGTAAATTCTCTTAAGAGAATTTATTTGATGATTGATAACTTTGAAAGGTTATATGATCAACCAGTAAAAGGAACTGAGAGCTAGCTCACAAAGCCCACCAAGCTCCCTATTAGGAAACTAGGATAAATTGTGATCCTTGAGCCTTCTTCTGATGCAGTTTTAGTGAAAACATTGTTCACCAGTTTCACCTATAGAGCAACCAAGGTCCAAGAGACAAAATATCGATGATATAACTGCCTAGTATCATATGAATTTTTAGAAGAATTAGGGGATACAAAAGAGGTTTCTAGTGTACTAAGGCATATGAAGGAGGCTACTAAGGTGGACCAACCACTTGTTGAACATGAGATTGAGTTCATGTTTCCAATGCAAGGTGGGTGGATATGCAAGTACAAAGAGAATTGAGCCGCTTGAAGATGAAAGAGTAATAGCCTCTCTTAGGTTTGTAGAGGATGATGAATCGAGTTTAAGGATTTTTGGGTTAAGATAAAAATGATGGAGTTTGAAGAAAGGGTTAAGAGAAATAAAATGGGAATTGATGAATCTCAACATGATCAAATTGTGGCTCAAACCTTCAAGGAGCTCACATGTTTCAGTGAAGGATAAAATGAAGAATATGAGAGAAGCCAAGGTTATTGATGTAGTGGAAAGAAATGAGGGATTTGGTAATGGTTAAAACACTCAAGGACACTTCCAGCACTAGAAGCAGCCACACAAGTGACAATGCATTCAACTATGTTCACTGAGATGTTGTCAAGCAGCATAGAGCTCAAATTGGTATGAGGATATTGGGTTTTTATGATATTTTATTTTCATAATTATTATCCTAACATCAATTGTATTTTGTGTAATATTTTTGTTAGTGTAATTAGTGACAAACAAAATATAATCAATGTAATACAAAGTTGTTATGCACCCGGGTGAGTAGTTGAAAGGTCTTTTTGAATTGTAACGGTTTGAAGCTTGTTGCTTCCTTCATATACCTATAAGAAGGAAACCAATACCATTGAAAAAAGGGGGATTGGATTTTTGGGGAAAAGCTATACATTGTAAAGAACCCTTTTAAAGCATGGTAATGGAAAGAAAGCAATAACTTGGTGCCCAAATTTTGGTTTCAATTGTTTTGTTGAGTTATTGATAACAATTATCTAGTTGTCTCCAATTTGAATTTTTCCTTGTTATTTAAATCAATATATTAAGTATGTTTCTAGTTTATCAAAGAACATTCATGTTTTGTGTGGTTTATTTGATTGGTTTCTTCAAGTAAGAATTCAATTCTTTTGAATAAGTTAGTAACCTAGAGGATTCATTCAGATTAATAAGAAGAGCCTGGTAATCCTCCTTTGCAAGTTTATGAAAGTCATAAACATTAGAGTGTCAAACAATTTGAGTTATAACTAGGTAGGAGGACAAGAGGCACACATGTATTTTGGAGTTCATTACCTAGTGGAGAAAGGCATTGACCATTTTATCCCCAAAATAATTCTCGTGAAATACCTCCTCTTTTCAGATATTTTAATTTCCACCACAGGAGTAGTAGGCAGCTTATGGTGCAGAGCACTTCTTCTTGATCACATGCCTCCATGAGGCCATATTGAGTAATTTGTTCCATTTTTATGTTTTGAGATTTTAATAAGCCCAAGAGGCCGCCTTTGTGGTGTTATAGGTCCTAGGATGTTCATTTTTCATATATTGTAAAAATTGTCAAAAGTTTAAAATTAGGTGATGAAATGTCATTACAGTGTTTCTGTCAACAAACTAATCAAAAGGTGGTTGAAAAATAGTTGGTTTTGGCTTCGAAAATGTATAAATAAACCCTCCAAAACCTCGAATTGGGGGTTGGAGACATCATTTGAAGATTGATGAATGGAAACCTTAAATGTTGTGCATTTTCTGATTTTCACATTGTTTCCAGATTGAAGTTGTGATTTGTATGGCCTGGTATGGACTCAAATAATGGAGTATCATATATGGATGGAAAGATATATATTTATAGTTTCCAATTATTTTTGTCTCATTGAATTTTATCAAGTTTTGTGGAAGATATGATTATTTTAGTGATACTGCCTATTCTAACAATATTGTGCAGAATTTACAGTCTGAAAAATGTGATGGTACAGAATTTAAATTCTATATTTTGGATCTAAAACCAATTGTATTTTTTTTCCATATGAATCTAATTTCATTTGATTCAAGTCTCATAAAATTTCATTAAGATTTGAATAAGTTATGAACATTTTTGTGAGGGCGGGTCTGAACCCTACCTAGGGTTTGCAGTTTTTGGAAAAAATACAATAACTTTCATTTCCACTGTTGGATTTTCATAAGAATTGGAGGAAAAGTCTATAACTATGTTTTATTCAATCTCACCAGAGGATTGGCTTCATTATTTTTTTGTAGAAGTTATTAATGACTGTTCATGGCAATAAATTGTGGGCTGCCATAGTTATGTTTCCAATTTTATCATATATTACATGATATGCATATATTGCATGAGGAGGTCAAAAGCATGTGAGAAGACTTTGAGTCTTCTTTACTTATGATTAGCAAAGTGAGAGCTTGAAGAACTATTATGGGGAGTTATAAGGAGATTTAATTCATGCATGCATGCATAGTTTATTATTTATTTTTGGTATTTTCCCCTTATTCTATATTGTAAAGTTGTGTTTGAAAGTTATTAAACACAATTTTATCAATTGCTTTTCAATAATTTTTCAAATCAACTATTGTAAAAGGGGGAAAATACTAAAAAAAAATTGCTCATGCACAAGTGGAGCTTCAAAGTTTAGTTATTCAGTTCATGCGGATAGTGAGACACTGCTTTCAATTTCACTTCAGTTCACAAGATATTTTGGTCATGCACATGGAGAGGTGGAGTTTTCTAGGCACAGAGAGCAGTTTGCTTCAATTTTGAGCTGTATTTATTAGGATTTTCTCTTCTGCTCGGATTTCACATTGGAGATGTTGTTTTCACTTCAGTTCTCATTCAGTTCTATTATTGGCTGCTTTGTGCATGCCTTTTGTATATATTGGAAAAAGTTAGTCTTTTTCCTCTAGTTCTTATTTTTTAGCCTTTGCATTCTGCAAAGAGAAATATCATGTAACTCAGTTTTTAGTTTTTTAGATTAATACAACAGTAGGTTTACAGGTTCATTTTGTGTCATTTTGCAAAGATTCCTTTGATTTCGGTGAAATCAAAAGTCTGCCTTGTCGTTATGATGTTTTTATGGATGATTTGATGAAGTTTTACTGTGTTTAATATCAAAACCTTTAAAATTATTGTCTCATTTATATTTGCATGCATTCAAAATAGTGAAAATCACAGGTCTAGGGTTGTGTAACAGAATAATCTATTCTTCTTTGATGAGAGAACTCTGTTTTCCTTCAAAAGTGGTTTATTTTGCTGAGAGAACTCTGTTTTCCTTCAAAAGTGGTTTATTCAGGCCTTCCTTAGAATCATTTTTGTGGTCAAATTGTCGAATTGACTTGTGTGGATAGTTTTTTTGAAGTTCATTATGAATCGTAGTTGCAAGTCTTTATCAATTAGGTGTATCATCTCAGTTTACAGTTTTTCATACATTTATTACAATCCTTCTATCCCTTTTCCAGCTTAAGTTACCCAGTTATCAATTTGAGAATCATATAGGAACCAACCTCGAATATAGATGTTTATCTTCGCCATAGGAATACCCACAGCTTGAAGATAGTTCCCATGTTTCAACATATGGTTGAATTTAGCCATTCAATCATTCGAGTGCAATCTGTTTGACAACATTGCCAAAGTCATTTGATAAGGGTTATAAGAAGGTGTTCATGGATGAGGCACATGGATTTAGTGATGTTGTTATTCCTATTTCAAGGAGGGATTTGTTTTCTTACTTTTGAGTTAAGATAAATCCCAAGGTCATGGTTTCAAATGCCTGGAATCTTGACTTGGTAAAGTTAGTTTTACCCTCTTTTTTTTGTAAATGTCGAGTTCATCAAACTATTGGCACAACATTATCATGCAACAACGAGGACTGTGAGGATTCCTAATGGCTCACCGCTAGTGATATTAACCAAATTTTCCATCATAGAGTTTTTTATGCTAAAAAAACAAGCTCTCACCAAAATTGATCTTTGAAAGAGTGGGGAGGACTATAACAAACTGAGGAAAACCTATTAGAGTGATGAGCTCCCAATGTATATGAAGAAGGGTTTCAATAATAGAAGGATACCTATTTCCCCTTCTTGTGGTGAACCATTTTATGTGGATGACTTTGAAGTTTACTTCAAAAAGACATACTTTTCCTTGTGTCAAGTGTTAGGAATAGATGCATAGGATAGAATGCCAATTAGTCTTATGATGATGGCCTTGAGGATTCAAAATTCAAAGGTGAATATTAAGTTTGATTTTGTTTCAATAATTGAAAAGGCATTACATGAGGGATTTCTTCAAGGAAGAGAAAACAAGGCTTCCATTACCTTCAGGCATTACTCCCTATTGTGTCATTTAATCTTGTATCAAAACAAAGATCAATGGACCCCAAGAATGAACATAAAAATGCTCAATCAACAAGGAAAAAGAATTGTAGTACAATATTGCTATTATATTTGGGACAATAGGTGCAGGAATGGTGACTATGTAACTTTTCATGATGATTTTTTAATTAGAATTATGACCACACTTGGTAGTATTTCACCAAGGCTACCTTTTGAAATAAGGGAATTATTGAGACCTTTGACATTAAAACTAGAAAAGAGACATACATATAACTTCGGTGATTTTTTTTCATGCCTGATCATACAATAAGGATTTATGGATGCCCATAGCCTCCCCACATTTTTCCCAAATTTGTTCCTCCTTTTTTGGAATTTTTCGAATTTATGTGGTAGATGTTGTGGATGGAAAGTGATGTTATGAAAAAACAAAAGAATGGTACATTCTTACTTGATTTGACTATGTATGGCAGACTCTCCATTGGTACAGATACCCTTGAAGAGTTGCAAGATTACTTGAAGAGAAGGTATGGTTTGAGATCTAAAGTGGAAAGGGTCTTTGACCTTGAGGGACATATGAATTTTGCGAGGATAGTTATTCTCACTAAGACAAGGATCACCCATGAGGTGGACTATGATGAAGATGTGATAAGGAATTGTGCCACCCCTTAGGAAGTGTTTCAAAGAAAGAGGAAATGGGATATTTTGATGAAAGTAGAGGAAGAAAGGAAGAAGGAAGAACTTGATTTCTTGGGATTCTTTATGGAAGAAGTAAATTCTCTTAAGAGAATTTATTTGATGATTGATAACTTTGAAAGGTTATATGATCAACCAGTAAAAGGAACTGAGAGCTAGCTCACAAAGCCCACCAAGCTCCCTATTAGGAAACTAGGATAAATTGTGATCCTTGAGCCTTCTTCTGATGCAGTTTTAGTGAAAACATTGTTCACCAGTTTCACCTATAGAGCAACCAAGGTCCAAGAGACAAAATATCGATGATATAACTGCCTTAGTATCATATGAATTTTTAGAAGAATTAGGGGATACAAAAGAGGTTTCTAGTGTACTAAGGCATATGAAGGAGGCTACTAAGGTGGACCAACCACTTGTTGAACATGAGATTGAGGCTCATAAGCCTAATGCAAGGGTGGATATGCAAGTACAAAGAGAATTGGAGCCGCTTGAAGATGAAAGAGTAATAGCCTCTCTTAGGTTTGTAGAGGATGATGAATTTGTGACATCTCTTGAGTTTAAGGACTTTTGGGTTAAAATGAAAATGAAGGAATTTGAAGAAAGGGTTAAGATAAATAAAATGGGAACTGATGAATCTCAACATGATCAAATTGTGGCTCAAACCTTCAAGGAGCTCAAGATAAATGAAGTGAAGGATAAATAGAAGAATATGAGAAGCCAAGGTTATTGGATGTAGTGAAAGAAATGAGGGGATTTGCAATGGTTAAAACACTCAAGGACACTTCAGCACTAGAAGTAGCCACTATGACAATGCATTCAACTATGTTCACTCGAGATGTTGTCAAGAGTATAGAGCTCAAATTGGTATGAGGATATTGTGTTTTCATGATGTTTTATTTTCATAATTATTCTCCTAACATCAATTGTATTTTGTGTAATATTTCGGTCGGTGTAATTAGTGACAGAGGAAATATATCAATGTAATACAAAGTTTTTATGCACCTAGGTGGGTAATTGAAAGGTCCTTTTGAATTGTAATGATTTGAAGCTTATTGCTTCCTTCATGTACCTATAAGAAGGAAACCAATACCATTGAAAAAAAGGGGGATTGGATTTTTGGGGAAAATCTATATGTATTGTAAAGAACCTTTTTGAAGCACAGTAATGGAAAGAAAGCAATAACTTGGTGCCCAAATTTTGGTTTCAATTGTTTTGTTGAGTTATTGATAACAATTATCTAGTTGTTTCCAATTTGAAGTTTTCCTTGTTATTTAAATTAGTGTATCTAGTATATGTCTGGTGTATCAAAGAACATTCATGTTTTGTGTGGTTTGTTTGATTGGTTTCTTCAAGTAAGAATTAAATTCTTTTGAATAAGTCACATTAACCTAGAGGATTCATTTGGATTAATAAGAAGAGCCTGGTAATTAACTTCCTTGCAAGTTTATGAAAGTCATAAACATTAGAGTGTCAAACAATTTGAGTTATAACTAGTAGGAGGACACATATCAATATGTATTTTGAGTTCATTACCTAGTGGGAGAAAGGCATTGACCATTTTATCCCCAAAATAATTCCTCGTAAAATACCTCTTTCGTATATTTTAATTTCCAATTGTAGGAGTAGTAGCAGTTATGGTGCAGGAGCACCTCTTTGATCACATGCCTCCATGAGGCCATATTGAGTCATTTTTTTCATTTTGATGTTTTTATATTGTAATAAGGCCCAAGAGGCCACCTTTGTGGTGTTATAGGTCCTAGGATGTTGCTCATTTCTCATATATTGTAAAAATTGTCAAAAGTGCAAAATTAGGTAGATGAAATGTCATTAAGGTGTTTTGTCAACAAACTAATCAAAAGGTGGTTGAAAATAGTTGGTTTTGGTTGAAAATGTATAAATAAACCCTCCAAAACTCGAATTGGGGGTTGGAGACATCATTTTTGAAGATTGATGAATGGAAACCTCAAATTTTGTGCATTTTCTTATTTTCACATTGTTTCCAGATTGAAGTTGTGATTTGTACGGACTTTTATAGACTCAAATAATGGATTATTATATATGGATGGAAATATCTCTATTTCTAGTTTCCAATTATTTTTGTCTCATTGAATTTTATTGAGTTTTGTGGAAGATATGACTATTTTGGTGAGACTGCCTATTCTAACAATATTGTGCAGAATTTACAGTCTAAAGAAGTGGGATGGTACACAATGTAAATTCTATATTTTGGATCTAAAACCAATTGTATTTTTTTTCCATGTGATTCTAATTTCATTTGATTCAAGTCTCATCAAATTTAATTAAGATTTGAATAAGTTATGACCATTTTTGTGAGGGCAGGTTTGAACCCTACCTAGGGTTTGCAGTTTTGGGAAAAATACAATAAATTTCATTTCCACTGTTGGATCTTCATAAGAATTGGAGGAAAAGTCTATAACTATTTTTTCCTCAATCTCACCAGAGCAATTGGATTTATTATTTTTTTGTAGAAGTTATTAATGACTGTTCATGGCAATAAATTGTGGGCTGCCATAGTTATGTTTCCAATGTGATATACAATGCCTAATAGCATGTGTTATACAAAGATTGTTTTGGATTATTATTGAAGGTTTGTGTGATGTGTTGTGAATCCTCCTAGCTTTGCATCAAGTTAGTTTTCCAATCTATTTCAAACCCTCATGCTAGTGTGAAATAGGTTGTTAGAATGATTTAATTGAATTGTTTTATCATATGAGGACGATTTAATTGAAAAAATTGGGGTTTTATGAGGATGATTTAATTGAAAAATTTGTGATCACACAAACTCTTCAAATTTGTATGAGGTTTTCAATCTACTTGATTATCATTAATTAATTTCAGATAGCTAAAATTCATTGGTGATAAAGGTACACCCACCTAGGCATAGCAAAGCCTAAAGAGAAGGGAATTATAACCATCCTGGTTAGTTTTGTTCATTGGCCAGCTCACTTGTTAAACCTAATCATAAAGCTTGGCATAATTTTAGGGTTTGAAAATCTATTGATTTGGGAACCAACACCTCCCTCATTCCCTCTCCAATTCTCTCTATCTCTTTTTACATCAACTTCCCTCTCTAATTATCTTTATTCTCTCTCTATCTAATCATCTCCCTCTCCTTCCCTCTCTATCTGATTCCTTCTGGTTTCTCTCTTTCTCACCTCCTCTCCCTCACTACCTCTCCCTCCCTGGAACCTACCTCTCCATCCATCACTCCCTACCACTCTCTCTACACCTCTCTATCTAACTTCTCTCTCTCTCATTCCCTCTCTACTGATCTCTATCTATCTCTAACTCTCCTTCCCTCTCTAATTATCTTTATCTCCCCTCTCTCCCTCTCTATCTACCTCTCCCTCCATCAATCTCTCTCTCTATCTATTTGTCTCTCTCTCACTCACCTATGTCTCCCTCCCTACCTCTTCCTCTATCTACTCTCTATCTCTCCTCTCCCTCCCTCTTGCTCTCTCTTCTTGCTCTCTCTCCATCCTCCCTCTCCCTATTTCTCTCTCACCTCCCTCTCTATCTCACCATTCTCTTTCCCCTCTCTAACTCTCTCCTCTCTATCTCACTATTCTCTTCTTCTTATCTTTATCTCCTATCCCTATTTACCTCTCCATTCCTCCTCTCTCCCATCCCTCTATCTCTATCTCTCTCCTCTCTATCTCACCTCTCTCTCACCTCCCTCTCTCCTTATCTATTCTTTATTTTTCCTCTCTCTCTCCCTCTCCTTCCCTCTCTCTCTCTCTCCCCCATCTCTCCCTCCCCCCCTCTCTCTCTCTCTCCCTCCCTGCAGGGTTGTATATTCCACTGCTAGTACTTGCAAGGCTGTGGACAAATTTAAGTATGGCTTTCGTGTTGGGGCTAGGGTGAACCCACAAAACTAGTTTACAATTCCATTTAGGAAGGAAAAATGTGTTTTCTGATGGAAAAAACTTTAGGGCGTTTGTTAGAAGGGGGTTTCGCTTGAACTCCCCCTTCTAGCAAACCCCCCTTTAATGGGTTTTATTTTTTATTTGTATTTAAAGGGGGGTTCGCTAGAACCCCCCTTTTTTTCCCTTCTCCCCCTCTTCTACCAATTTTTTGTAAAAATTTTCCTTTTGAAGCTCAAGTTGAGGATGAAAATGGAGGAAACTTCACAGACCCAACTAGATGATGGTAGTCCTTGGAACGAGCTATCCATTGAATATAATTTTAATATGTTTTGGTTTTATTATGTATTTTTTTTAGTTTGATTAAACATATGTTTTCCACTGAAAATCAAGCTCTCCGTTTTGCACATGGAAAAATAGCAGATTATCAAAAGAAATTGAAAAATATCAATGCACTAGATATTGATGTCCTTGATCCAACAAAAAAAATTGAATTTTGACACATACAAAAAAAGTTGTGTTAGCAAGTAAATCATGTATAAATTGTAACTAGTTTGACTTCAAAACTTAATTAAGAAAGAAATATTCAATGAAATGCTATGAAACCAATTCCATGCACTAGATATCATAGTTACAAATCTAAATTCAAAAAATCAAATTTTATCCTTCATAGAAAAAAAGTTGTGTTAGCAAGTACACATCACTCTTTAAAAATGGTGTTTACTGTTAAAAACTAGTTTTGGAAGGAGATGGAAAAAGAAGTGCAATCTGATTCCAAAATTAAAATTCCAAAAATTTTGAAAAAAATATATTTAGGATAAATAAACAAAATTTCACAAATCACTAGTTTGCATCATCTTCAAATTCCTCACAGTTTAGTCGCTATAGGTGTTTGAAAGTGAAGATTTAGTTAAAAAAATTAGTTCAATGTCTAGTTTGGCCAGAAATTGTAAACCAGTATTGTGGGATCACCCGCTACCAAGGACACAATGAGGTAATGATTCTAGGGAACCCCATGCTCTAGACCACCTTTTTTGGCTCCAATTTGAATATGTTGGTGTTGATATTTTATTATTTGAATTTCCAATTTCAATTGTCAGCTATCGATATTTTATTTTTGGGAAATCAGAAGAATTGTATATAAATACAAAGTATTTCACCATTTTAATCTTAACAATTTTGGAGAAAGAAATTCAGATTATTATTGATGCAGGGACTTCCGAGGGTCAAAAATTCTAGTTCGGGTGTTCGTTTAGGCTCAAATTTTATAGGGAGATGCATTATGAGGAGGTTGTTTGGATTGCCGACTGAGCTATAGGTTGGAAGAGGAAATTTAAATGAAAAAGGTGAATATTAGTGTTAAAATTCTAGTTCACAGACTAGGACAATTTTAGGTATCTAAAGTTACAACTTTGATTTAGGGTTACAACCAAAGGAAGCTACAACTCCTTGATTATAGTTTTAGGGTTTCTCCAAAGGTAGCTATAACTCCATGATTAGAAAAATTGAAATATGATGTAGGAGCATCCAGGGGTGCATGGAAATCTTGCATCACACAAAAAATAATTATTGTATGCCTATTTTGTTTGATTTTTGACTTGCTGCAGGTGGTTTTAGGCACCTAGTTTGGCACTCTCAAAGCATGGGAAAAATCATTTATCCAATTGGATGGGTATTTAAATGTTCTAATGTTATTCTTGGGTAAAAATTGGAGCTAAATCAATGTAATTAATATTTTATTTTATTAGCCCAAAATTTATAAATTGAAGGTTTGTAAAGAGCATTTAAAATGCCAAAAAAACAAAATATGTAAAAATTATGAAACCCAACTCCTCAATGTTGGAATTTAAAATATTTTATGATGTAAATAAATGTTGTGCTCAAAATAAAATTCCCATGTGCAGATCAAAAATTAATTGGGTACTAGACATGTTGCATGAGAGGTTACATGCAGTAGGGAGTTACATTCATGCATGCATCTTTTTTCAATTGGATCTATGAGGGGAAAATCTATTAGATAGCTTCATAGCGGTGGGTTGGTAGGAAACTTTAGAAAAGATGAGAAAATAGCATTGGTAGAAGATAAATATTACTAGCCAAATATGAAGAGAGATGTAACCAAATATGTATCAAGGTGTATGATTTGTAGGGTGGCTAAAGGTAGTCATAAAATGTAGGATTGTATATGCCATTGCTAGTACCTATAGAGTCGTGGACGGATTTAAGTATGGATTTTGTATTGGTGCTTCCAAGGAAACAATGAGGTAATGATTCTAGGGCACCCCATGCCCTGGACCACCTCTTTTTGTCTCCAATTTGAATATGTTGGTGTTGATATTTTAGTATTTGAATTTTCAATTTCAGTTGTTGACTATCGATATTTGATTTTTGGAAAATTAGAAGAGTTGCATATAAATACAAATTATTTTCACCATTTTAATCCTAGCCATTTTGGAGAAGACAATTGAGATTATTATTGATGTAGGGACTTTTGAGGGTCATAACTTTTGACTCAGGTGTCCGTTTGTGCTCAAATTTTAAAGGGATGTGCATTATGAGGAGTTGTTTGGATTGTTGACTCGGCTATAGGTTGGAAGAGACAACTTGATATGAAAAAGATGAATATTAGTTTTAAAATGATAGTTTACAAGATAAGACAATTTCAGGTATCTAAAGTTACAACTTTGATTTAGGGTTACAACCCAAGGAAGCTACAACTCACTAATTACAGTTTTAGGGTTACTCCCAAGGAAGCCACAACTCAATTATTAGAACAATTGGATGATGTAGGAGCATCAAGGGGTGTATGGAAATCTTTCATCACACAAAAAAATTATTATTTCATGCATTTTTTGTTTGATTTTTGGTTGTTGCAGGTAATTTTTAGGCACCTAGTTCAACACTCTCAAAGCATGGGGAAAATTATTTATCCAATTGGTTGGGTATTTAAATGTTTTAATGTTATTTTTAGGTGAAATTTTAGGATAAATCAATGTAATTAATATTTTATTTTATTATCCCAAAATATTTAAATTGAAGGTTTATAAAGAGCATTTAAAATGCCAAAAAATTAAAATATGTAAAAATTATGAAACCCAACTCCTCAATGTTGGAATTTAAAATATTTTATGATGCAAATAAATTTTGGACTCAAAATAAAATGCCCATGTGCAGCTGGAAAATTAATTGGGCACTAGACATGTTGCACAAGAGGTTACATGTAGCAAGGATTTGCATTCATGCATACATCTTTTTCTAGCCAGATGCTTGGTGACAATATGTGTCACAATATAGACACATCTATAATTAGGTTGGATATGTAAACACAAGTGGTCCTTTGATCCCACAAATGCCTCACAATGCAGTTGGAAATATTAGCAATACGAGTAATGCTCATCATACACAACAAAATGTTTCTCCCCCACAAGCTTAATATTCAATGAACATTCCAATGATTTCTCAACCTATGGGGAATTCTTATCCTGTTCGTCCTAGTCAAGGAAGAGTGAGTTATCCAAATCATGGATGTAATCAATATGCTAGGAAATATCAACATTAATATCAAGCCCCACATCAAAATGTTCAGGGAAATATGAACCCTCCTAGAGGTGTTAACCAAAATGTGCAGCAAGGTGTGTATCAACAACATCAACAATATTAGCCTCATCAAAGACAAAATCCATTTGCATGGGGACCTATGAATTTATATAGATTTAGATAGCTTGATTTCTTTGGTATTCAAGGATACTCAAATGTAATTGACAATGAGGTAAGGAATGCAATCCCAAAATTCTCTGGAAATAGTGTTGTCTCGGGGCAAGATCACATAAGGGAATTTGAAACAGTCATGGACAATTTTGATATACAACATGAGGATATTTACATGAATTTGTTCATGCAATCATTAATTGAGGATGCAAGAGACTGGTACAAAAACTTTCCTGATGCCTCCATCAGTTCTTGGGCTAAGTTCAAAATACTATTCAAGGAACAGTATGGGGATCATTCTAATCCAAAGTTTTCCCTACATTAGTTAACAAATATCCAAAAGAGTTACAATGAATCAATTATAGATTTTAACACTAGACTCATGAATTTGTTTAATAAGATTCCACTTGATTTAAAGCCTGATCCTATGCTCCTAGTGTTTTAACTGAATGCATTTGATCCAAAGAGTAGTTCTGAACTCAGAACAAGGAACTCTCCTGTCCTTATTGAGGCATTCAGAGCCACTCTAAATATTGAAAATAATAGAAAAGCCTCAGGAAAGATTGGTAGAAGAGATGAGGTAAAAATATGCAAAACCTTAATGTCCAGCAAAATTGGAATGTTGTAAAAAATTCATCGTATAAAGTAACAAGGAATGAGAACGGGATGTCTTATGATAAATCTAATTATCATAGGAATGAAAGACCGAGATTGCATGAAATTCCTTATAAAATAAATTGGAAAGATGGTAGGCCCTTGGATAGTGATCAGAAATATAATTCCAATAAGGATACCCCTGATCCATTGAAAAGGCATGGAGCTAATATGGTGGAAGGTACTCCATGGTGTGTTCCATGTAGCTTGCCTCATTCTCCTAAGTATTGTGTAGTTGCACAATCATTTCAAGAAAGTGAAGCACCGTATCATCATGAAAGAGATGACCACACTATCAATATGTCACTAACTCATTTGACTACAAAATTTGACAAATTTTTTTGACGAAAGATGTATAATTTGATGTATTGTCGGGATTTGATGTGTAATTTTCAATTTTTTTAAATTTTATCCCCGACGTTCGTCAAAATTTCGATGAACATGGGTTTCGTCAAAATTTCAACACACAGTATAGTCGAAATTTTGACGAACATTCAAAATAAATAAAAAATGAATTTGTGGTCGACATAAATAAAAGTGAATTTGCCTATTTATTGTGACAGTGTTTTTCTATACTTGCGAATTTTCTCTACTTGCGACAGTTTGTGGAGAACTAAGGACGATTTTCTTGGGAAAAAAATAAATCAAGAAGATATTGCCAGGTTAAGGGTGGTCATTGTTTTTTTCTAGAATTCATTTGTGAAGTCAAATTTGTACTTCCAGGTTTGAAAATCATATTTTAAAGCAACATCTCATCAGATTTCATTTTTAGACTTGTGCATTTTGAAATTTTCATTTCTAGATTTTGTTGTGCAAGTTCAACATTCTGATTTTAGTAGTCTAATGGTTGGAAAGCATAGTAAAATCAACATTTAATAAGTTCTGGAATTACCATTTTAAAGTGTTTTTTATGGTCATTAACTTCAGGCTATCTTCTCTTTTGCAGGGGTGGTTGTATGCTGAATTTTTTTGGTGTAAAGTATTAGAATTATTAGATTTTGTTACCTGTCTATGATTAAAAATTATTGGAGTGTGAGTTTGATATTTTTTGAAGATCTAAATATTCAAGCTTGGTAAAGAAAAATCATGTCAGATAATATTAGTCTAGAAAAAAATGAAGAGATAGTTGCTAGAATGCGGGCTAGATTGAAAAGAAAGGGTGATGGGAAATGTTATTGTCCTTACAATAATTGCAAGGGCTTAAAGACGAGAAGACTTTTAATCAAAACAGCTGAGAAACATTGTAGGAAGCATGGTCATGTTGAAGGGGGGCATGATTATCATCCATTGGTAATTTTTTCATTATATGTGTTTATATTGATTGAATTTGTAAATGTTTATATCGTTTTAACATTTTTTATATATAAAAAAAATCACTTGATCATGATCATGGTTTATTTGTGTCTATCATTATTATAAAGGTGGGGCGCCCTAGGGCACATGATATGGATTATCATGGCCCAAAGAAGGTGGTTTTGCAAGTGGAGGAACATGGAGCTGTGAATATTGAAGATGAAGTTAATGATCCTATGGAAGAAGATGATCATGCGCTAGAAAACACAATTGAAGATGATGGTACAAATACATTGATCCATGACACATTTAGTGGCATAGCTAATCATGATGATTGAGATGACTTTGATGATGTTCATGATTTACCTGTACTTGAGAAGGCATATGAGCCCCTTTATGAAGGCTCCCAAACAACTCTTCTTTTTGTTGTATTGTTGCCGGTGAACTTGAAGGTTATGAATGGTTTATCCAACATAGCAATCTCACGGATGTTAAGGTATGTCATATATGTCATCTTTTTTCATCTATTTTAATTATTGTTAGTTCATTACTACTAAATAAAGGATGAAATATGTACCATTAATATTCTTTATATTAACAAATTATTTTTTTGTTGTAGATTGATTGGTGAATTTTTGTTACCACCATCAAATATTTTACGTCGCTCATACCGAGATTTATCTGACATTATGAAAGATATTGGAATGGAGTATCAAGCAATAGATGCATGTCCCAATGATCATATTATATATCATAAACAACATGAATTTGCAACAAATGCCCAGAATGTCATATTAGTAGATATTGAACAGATCAACTAACAAAAAAGGTGTCTCACAAGGTTCTTAGTTATATTCCCATTATTCCACATATGCAATGATTATTTAGGTGCAAAATCTTAGCGCAATTTATGGATTACCATGCATGGAATAGAAGTGGAGATGACATTCTTTGAATGCCTGTGGATGGTTCTGCATTTAGGGACATGGAGGAAAAATGGCCACACTTTAAAGAAGAACCTCGTAATCTCAGACTTTCATTGGCTGCGAATGGTGTCAATCCATTTGGAGAGGTGATATCTATTTTTGTTATCAACAATAACATTCCTCCATGGATGTCAATAAAGAGGGAGCACATAATGTTGTCAATGATTGTTCCAGGTATTTTTTTACATCAATTTTCTTTAACGTAGTAGCATCTCATTTGTCTTATTTGTTGCATAATGACATATTTTTTTCATTT
Source organism: Sequoia sempervirens (assembly GCA_007258455.2). NCBI lineage: Eukaryota > Viridiplantae > Streptophyta > Pinopsida > Cupressales > Cupressaceae > Sequoia > Sequoia sempervirens. Next base: position 165,207,182 of record VDFB02281492.1, on the reverse strand, counting down.
AATAGTCATGTACATTAATTTATATATATTGCAGTAAAATGGTTATAATAATTATGTAATATTTATGTTCATTCAACTAGGTAAGTACCAAGTTAAAGATATGAATGTATATATCGAGCCTCTTATCGACGAGTTACTAAAGTTATGGAATGGTGTCACTATGTATGACGTCTCTAGACCAATAGGACAAAGAAAATTTCAATTCCATGCAATGCTTGTATGGACAATTCATGATGCCCCAGGGCTAACACATTTTGTGGTATGTTATAATGTTCAAACTTTAACGATATTTAATTTTATGAAGTAGATATCATGCATGTTTTTAAATAATCTATTCATTATATATAATTATAAAAATTGACATATTTAATCCCGATTATATATGATCTTGCAGGTCTTCAAACAAAGGGAAAATTTGCATGTCCAATTTGTGGTCCAAAGATGAAATCTCATCGTTCAACAAGTTTAGGAAAGCAGGTGTTTGATGAGTATAGGCACTTCCTCCACAAAAATCATAAGTATCAAACTATTGAAAAACATTTTTCAATGGGAAAGAAGAGACTACATCAAAACCATGAAGAATGACACCTCGCCTATGGAAGTTGGAATATAATAGAATTAATCATCAAGGTTATACATCAGATCAAATTGTTTATCTATCATATATGATATGTTTGGAATTTATATTTTTATATTGTGTTGTGTTTACTCATGATGTAATTGACAATGATTGTTTTTGTTAATTTGTTTAACTTATATGCTTCATGAAGGTCATCAAGGCATTAATGGCCGGCTTCCACAGGGATTGAAAATTTATCCCAGACAATTTAGTAGGTTGCCCTACTATGAGAAAGTACAAATTGTGCATTTTTTTGATACAATGCATATCAGAAAGAATATAACAGAAATGTTATGGAAAATATTGGATGGAAGGCATGACAAAGAAAAAATTGTCAAAATTTGTAGTGACATTCAGGAAGCCAATCGTGCAATGAAAAATGTCATTCAATTGAATAGCGATGGAGACCAAATTAATATAAGTGCCCTTCCTTAGTTATGAATGGAGCAGCAAAGAAATGTTGTAAAATAAGTCATATGAAAAATTTGATTTCCCACAGGATTTGTTGCGAACATAAACAATATCATAACAAAGAAAGGTGAATTTGGGTCAAGGATGAAAACGCATGATTGGCATACCTTCATTAAGGTAATTATTTTGGTATACTATATACACTTGTATACTGCATGTACTTTTTAGTATATTATGTTTACTACTTTTGGAAAAATAATGAAAAGATCATTTTATAATTGTTCCAGTTCGTTCTACCTCTATCTCTCTCAGACAACTTTGACAACAATATCAAGCAAGTTATATATGATCTTGGAAAATACATGAGGTAAGTAGTGATATTTGTTCAATTCGTTGTATAGATCTTATAATTGCCATTTGTTTTACTTGTTATGTAATATATTGTATATTTTTGTTAAATATCGTTAATATATTTGCACCTTGAATCACTTGTAGATGGTTTTCATCTAAAGAAATCCATAAAGAAGATATAAATTATTGGAAGAGAAAAATACCTCGTCTAATGTGTGAAATGTAAAAGTGTCTACCTTCGACATTTTTCAATGCACAAGAACACTACCTCATACACCAAGTTGAGGAGATTGAATTGTGTGGACCTGTACACACGAGGTCAATGTGGATGGTTGAGAGGCACTTGAAATTTTTGAAGGCTTTGGTTAGACAAAGAGCACATCCTGAGGGTTCTATGGTTGAGGAATATATGGTATACCAGACCATGGTGTACATTAGTGAATATCTCCCTAAGTTTGCAACAAAGATCCATGTAGATCGCATTTGGGATCCCAACTCCATTAACAAATTCGAAGGGGAGTACCTGGTGGGGAAAGGTAAATTGAGGAAAGTGAGAGGTAATTATAAGATGGTCATGGAGATTAATTAGAATACATTTTACATATGGTTTTTATGTATATTGTACTTATTTAATTATTAATCTTCAATATACATCAATTATAAATTAAGGTCGTATACCGTGGTAATTAATTAATTATATGTCGTTTGTGAATTTCAATTTTTTTTGATACAGTTGGTCGAGAGTGGGATGCACTACATTTGTAGGTCACAAATTTTTTTGATTGGATGATGGTATGGATTGAACGATGTCAACAATCTGGTCGTGCATTAACATGGGAAGGTGTGGCTTCATTGGTTAAAGAAGTTCATCGTAATGGAGATTCCAATGTTACACAAAGGGAAATTGATTTAGCATATGGTTTAAGAGATAAACAGGTATGTATAAATATATTAATCACCCATATTATTTAATTATTTTTAATTATATTGATGTATATATGATGTAGAGGATCCAACAACAACACCAACAACATCATTTCATGAGGGTAAATCAAACCCAATCAGAATTAGGAGAAGATCAAATTCTCAATTCACTTTCTTTTTCCTCAAAACTCATACAACTTCTTTTGATTCTTCAATTCTTCAAGACTTCAAGGCAACAAGTTAGCACTCTAATTTCAACAAACCATATGTCATTATCAGTATTCCAATTGACTCATTCAAAGCAAAAACCATATTAGAAAACTTTGACTCAATCAATCAAATTCACATCATTCTTAACCACCATATCAACATCTATGCATTCTCTCAGCCTTTCATAAGGCAACACATTACGTTCACTTGCTACACAACCAATTACCAATCCTTCAAATTCTTGTATACATCATATCCTCAAGGAAACAAAACACTTATTCTAAATCAGACTCCAAAATGTCAATAACCAAACTTCAATCATTGAAAATAGTCTAAACTTCTCAAATAACACCAATTCATTTTCCTTACAAGGAAAACTAACAAAGACCAATCCTTCTTTCTATCAACTAGTTAATCAATCCTTCAAGACACAAGATTCATCATGTTTTGAGAGAAATCAATTCAATACATTAGTGTATAAATATCAAATCTTCCTACTCTGTAAAGATACCAAGACACACAATAGAATCATCATTCTCAAAACAATATGCACTGCCTTTACAACCTTATTCAAGCATAAATTCTACTATAACTCCATCCAAATGACAAGGTTCAAGTATTTAAGGTCACTCACTTCCCTGTACACACAGATTTCCATTGTCCATGAAATCTAAACATTAATTAGCAATAGACCTCCATACCCTAGATTGGGTGAACCACTCACACTAGGTTAAAAACCAAGATCCAAAGGCACATTTAGAGACCTCTTAATGCCCATATCATCATATCAAAAACTCAGAATGATTTATACTAGAGAAACTAGCAGATTTCAGACTGTACGCCCAAGAAAGGCTACTAGAATAAGGCTATTTTACAAAGCATCCATCTTTTTTCCAATTCCAAATTATTAGAAAACCTCAAACAGTCAAATTAAAGGTCACAAAACACTAGATTTATCCACTTTCAAAGATTGAAAGACCCATTTAGAAAGTGTATTAACAAACCCTTAATTTTAGGCTAGAAACACCCAAAACAGTGAGGGTTTTGTGATTATCACCCTTACAAGCCTCTAATACCCTGGAAAACCATTGAAACATGCTCCATTATGTCTACATATTCCTTTAGAAACATATCCTTGGACATGCATACGTTATTTCTCCAATACCCTGCTGGAAACCTTCATTTTCAAGAGGAAAACTCAGAAAATTAACTTTAAATCAGCAACACAGCACCACATTCTTGATACCCTGCACTCACACAAAACAAAATCACATAAAGGAAACCCTACTTATCCCATCCCACCATTTATAATAGGCTTACATCAGTGGGATGGGCCTTAAACTTCTTTAGGGACTGTCAAAATCACAGTGAAACTAACTCTGCCCAAGACACAGGATTGTCTTTGATTCTTTTGCTGCTTAAAACTAACTTTCAGACTCTTTGACAATGAAAAGTACTCTTTCTCAAATGAGATTACACAAGAACCAACTCTTGGATGTTACCAAATTAGCAATACAAGTTAGGAGAAATAGAAAGAATGCTTGATAACTCAAAAAAATAGGGCTTTTATTCAAGATTTTGTTACAAGAATTTCAAGATTCCGCTCTTCCACACCTTGCCATGATTTTTATAAATTTTTCCCTCTTAATAACTTCCTTTTCTAACTTCTCATCGGTTCAAATTTCCTCTTATCTCCTAATATGCTTGATTTATGCCTTTTTGTTTACATAATATTGCATTATTTGCATTTTTTTGCATTTTCACATCCTAGTGACTTCTTTTATGATTTGATTACATTCAAATTAGCCTTTTCATGGCCTTGAAACACAAATTTAGACTTGAACATGTAAATTTAACATATTATCTTTTGAAGGCATTTACAAGATCTAGGTGCTCCTGCACCAATATATATGTTGAGTTTTTTTCTTTGCATACATTCGGCCAAGAATAAATATGTTTATCAATTGACGATATTGCAATAATTTTTACATGTTTGACATATTGCAGGTGAAACACCACAAGGCTATGTGGTGCAATGGTCATAAATTTTGAATCAAAAAGTTGGATGACAGGAAGAAAACTTGTGATTCTAGTATAACTGCAGTCTTTCAGGTGACTAATATTTCATCTAGAAGCGACACACATCCAGAACTATCAGAAAATTGGTACTATGGGATTTTGGATGATATACTTGAGTTTGACTTTAAGTCCTTCAAATTAGTTTATGTTCGTCATCCTATGGTACAAGCTACGATTGAATGAAAATGATCCTGAGAGAACTATTATTGAACATGAAAATGGATTTACCATGGTTAATACAAGGTCGATCAAGCGAGCTAGAAATGAGCCCTATGTTCTTCCAAGCCAATGTGAGCAGGTATTCTACTCAGAGGTTTTAGGTAAATCGGGTTGGTGATTTGTTGTTAGACATGATCCAAGAGGAAGGTCAATAAAGTATAATGTGGTGGAAGAAGAAGATAATGAAGAACTAGAAGATGATGTAAATGATGATTAGGATCAATAGTTAGTTGATGATGTGCTTGATGAAGATGTCGAAGAGGAGGAACTAGATCATGATGATGTAGGAGTTAATGTTCATGAAGATGATATTTGTGTAGATGATGAAATTATCGAAATTGATATCAATGACAATGATGATGATATGACCAATCCTTACAATTTCGAATCTGGATCGGATGATACAGACAAAGAGTTGGATGAAGAATAAGATCAATGACATTGAAATGTATGAGTTATGCGATTATATTATCTATTTGATAATAATTTCTTGATAGAATTATATTTGACTTATGGGAGATCTAATTTTATGAATTTTTATCCATGTGCAGACCTAATGGGTTGTGTCTGAACACTGAATATAAATGATACACACACACACACATATATATATATATGTATATATGTATGTATGTATGTATGTATGTATATGTATTTGAAAATGTAAATGTAAATGCAATTACTGGATGCTCTCTTAGAACAACAAATGCAACATATCATTAAAGAAATCTATATCTATGTATATAAATGTGTATTTCTAAATGCAAGTGTAAATGCAAAGAGCATATGGTTTTGTAGTGTTATAGATACAACATATCCATAAATTAATGTAATTGAAATTCTAAAGTCTTCAACACATATAATATGAAATTGATCAAACTATTTAACTACATGAGAAATAAATGAAAACAATAAATACATATGAATCTGGATCAATAATGGAAATAATTCAAACTGTCAGGCACATAAATTGTTTACAACTTGTGTAAATGTGCAAGTGAATAATTGACAAACTCTTCTTGAGATAAAATGGAAATTCTAGTTATGTGATTCTTCTAATTAATCCAACTAACACTTACCAATTGTTGTGATTGATTAAAATATTTTAATCCCTACTTGAGAGAACCAAATAACCAGATCACACATATATAGAAAATGTACAATGATAAACAGAGTATGAACTTGTTATATCAATTTAAACAATAGAGAAGCATCATAATGGAGAAAATAAAATAACTACATAAATTTAACAAACAACTAATACCAAAATCTTAATCCGCGACTTAGATATCTTCATTTACTCCATCAAAATACATGCATCTGAGTCTCTGTATATGAAAGCATTTTTCTAGAAAGCTATCTACTGAATATCTCCCAACGCCTATATCTGTTGCATTACTATGGAATAGATATAAATACATCAAAACTTGGAAGGGACACGTCCCTTCACAAATTTTTTATTTTACTTAACTAATTAAAACAAGAGATTAGGCTCTATTTAGCCATAGATGAACATTTGATAAATGATGTAGATAATCCTATCGTTGATTAGTATCAACATCTCCTAATGCATTCCTGTCTGATATTTCCACCTTTATCATCCTTTCATTCTGCTCGTAGCTCTCATCCAATGTCGAATCCTTCCCTATAGCATTTTCTAGAATTCTCTACAGCATCAATTCACATTCTTTGATCCACTTGGCTTTCTCTTTCAACTTTTCTCCATCTTCAAATAGTGTAGGCAATCCCATATTTGTAACATCAACCAAACCCTTTGCATCTTCTCACGGTTCCTCATAAAGGTTTGTGTGTTACTTTATAATATGGTCACCCATACCAATGGCCACACTATCAGGAACATCTCTTTCATTTAATTCTTGGAGCTTTTCTTGAATCCTTCCATCAATTCTCTTGTGTTCCTACCCTATAACATGGTTCTTTGAATATGCTCCCCATAGCTTATTCAACCAAATCATTAAGTTGGCCTGCCTTTTTCTGATTATTGCAACAAGTCTATCATATTTACCTTGTGAATATGTAGTTGACTCATCCCAATGATCTTTTACCTATGAGCTTTCACCATGTGTTATTAATTTAGGAGGTCCCATTATGACTCCTAACATGTCCTTCAAATGATCATTTTCTCTCATGATCCTTTCATTATTCATTTTGTACATTTCCTTTTATTTGATCAACATTTGTATTTGGGCTTTATTCAATTTTGCCACATTAATCCCAATGTCTGCAGTTGCCACAAGATCTACCTCTCCAACCTTCAAAGTCATGACATGTCCAAATGCTTTCTCAGTATCAATCACCACTGAATTTCTATGAGGTGGATACAAGGCCCATATCATGAGTGATCCTTCATCCGGGTTATATTTGGATCCAACATATATTTTCATCACCCCCTTTGGACTAAGCTTGTGTGTGGCACTATTATCCTTTAAGAAGCTATCAAACACCAATACGGAATTCAAATCCAACCCTAGAAAGATCATAACTCCAGCATCCTCTAACATTTTCCTTCCTTTGTTGGGGATCATATTAGCCATTTCTCTATCCATAGTTAATTTCAAATTATTTAGTAGCTGCTCCTCATTGCTTGGTGTAATATTATCAACTGTCTCCCTTATCTCCTTTCCCTTTTGTTTATACAAGAAAGATCTGAATTCTGAAGAATTCAAAAATTCATTGTCTGCTAAAAATGACCTATATGCCATCTGTCTGGTGCCTGTATCTTGGCTCTCTTCAACACTTAGTTCTCTAGGAGGGCAGTTGTATCTTGAGTTTTTAATCTAGAAATCCTACTAGGTAGGTCTCGTGGCATATCTTCTCGAGTTTCCTCATCTCCAGAAAAAGGTAATCCTATATTCGGCAACCCTTGGTTGTATTCCTCCACCACTCTCTCTCCTTCCTCTACCTCCAAATTTCTAATCATGTCATCAAACTGATAAGGCACATGATCATTTCGTCCAAAGTTTATCCTTTGTTTAGCAGAATTGATATATCCCTCTGAATCAAAACCTTCTCTTGGTGGACCCTTATTCATATTATATTGCATTAATTTTTCAAGGATCAAATCATATCCTTTCTTTGCAAGCACAGTAAAATCACCAAAGCACAGAGTACTAGGCATAAATGCCTATTTTTCAAATGAACCAAAATTCATGAAACTAGAAAAATCCATTTGTCTTACAATTTCCAAATATACAATCCTATCCGGGACTGTTTTAGGCAAAATGAATGGAGAATCCTCAAAACCAAACACCCTTACCATAGTAGCATCTTTCATGCAATACCAGTCTCCCCAATTGTGATCAATTGGTCCATTAAATTCCTTCGGTCTGAGGAAGTGTTTTATTTCATCAGACAATGAGTGCACACAAGGAAGACTATAGAATTCATATATTGGCTTTACAAAATATTCTTCAAAATACTGGAAATTGGAATTAGCAAACCTACTGTCCCAAATGGCAGTCCACAATTGAATGGGTAACAATTTTCCCTCTTTATCAAACTATGAAACCTTCAACTTTTCTGGCTAAATCCCTAACTCTTGTTTGAAGTACAATACTAGATGCATTAAAAGAGAATAATGCCTAAGGTGCAGAATAGGGGATTTATTCTTGATTGCCACCAATGCAAAGTTGAGTCCCTTGGAGACAAATGAAGCATAGTCGAATAAACTAGAATTGAATGTCAACTACAATTACCATGGGAACAATGGACATATACTCAAAAACTTCCATACCCAACACTTGTCCTACCGAGAAATAGGTATATCTCATATAGGGCTCAAATAAGTCCACATGGAATGGAGGCCCATCGCCATCGTCAAGTAGGATAGTTTTACCATCTTGTTTAATTCTATGTAAGGGCAACCTCCAACCCTTGTAAGTGGTGTCCATTCTCCAAAACTCCTTTTCCAACTCTTCATTCACAATTTTCTTATTACACCACCCTTCCAACTTAAAAACCTCACATATTAAAGCCTCTGATATGTATATGAATGATTTCCCAGATGGTCTGCATATGGCCTTAATTTTTGAGTCATAGTGGGTGGCCAACAATTTTACCAGCTCTATATTGACAAACACATTAGGGAAAACCATTTTTCCCAAATTTAGACGCCATAGATTACAAACTAGCTCAAAATGATCTCTTCATTGAAAGTGGAATCTAAACAATTCATAGCCTCTTATTAGGGTCCAAATATCTCCTATGTGCTTGCACTTGTCATCCAATTTATCCACTTTTTCCCTCAGTTGCATAGAGTGCCTACCTCTGGACCTAGAGCCAGGCAATTGGTTAATGAAATCTTGATTCAACTTTCGTTCAGCACCCTCCGGCTCAATTCTAGACTCAAATTTTTACTTCTTACTCTTAGGGTGACTGCTCTCACTTTGTTTTCTACCTTTCAACTTCCCCAAGTGGTGGCTTCCAAATTACTCGCTTAAAATTGCAAAAATGAAAAAGTTAAAATGCAGAGGACTTGCTAGTTTTGATTGAGGTCTTTCAATTGAAACAATTCTCTGGCCCTTTGTTTGTCTCCTTGTCTCCTTCACTACCAATTCACAACAATGTTCATTTTGCAACGATTTCCTTTCAATTTATGAAATTACCTGTCCTCTGCGGTGCCATTAATGTTTTAACTCTAGGAATGAATGTAACAGATTTTTGAATTCATTACTGTCACATCAAATGAACTGGTCAGCAAGAAACCTTCAAACTTTGGGCGATATATACATTAGGCCCCAACCAACGTTCACTGAATACTCTGTTGATCGGGGTAACACTCTACACATCTGACTGATGTTAAAATTTGTCCCGTATACTTCGCCAAGAGTCACCTCAACAATCATTTTGGTTCATTTGTTTCTTCATCGGCTTGACTTTTAGTATCGCTAACACATTCAGTGGTTCCTCCGATGTTATAAGTCTCGCCTATATCTTTTCTTTTGGTCTTGAATATGTTGCCAGAACTCCTGCCGATATCCTCCTGTCGGTGTAACTTAGCGGGTCGGGTGAACATTCAGGATTTACACCGATTGCACATGTCTCGCCGATATATTCCCAGTGCTCCTATCAGTGAAAGAAATGATGGTCTCACCGATGAAACTTCATCGGTGAGACTTAAACGTTCAGGCCAGCATATATTTTTCATGTTGAGATGACTTATCTTGTCGATAGATTATCTTCATCGATGAGACCACAATCCAATCTCCCCAATATGTCTTCTTTAGTAATCTTGATCGCTATAACAGTTTTGATGTCTCATCAATGTGCTAAAAAGTGCTTGTAGCCCATAATAGTTTGGGAAGAGAAAGGAAGAGAAAGGAAGAGAGGTGGAGATAGAGAGTTGATGGATAGGGGGGATAGGGAGGGACTAGAGATGGTGAGAGATAGAGAGGGGGAGATAGAGAGGGGGAGGGAGAGAAAGGGATATAGATAGGTAGAGGAGGAGAGATAGAGAAAAGGGGGAGAGATAGAGAAGAGGGTTTAGGGTTTAGGGAGATAGAGAGCAACATGGAGAGATATATCAATCACATTCCCTATATCTCTATCTATTCATCCTTATCTCTTTATCTCTTTGTCTCCCTTTCTATTTGTATGTTTCTCATTATCTCCCTCTCTCTCTATATTTTCTTCCCTATATTTATCTTTGTCTCCTTAAGTGTGCAATGGGTACATTGAAGAGGTCTTAAAGGAGAATTATCATATCTTTAATCAAATGGCATGCTACCTTGAGCATAACTCCCCAAGGACACATGCCATCCTTGGATTGTTGACATGAAACAACCAATCAAAATTTAGTTTCTCTTTCCCTCTCTCTCCTCTCTCTCTCTCCCTATCTATCTAAGTTCATATATTTCTCTCATTCTCTATCTTTTTAGTTTCTATATCTCTTTCTATTAGCTAATAGGCTACATATATTGTGAGATTTGAGCTTGAAACAAATCTCATGCCTGGAAACCACTATTGTGTCATTGGAAAACAAGTTTCAATTGCCATTTAATGGTAAACCAGCTGTAGTGTAATGGTAAAATCCTCTAAAATATCAGGTAAAATCCTATATATACTATTATATAATAATAAATATAATTATATTATATATAATTTAATCTAATATTACTATTATATTAAATATATATTATATTAATTATATTTTGCATTGGGATAACACCAAGGAAAATATAGAATATATACTTTCATGAAGAAAGAACATGAATGTCTATTATTAATCTACAAGAATGAGCTACAAAATATAAATCTAATATAGCTAATATATATTTAACTAATATATACTTAACTATATTGTGGAATATTAAAACCTAGCTAAATGGCGCCATAATTTTCAATTTAATTAACATACTCTAAAACCTAACGAAACCAGGTTGTAGCTCATCAAATTGGAGAAGTGAAAGGTCAATACCAGTGTTGAGGAAGAGTTTGGAGTTAAAAAAAGGTCAATACCAATGCCGACAAAGAGCAGAGGAGTGAAAACAAGGTCAATACCAGCACTGAGGAAGAGTTTGGAGGAGTGAAAAAAAGGTCAATACCAGTGCCGAGGACAAGGTTGAGGGAACTCAGGGAAAATTGATGACCAAGGGACAATGAGTACTGTAAGTTTGGCACCTCCATTCTCTTTAACCTGCAATTTTCATGCCTAGTTTCCAAAGATCTTCTCGTACATTAGCACCCCCAAAGGTAGGATTTCATCACACATAGCCTTCATCGCATGATTCTAAAGCAATTGTAGACTTAGTCCAAGTATATGCTAGGATAAGCTAGATATAATGAATGGAAATAGAGGAATACAATTCTTCTTTAATACCTCCACCACAAACATATGCAAGGAAAGGTCTCCTCCCTTCTTGGTAGTGATAACCTCCTCCACACACAACCCTTAAAAATTATGAATAGAGGAATATAATCTTTGAAGAACTCAAAGTTGATTCTCTCCTACCTGATGCAATTAGTCATTTTATCCTTACAAACATTTATAGTGATTACTAGAGGCGCATAGACCAATTCTTCATAATAGAATAATTTGATCATACTTTTCCAATGATGGCATTATGAGAAAACCTTAGGTTAAACGAATAATTCCTAGCTAAGTTCTTTAAATCATGTCCAACTGTATAAGAGAAGACCGCTGCTATGCATACTTGGATGCCATGGAGAAAGGATCTTTGGGCTATTTCATCAATCAAGGTATTGTTAAATTTTAACACCTAAAAGTGACAAAACTTGACTTAACAACCAAAAATTCACAAGAAAATTACCCCTGTTAGCCCTAGGGCATCAATTCAATGCCAAGTTTCTTGCTTTAACAAACCCCTAAATGCAATGAACCTCTATCATACCATGTTGCACACTAATCCACCGAGTTACAGTTCCGAGATAGTGGGTGGATTGGTGGATGTCATTTCTATTTAGCCCTCAAACCCTTACATAGGAAAAACAAGGCAGTCCCTGTATTTGATTGTTTTCTCCCACAAAACAATGATCTCAGAGCATATCAAGCTTGTATGAACACATATATTTATCTACACCAATGATCTTAGAGCACTTCAATCTTGTACGGATCCATACAACACAAAAGAACTTCAGAAAAATAGTAAAAACACATAAAATTGCTTCAAGAACATGGTATTTGATATGAAATTTTGGTATCAACAATTGCAATGGGATGGGAATACAATATCATAGAAGTGGGATAAGAAATGCATCGTTTGAAGCATCAAACCAATATGCAAAGATGAAAGAAAGTGCTAACCCCTTAAACTGAAAAAGTTTCTTTTAACTTTAAGTTTGTTGGGTAGCCAATTCTTTTAAGTTATCAAATCCTACCATCATACATAATGAAAATTTTGTTGTTTCAAATGACTATGAGCACTAACCTTCACTATTTGAAGATGTTGAAACCTTGTCATAGAGAACTAGAACATTGATCCAGCCACTCATCATACCTTAAAACATGCCAAAAGTCTCCTAGCAATTAGACATAGGAAGATTTAAGATGACTTAAACATTTTTTATTGCCAAAGCATAAACTTATGATGACTTAACCAAGCCTAGTACACACTCCCTCCCCATTAACCACTTAGACATATGGAAATTAAATGTAAATTTGCTGCTATTTTTAGTCATGTAGGTGTCCAATAAACCACTTGGTGGTGTTTCCCTTCAAGTTTATTTACTTGAATGAAGAGAAAAAGTCCTTTGATTACAATTACATAATACATTTGAGGCCTTGGTTGTGCAACTGGTGGACCATAGTCACATTTGACACTTGTTACAAAGTTTGGGAGTTAAAACGTTAAGTAGATTTGATTTGTGATGGACACATTTGGACGGTAGTAACAATAACTTGCAATCTATCAAGACTTGATTACCTTATAACCTATCAAATTCTAGCGATGAAATGATAGATTTATCATAATGTCACCTTGGGATCACATCACCATGAAAGAACTCCATCCAACATCCTTATGAGTGTAGGTACCACCAAATAGGTATTTGTTAGATCTATCTTCCTCGAGCGAGGGATATTCAAGAAGAGAAGAGGAAAGCGAGACATGTAGTAGGTCTAAAAGAGTGAGATCAACTAGAGGTCAAAAGATTAGAAGAAAATTCGGTAAACGCATAGAATTTTTTCTTGCTGAAGGGGGGTTATGTTCTTATGATGATGAGAGCATAGGTGACATTGAGGTGCCCTTGAGTTACAAACATCTATGGAAACAATGGGTACCCAAGGAACTTCCTCCAATAAACACTAATTTTTGTGTCAACGAGAGGATATATCACATAACACCATCGTCATTACATGGTTTGGGCTTATTTTGCATGGATGGAATAAAGGTTGTTATGACAAAGTTACTAAATTGATGGAGTATGTTGGACCCTGTTATAGTTACAAAGATTGGATGCAACTGGTTTAATATACATGAAGTATGCGTAGGTATGCACTGTCAACAAATTATATACAACTAAAAGATAAGGATCAAAATAAAGGAGTGGCTATGTACATTGACAGAAGGCCAAAAGCATCAGGGAATATTGCAGGGTTTATAAACAGTACATGACCTGGGTCAACAAATAAACAACCCAATTGCATATTTGAGGTGAGCGAGAGAAACCGTTTATTCGTATGTGCAATAAAATCAATATCTGTAGGGGAAGAGTTGCTAATTGATTACAATTTGAATTGCTTAGTTACAAACACAGTTACTATGGGGGTGGTACATACTATGTACCATTTTACCCAACCTCCAATTAATGACTCCAATATACCATTTTATTCTTATGTTTTTTTTTGTAAGTCTATTGGTTTCATTTCACTAATGATTTTTTATATTTAATTTTTTTCATAGTGGAACATTGATCATACGGGGAAGGATCCAGCCTAGAACACAGATCGTGATGCATCTTCAACGGCTTCTACCCAACATGTTTACCTCATTGTAATTGTACAAATTAGATACAAGCAAAATGTTTTATTTTTTATGTTTTTTTCATAAGTTCCTTGGGTTAATTTCAATAATGTTTTTAATATTCTTGATGTAGTTGGCTAATCGGGGAAAGGAACCATCAGTAGAGGAGAACATCCATAGGGAGGTGCAGTCAATATTATGTGAAGATCACATCGCATATTCAACAAACCCTCTCGATATGTTAAGACCCAAAAAAAATGCAATGAAAAAATCCTTAAGTTGATATTCATAAGGCCTCAAACAGATGAGATAAGAGAGAGGGTTAAAATATTGACTGAGAGAGCACAAAAACTTGCAAGTAAGCTGTCATGAGGTCTTTAATTATAACATAAGTTCATTCATGGTTTTATATTTTGTACTCTTTTATGTCATGAACTAAAATATGTGTTGTTTTTATAGGATTATTTGCGTCCTCTTGATGCTACTGGCCATGATCAGGGTACTACAGGTGTTGTCTGAGGAGTAGGGGTTGGTACAAGTGTCGATCCTAATCTTCCTACGCATACATCACATCATTCGACCCCATCATCTGTTCCTATATTTTCGCCTCAAATGTTGGCAACACATAGCATGTAGGCATTAGGTAGTGCACCCTCTCACAACGAACACATGCTAGAACATGCATCAGGACATGTACCTGGGGATGCAGAGGCCACAACTAGTACTGGTGATGTTTTAGCAACATTTCCTAGATCTTCTCGTATTACTAGTGCAGGAACATTACTGGTCACATTTGTGGTGACCAAGGATTTCGTTCCCATAAAGATAGAGAAGGTCCTAGGTACTTTAAATTTTTTTAATTATTATTATGTATAATCCAATTGAAATTTACTTATTGATCACTCTTTTTAGACTAATAATCCCATGATCATTTTGTAGGAAATGATGTTTTTTATAAACATCTAAGTGATATTACATTGGAGCTCTTCGGGCCCACCATACGTACACTATGGAATGCCCAAAATGAAGATTTAAAAGATGAGCTCATTAACCATTTAGTTGTGTTGTTTAATGATAAAACATTCAACCAAACAAAGGTCCTTAAGAAAGCTTGTACCTATCTAAAGTATGTGAGGGACCAATATAGGTCACATTTAGAGAAGAACAAAAAGTACGAGCGCCCCCCCATGATTCTGGAGAGGGAGTGGAAGGACTTGGTGTCAGATGGAAAGGAGAAGGCTGAAAAGAAAAAAGGAAAGATACTACCGGGCCAAGGAAGGTATGTGATACTATCAACAATGTAATTATATAATGATTACTCTTTCTTTTTACATAATCTAACATATTTCAAACTTTTCATAGGCTGCCTGACACATCAAAGGCAACAGAGGAAAGACTAGAAAAATACGGGCAACACAAACTTGGCTCTAGTGGTTATATGAAATTAGCCGCACGAATTGTAAGTATCAATAAATGAAATATTGCATCCAAATAATAAATTGCAAATAATTTTGGTTTTATCACACCATAGAAGCAAAATTCATGATCTTATGCAAAAATGCAGGGCTCTGAATTCAATAGAGTGCCCATAAAAGAGGACCTGAATATTTCCTTCCAACAAGGCTATGGAGCTGTGGCTGAATGCCTAAGAGTCTTGACTAGGCAAACACAATCTTCCACTGCATCTGACATGCAGGTAAATAAACTCAATAAAGTTTATTTAAAATTGAATACTTGTGCAATCTATTCAATATTAATTTCCACCATAAAGTAATTATGTGCCTATTTTTTTAAATAGACAAGCAATGATAATGCTACACATGACATTGGAATGCAGCTTGGTGAGGGTGGAGCACAACCTGTAGATGAAGGTCATTGTGTGCATCCCGGTACTAGATGTATTCATGTGCTATACAAAACGCGGTATGGATTAATACAATTAAACATATTTAATTGAAATTGGTGTATTAATTAATGTAACCTTTCATGTTTCAACTTTAGAGCATGTAGAGTGTGATCAACATGTTGAGCATGATCAGGCTAGAGAAGATCAGGAACATGATGTGGCCCCATTAGGTAAAGAGGACCACACTTATGTTCTTTTAAACATATTTAATTACAATTGGTGTATTAATTAATGTAACCTTTCATGTTTCAACTCTAGATCACAATTTAGAGGGTGTTCAACATATTGAGCATGAGGCTATAAGAGAAGATCAGGAACATGATGTGGCCCCATCAGGTAAAGAGAACCACTCTAATGTTCTTTTAATTAATGAAATACTTGTAGCAATAATAATAAAACATATCAATTTAACATTTCTTTGTTATTGCAACAAACCTCCCCTTGCAGTGGCGTCCACGTCATGAGTACACGACTAGGCATACATTAAGATCACAAGAAAAGGGAAAAACAACTGAAGGGGGGATATATGATTTAGAAAATGATACTCCACTTAAGCTTTTTTAGCTTCAAAAAAGAAACAAAAAAGAGAGTGATTGTAATCATATTATGAATGAATGTGAATATGTTAATGAATGAATGTTATATGATAATAAATGAATGTTATATGTTATTAATGGATGAATAAATGAATTTTATATGTTATTAATGGATGAATGAATGATTAATGTTATATGATCAGGTATGGGGAATTGAGAGTGATGTGAGGGGGGGGAGGGGCCAAATGAGCTTCCACTGTCACGTGGTTGGCCCTGTTAAGTAGAGAATATTAAACTATTCTTGAAACAAAGAGAAGCTCAATAAGGTAATGAACTTTTGAATATAAGAAATACATCGTTTGAAGCATCAAACCAATATGTAAAGATGAAAGGAAGTGCTAACTTTTCACTATGGTGGCAGAAAAATGATTCTTTATACCCTGATGCCTTCATTTTCCATGCCAATTTCTCCTGCTTTGCATAGATCTACCATGTTTGTGGATGTGATATGACTCCTACACAAAAAGCATGTACCAATTTATGGCCTTCAATCCAACTACATCCAAGTATCTTTTTAATTCCTCTATCTTTCATCAATCTGTTTACTATTTGAACCTCATACAAATGTTTTAGATGAAGGACTCATTATTGTGAAATGTGCCTCCAGTTGAGTAAAGTGAATCCATGCTCTGTATCATAATTTGAAGTTGTTTCCATTCCAATGTTCTGAGTTTAGCTTGTTTGTATGGCTTTATATGAATACCACATTGTGTTGTGTGTGGATTTGGTTGCAAAGCTTTGTTTCTTTTGTTCGTATGTTTTGTACTAATTTTCAGGAGCTTGAAGAAGAGGGGAAGCACCCACCTGACCTCCCAAACCTTAAGAGGAGAATAAAAGAGGGTAATTTTTTAATTTTGATTGTTGCTGCATTGTTTTCAAGATTACAAGGCATCACTTGTTTCATCTATTTGGACTATGTTTGAAATATATGGATAGAAAGAGATAGAGAGAGGGCTGAGAGGGATAGAAATATGTCTTTGTATTGCTGCAATATCTTGTTGAACCTTTCTTTCTGCAATGGGGTTGGCATATTTGTGAGCACTATTATTGTGTGTACTTGCTTGTGTAGGTGCATTTGTGGACTATCAGAAGCACAAATTTTTGTGTGTGGGCAATGATCTTGCAACATTGTTTAGTAGAGACCAAAGCTAGTTTGGCTTGTGTTGTTAACTTAAGGAGGTTAAGTTTCCACTTGTCATTATGTATTGTCCATTTTTGTGCCTTAAAATGGTAAATTCCATCATGATCATACACTCATGGTTGTCCAATATAAACAAATTATATCTTTTTATATATAATTTTAGTTATCCCCTTCTCCCGATTTTAAATAAGTAATATTATTTTTCAATAATATTTTAACCAATAGATGTGTTTGGCAGAATTCACAGACTCCTATGTCTGCCTTGAAAGAGCTCACTGATGGAGAGAAGAGGCCACAAAAGACTCACTGACAGGAAGCAAGTATATGATTTTGACATTTTGGAGGAGTATCTATCTCTTCTATTTGTATTTCTAGTTATATCACTTTTTTGCTTAGGAACATTATATTATAAAGCTCTGGCGATTTTTTTATTCCCTTACACTACATTTTTTTCTTATTTTGGTTTCAGGAAAATCAAGATGCATTGATCAAGTGTATCACAAAATATGTTGGCTTTAATAATGGAAGACCTATAGCTGCATGTATCATCTATAAGTCACTTCTCCAATGGCGTTCATTTGAAGTTGAAAGAGAAAGTGTTTTTTATTGTATCATTCAAACGATTGGTTGAGCAATTGAGGTATCATTGATTCTGCATTTCCCCAGTTCTGAGTAGTTTATGTGAATTGGCCCTATAGAAAATAATGATTTACTCAAAATTTTATAATGATTTACTCATGTAAATTTCTCAATATGATGTTAAGTTGTTGGTACAAGACAAAAATCTGAGTTGCTCCTCTTGAAAATGGTGGTTTTAAGCAGGGTTTTGAAGAAACAACGTGTATAGGGGTTTAGAGATGACTTCAAATGCTTTTGTAGATGTATTTAGACATGATTCAACTATTGGCCAGAGTATTGGAGGTCTGAAAATGAGTTATTCAAGAAACCCTCCCTGTTTTGTGTTTATTTCACCCTATAAACAAGGATTTAATTAAATAGTAAGTTTTCAAGCCTTTCTATCTTTAAGAACTAAATAATCTTGAGTTTGGAGATATGGAAAATGACTGTTTGAGGTTGGAAAGTGATTTGGGGTGGTGTAAAGGTGACTCCCTTTGTAAAATAGGCCTAAATTTGTAGCCTTTTAAGCATACAGTCTAAGGATCTGGTGATTTCTTTAGAACTAATGACTGAAAGCTTTTGTTATGTTGATTTTGACAATAATGGGCTTTTAATTTGTAGCCTTTTGTTATGAATGCAAGAATGAGGTTGTTTTGCCTTGTAGCATGTAAAATGGCAATGAAGATTACTTGGTGAATCAATAAAGAATGGAATGGTTCAGTGTTCAAGAATTGGTTATGGTTTGTTTCTGTCATATTGATGGTGGTTGAGTTGTATTCAGACCTGATAAAGATATGAGGTAACTTGAAGTGATGAGTGCTATGGTCTTGGTGTTCTGGTTTAAGGTTTTCTAAACAGATTTTGTTGTTTGTTACTGACAAAGATAAAATGAGATGATGAGTTGGCTGCTAATAGCCTTGTGAAGATGAATGGATTTTGGTTGAATGAAAAGTAGATTTATAATGAAATTATAATTTGATCTTCTCCTGATTTGATTGGGATTGGAATTCCCTGATGTAATGATGTTGTTGTTGGTGTTTGTTATGATGTTGGTATGGGTCTTCCCGACCTATTATGGGTTACAAGCACTTTTTAGCACATCGTGAGACATCAAAACTGTTGTAGCGATCGGGATTACTAAGAAGACATATCAGGGAGATTGGCTTATGGTCTCATCGATGAAGATAATCTATCGGCAAGACAAGTCATCTTGGCATGAAAAATATATGTTGGCCTGAACATTTAAGTCTCACCGATGAAGTTTCATCGGCGAGACCATCATTTCTTTCACCGGCAGGAGCACTAGGAATATATCGGCGAGACATAGTGGGTCGGGTAAACATTCAGAACTTACCCCGATGGTATAAGTCTCGTCGATATACTTCCATGTGCTCTATCGATGAGACCACAACTCAGTCCTCCCGATAAATCTTTTTTTTTAGAAAAAAAACTGCAATGTTTCGTCGAAATTTCGACGACACAGTCTGATGAAAAAAAAAGTGCGACGAGGTTGCTGTAGCTCTGATGCAATTTTGATCTCATTCCAATGGAAAGATCGTTGAACAAACGGCGAATGTTTGTCGGAATATCGGGGAGACTGGCTTATGGTCTCAACGATGAAGAGAATCTATCAGCAAGACAAGTCATCTCGGCATGAAAAATATATGTTGGCCCAAATGTTTAAGTCTCACTGATGAAGTTTCATCAGTGAGACTATCACTTATTTCATCGACAAGAGCATTGGGAATATATCTGCAAGACATAGTGGGTCGGGTAAACATTTAGAACTTACCTCGGTGGTATAAGTCTTGCCGATATACTTCCTCGTGCTCATTGATGAGACCACAAGTCAGTCCTTTCGATGACTAGATCATCGAAAAAATGACGAATGTTTGTTGGACTTTCCACGAAACTTGGTCGCAATTTCAACAAACATCTCATGTTGTTTCGACGGTTTGGTAGAGGCATGCCACGTGTGTTATTGCTATTGTTCGTTCGCTAGATCGACGCAATGGTCATCAATATGCCGATGAACACGAGGTCCCTTTTTTTGTGGCGGAAACCAATGAAGTTCAGTCGTGAATTCAACGTTTTGAAGCTTTTTGGGATACTGACACAAATGCAGTGATGAGAAATTTTCAAGCCACTCGTCAGAATTTCGACAATAGTTTGTCGACAGTTCAACAAACGTTCATCGGAAAGTGGAGTCAAATACATTAGTGTGTTGACAATCAAACCTTATGGGATAAATAAAGAATATTCATCTTCAGAGGAAGATGTATTTGAGTATGATGTAAATCACCAAAGGCATAACATTCATGTTAGTTAGCAAGAAGTATTCTCTGATCAAGGGGAGGGAAGTATGGGAGATCCTCTAATTTGTGCTATAAAATCATAATCAAGACAAATCCAATTGAGAAAAGAAACTGAGGAAGAAATAAAAGAAATCATAGCTATTGTTGTAGCACAAGCCAGAAGTAACTATAACCTCAGAAATAGAACTGTTAATTTAGATCAAGGGACACCTGGGGGTTTTTTTGTGAAATATCAACAAGGTGATAAAAAAGCTACCTTAGAACCTTAGAGGAATGATGAAAATGGAAAGCTTTAGATGAAAACTCAGAAGTATGTGCCTAAACAGGCATCAAGAGGGAACTAGAACAAAATAAAAAATGATCCTAAGTAGAAAGTATTGGAAGAGAAAAAATTTACTAAAGTAGAAGTAAGAAAAAAAAGACACTAATATGTATGCCTTCCTTTAACATAGCACAAGATTTATCTCAGATCAAGATGCTAGTTCCTTTGTTGGAAATGATGAAAGTTGATGAATATAGAAATAGTGCAATGAAGTTAATTTCAAATGTACCAAATAAGGTTGAAGGCCAAAATTAGAATAAATATGAATTGGAAAAGAATGAAAGATATGTTAATAATGTCAAAGGGGAGATTATGAAGACTCATTTGATCTACTTAGGAAATAATTTGACAAAGAATCCATCTTAGATTGATCCTTTTTACACCACATTATTGATAAACAACAAGTTGGTAAAAAATTGTATGATAGATTCAAAGGCAACAATAAACATTATGCCCATGGTAGTCATGAAGGAATTGGGTTTATGGGTTGATACCACATATGGAAAGTACTATGCTATGGAAAATATATTTTTCCTTTTCATTGGGGTCATATGGGATGTGGAGTTAAAGTTGGATTCCTATCTTGAAGTTGCATATAAAACTGACATTATTGTGGTTGACATTCCATTGTACTATGACATGTTGGTATCAAGATAGTGGACTATTGCAGTTGGAGGGAATGTTTAATTTGATTTATTATATGCAACTATACTTGTTAATGGGAAAGATATTAAGTTATAAAGAGAGCCATGATCTGAACAAGTGGTAGAACATATTAATCCCAACCAGATAAATTGTTTCTATGATGTAGATTTAGGAAGTTTCAGGATTGAGCATTCACAACCTCATTTATAGAACACTGATCCAATCAACAATGTAGTTCAACAAGATAAATCTAGTATAACAAAAATGTACTTTGATGGTGCTTGCAAAAAAGAAGGTAATGGAGTAGGTGTGGTTTTCATCTTGGGTTTCAAACTTGGTACCAATGAGGAAAAAGAATGGTGACATAAGATTGTGTGTAGACTTCCGTAACTTGAATGTTTCATCATTGAAAGATAAGTATCCACTTCCTAACATGGAGGCTATGTTACAAAGAGTAATAGGATGTGAGTTGCTATGCATGATTCAAAGGGAGTTGCAACCATTGATAATATTCCTATTCCCAAAATAGTGACGGCTATTCAATCCTTTTTTTGGAAAATAAAACTTTGTTAGAAGATTTATATCTAACTTTGCTGAAATTGTGAAAACTATTTCTAAAATGTTGAAGAAGGGAGCAAAAATTGAGTGGATCACTTCAGGGAGTTGAGTTGAAATATGATGCCACTGAAAGCAATCTTATGTGCTTGTGAAAGTATTAAAGGTATTTAGGCCTTACTTAGTGGGAGCACAAGTGGTTGCTTATGTGTTGAATGCAGCAATCAAATATGTCTTTGTGCAAATAGAGGTCATGAGAAGAAGATGGAGATGGATAAATAGAATTCAAGAGTTCAATATTGACATCCAGATTATAAAACTTGTAAGAGGATAGGGATTGGCAATGTTAATGGTAGAATCTAATCTAGAAGCTACACAAGTGTGTAATGTTGAGGAGAAAGAGGGCTTGATATCCAACATTGAACACACAACTCGATATACAAATGTGATTCATTACCTCAAGGACATAAAATTCCCTAATGGTATGAATGATAAAACAAGGACATTAAAGCTCCAAGCATCAAGGTATGTCTTTGTGAATGGTGACCTATTTTGGAAGGACAAGGATGGTATTCTATTGTTATGCCTAGATGAAGGACAAGTAGAAAAGACTTTGAAAGCAATGCATGAAGGCATATGTGGAGGGAATTTTTTATCTAAGACTACTACACATAAATTACTAAGAGTAGGTTATTATTGGCCAAAGATTTTTGTTGATGCTCACAAGTATGTAAGAAAATGTGAGGTGTGCCAAAAGTTCTTTGGTAAATTGAAGTATCAAGGAGCCTTGCCTTTGAGGCCCATGAAGATTAAAGCACCCTTTTATCAATGGGGTATTGACTTCATAGGTGAAAGAACAGACAAGTCAAGTGGAGTACATAGCTGGATTCTCATTGTCATGGACTACTTTACTAAATGGATTGAAGAAATCCCAACCAAACAGGCTACTAGTAAAGTAGTGATCAATTTCTTGTTGGAAAATATCATTATTAGGTTTGGGGTTCCTGTCAGGATAATCACAAATAATGGGATGTGTTTCAAGTTTGATGATTTAAGAAATTTTGTGAGTCTTAGGGAATTATTATCTTATATGCTTCTCCATATGACCCTCAAGCTAACAGACAAGCTGAATTTAGTAATAAAAGTATTATGAAAATAATTAGAAGAATGCTTGACAACAAAAAGGCTTGGGACTCAAAACTAAAGTTAGCATTATGGGAAGATAGGATCAAAGTGAAGAAGGATACTAAGAAATCTCCTTTTGAACTAGTTTATGGAGCTCAATCTAGAATACCAATGCATAACCTTCTGCCAATTTACAAATTCATTTTGCAAGAAGACATGAACATACCTGAACCTATGGAGGAAAGCATGGAACAATTAGCAGAGTTAGATGAAATTAGAACTCAAGCACAAAAATAGAATGAGAAAATGCAACTACAAATGAAATATTTATTTGACAAAAAGGCCAAGGATATAATGTTTTTTATTATGATATGGTTCTCACATGGAATGCTCGAAGTCAAGATAAATGAAAACATGGAAAGTTTGAAGCTCTATGGTTCAGTCCATTTGTTATCACAAAGAAATATGGAGAGGACTCATATTATTTGAAGAATATGGTGGGTGAAGATTAGGAATTTCCAGTGCATGGACAATTTCTGAAACACTTCTTTCCTTAAAGAAGATCAATTTCATGCATAGTAGTTAAGGTTTTCCTAGTTTGGTTTCCTTTATGTTTGCTTGGTTTGTGTCCTAGAGATTGTTTTTGGATTCTTGCATTATCTAATATCCATTCATCCCCAACTGGATCCATAGCTGGAACTTGTAAAATTTTCCTAATTTTTCTAGTTCAATGCCCACAAATCCATTATGAGGAGCCTTAACCCTTCAACCACTCATATCTTGGAGTCAAAAATTTCCTTGCTAAAGTCCTCAATTGAGTCATTTTTAATCATACATATGCTTCATCCTTGTATCTCCATCTTCATATGTACATGATTGAAATACCACACCCCCATGAGGGTTTGAAGTCACCCCTAATAGTCCTTGGTAGGTGTGTGGGAGCTTGAAGTGCAATGTGAGTGTTCATCGCAATACTGTAGTAGTCGGTGGGACTATATGCAGGATGGAGATAAGGAATTAAATGACCTTGATGTAACCCACAACCCCATGATGGGTATACCATGACGTTAAAAGTAGTATACGGTATAGCGGGATGGACTAAAATGAAGGGAATATGGTCCTTCTACCCCACGAGGGTCTTGATTTATTATGGTGGGACTGCGGTATAGGGTGGCAAGGCATTTATGATAGATTCAAAATTAACTGTATGAAAATACTTTGGGCCACTTGATCTTCTTAGATCAAGTGTGCATATTTAAAATTCACATACAGTGATCGATCACTACAAATTTTTAGCACAAGTTGATATTAATGGTGAAGTGATTGAGTTCAGAAGCTAATATATTTCAAATTTGGTGCTATCTTGATCATTCAAACTAGCTCAATGTGTTTAGAGATGAAAGGTTACAAGGCTTGGTGTGATCTCTGCAACTATTATATGAATGAGTAAGTGCATCTATACCTCTCTTCTATTTGGTCCATAGGTGTTTCAATTAGCTCTATGAATTAAAGGTCTTGAACCCTAGTTAAGCATAATTTAAATGATTCCCCCTAAGAAAAGTGAGTCTATAAGTAAGAAGGGAGAGTCCTCAGCTCCTAAAGAAAAGAAGAGATGACTTCAGCAATCACTCCTGGATGTATTTCCGAAGTTAGTTGATAAGGGTTATAAGAAGGTGTTTAGGGATGAGCCACATGGATGTAGTGATGTTGTTATTCCTATTCCAAGGAGGGATTTATTTTGGTACTTTTGTGATAAGAGAAATGCTAAGGTCTTGGTTTTGAACATTCACAATCTTGACTTGGCAAAGTTAGTTTTCCCTAATTTTTTTGTAAATGTCGAGTTCATCAAACTATTGGCACAACATTATGATGCAACAATGAGGACTGTGAGGATTCCTGATCACTCACCACTAGTGATATTAACCAAAATTTCCATCATAGAGTGTTTTATGTTGAACAAACAAGCTCTCACCAAAATTGATCTTCAAAAGAGTGAGGAGGACTATAACAGACTGAGGAAAACCTATCGAAGTGATGAGCTCCCAATCTATATGAAGAAGGGTGTCAATAATAGAAGGATACCTATTTCCCCTTCTTGTGGTGAACCATTTTATGTGGATGACTTTGAAATTTACTTCAAAAGGACATACTTTTCCTTGTTTCAATTGTTAGGAATAGATGCATATGATAGAATGTTAGCCAGCCTTATGATGATGGCCATGAGGATTCAAAATTCAAAGGTGAATATTGAGTTTGATTTTTCTTCAATAATTGAAAAGGCATTACATGAGGGATTTCTTCAAGTAAGAGAAAAAAAGGCTCCCATTACCTTGAAGCATTACTCCCTATTGTGTCATTTAATCTTGTATCAAAATAGAGATCAATGGACCATAAGAATGCTTGATCAACAAGGAAAAATATTTCCAGTACAATGTTGGTGTTATATTTGGGACAACAGGTGCAAGAATGGTGACTATGTAACTTTTCATGATGATTATGAAATTAGAATTATGGCCACTCTTGGTGGGATTTCACCAAGGCTACCTTTTGAAATAAGGGAATTATTGAGACCTTTGGCATTAAAACCAGAAAAGAGACACACATATAACTTTGGTGATTGTTTTTTCTTGCCTATCCATATACTAATAAGGATTTATGGATGCCCATAGCCTCCCCACATTTTTCCCAAATTTGTTCCTCCTTGTTTGGCATTTTTAGAATTCACGTGGTAGATGTTGTCGATGGAATGGGATGTTATGAAAAAATAAAAGAAGGGTAATCTTACCTAATTTGACTGTGTATGGTGGACTCTCCATTGGTGCAAATACCCTTGAAGAGTTGCAGGATTAGTTGAAGAGAAGGTATGCTTTGAGATCTAAAGTGGAAAGGGTCTTTGACCCTGAGGGACATATGAATTTTGTGAGGATATTTATTCTCACTAAGACAGGGATCACCCATGAGGTGGACTATGATGAAGATGTGATAAGGAATTATGTCACCCCTCAGGAAGGGTTTCAAAGAAAGAGGAAATGGGATATTTTGATGAAAGTAGAGGAAGAAAGGAAGAAGGAAGACCTTGATTTATTGGGATTCTTTATGGAAGAATGAAATTCTCTTAAGAGAATTGATTTCATGATTGATAAATTTGAAAGGTTATATGATCAACCTAGTAAAAGGACCTTAGAGGTAGCTCACAAAGCCCACCAAGCTCCCTTTTAGGAAACTAGGAGAAATTTTGATCCTTGAGCCTTCTTCTGATGCAGTTTTAGTGCAACATTGTTCACCAATTTCACCTCTAGAGCAACCAAGGTCTAAGAGACAGAATATCAATGATGTAACTCCCTTAGTATCATATGAATTTTCAAAATTAGGGGATACAAAGGAGGTTGCTAGTGTACTAAGGCTTATGAAGGATGATACTAAGGTGGACCAACCACTTGATGAACATGAGACTGAGGGTCATAAGCCTAATGCAAGGGTGGATATGTAGGTACAAAGAGAATTGGAGTTGCTTGAAGATGAAAGAGTAATAGCCTCTCTTAGGTTTGTAGACGATGGTGAATTTGTGACATCTCTCGAGTTGAAGGACTTTTGGGTTAAAATGAAAATGAAGGAGTTTTAAGAAAGGATTAAGATAAATAAAATGGGAGCTGATGAATCTCAATGTGATCAAATTGTGGCTCAAATCTTCAAGGAGCATAGGATAAATGAAGTGAATGTTAGTCCCCAAGAGGCTAGAGAAATGGTATTGCAGAGCAATATGTTACTCATCCCAAGGATGGAATTAAAGAAAATGTTTTTGCTCTACCAAGTAAGAAATCAGGAAGATTCCATGTTAATTGCAAAATTTGATTCAAAAGAAGGAATGAGTGGCACTGGGTATAACCCCAAGATTGAATCTTTGGTATTTTTGGAAAAATAAAAGAATATAGAGAAGCCAAGGTTATTGGATGTAGTGCAAGAAATGAGGGGAGTTGCAATGGTTAAAACACTCAAGGACACTTCAACACTAGAAGCAACCACTATGACAATGCATTCAATTATGCTCACTCGAGATGTTTTCAAGAGTATGGAGCTCAAATTGATAGAATATGAGAAGGCCCAAATTGGTATGAACAAGGAGTTAAATAGGTTGTTTATAGAAATATGAAGCTAAAGAAGCAGTTGAATAGAGTTGATTCCTCTTGAGGAAAGGAAATTATGGTTTATCATCCCTCCACATCCCAAGAATTTGATGCTGACACGGTTCCTATAGATCAAGTAAATGCATTAAAGCAGGGCTGGGAGAAGGAGATTGAAATTTTGAAAAAACTCAATGAAGCCACAAAAGAGGGGGTGAGATGTCAAGTCTTTGGTACATTGGAAAAGGTTTTGAAGCATAGGGTTAAGTTTTTTGTGGAAAAAATAGAAAATGTGCATGAGTGCTATGTTACTTTGTCACAAGCATTAGAACAAATGAAGGTACATGTTCCAATTTTAGATCCTCTATTTAAGAAATGACAACCTACTCATCATACTTTGGTGACATTGTGTAAGGTTCTACAAAGAGGTCTGGATGCTCCTACAGCCCTGAAGCTCACTAAAAAGATGGTGAAGATGGTTATTGATGAATTTCAGTATATATTTGGGGAGTTAGAAAATCAGACAAAAAATGGAATCCTTCCATACACTCAAGCATCATTTCGTACCATATATTCTAAGGGAAGATGCCCATCTCAAAGATCTTGATGATTGGAGGAAGGAGTTTAACCAAATAGTTCCCAGTGTAATCACTCATTTGCAAAAGGACTAGGAGGTAAATGTTCATAGTTTCAATCTCATTCTAGATGGGATAATTGCATTGGATTCAAGCTATTCCAAGTTTGTCACAGAAGTCGGGGGATTTTTGAATAAAAAGTGGAAGGATCATTTTGTAAATGTGCCACAAATATAAGAATACAAATGGCCAAATTATTATATAGTGTTTCAGTGGGAACAAGAATATTTGGCTCCTCCTGAAGATTAGTCTTGTGTCAGAATGTTGCAAAGTAATCAAGTTTTGTGAGGAAGGAACCCTGCTAGATCACCGAACCCTGGACGTGTTGCATTTCTATGTTATGAGGATATTGGCCTTTCATGATGTTTTATTTTCATAATTATTCTCCTAACATCAATTGTATTTTGTGTAATATTTTGGTCAGTGTAATTAGTGACAAAGGAAAGATATCAATGTAATATAAAGTTGTTATGCACCTGTGTGGGTAGTTGAAATGTCTTTTTGAATTGTAATGATCTGGAGCTTGTCACTTCCTTCATCTACCTATAAGAAGGAAACCAAGACCATTAAAAAAAATGGGATTAGATTTTTGGGGAAAAACTATACATTGTAAAGAACCTTTTTGAACCACAACAATGGAAAGAAAGCAATAACTTGGTGCCCAAATTTTGGTTTCAATTGTTTTGTTGAATTATTGATAACAATTATCTAGTTGTTTCCAATTTGAAGTTTTCCTTGTTATTTAAATTAGTGTATCTAGCATATGTCTGGTTTATCAAAGCGAATTCATGTCTTGTGTGGTTTATTTGATTGGTTTCTATCTCTTCCTCTCCTTCCCTCTCTACTTATCTTTATCTCCTCTCTCCCTCTCTCTACCTACCTCTCCCTCCATTACTCTATCTTTGTTTCTCTCTTTCTCACCTCCCTCTCCCTCACTACCTCTCCCTCCCTCTCTACTTATTTATATCTCCCCTATCCCTCTCTACCTACCTCTCCATCCATCATTGCCTACTACTCTATATTGCTCTCTATCTCACCTCTCTCACACCTCCCACTCTCCATCCATATCTCTCCCTCCCCTTCCCTCTCTACCCTCTATCTCCCTAATTCCTCTCTACCTACCTCTCTACACCTCTCTATCTCACTTCTCTCCCTCCCTCTCTCATTCCCTCTCTAATTCTCTCTATCTCTCTAACTCTCCTTCCCTCTCTAATTACCTTTATCTCCCCTCTCCCTCTCTCTATCTACCTCTCTCTCCATCACTCTCTCTCTCTCTCTATCTATCTATTTGTCTCTCTCTCTCTCACTCACCTATGTCTCCTTCCCTACCTCTTCCCCTATCTACTCTCTATCTCTCCTCTCCCTCCCTCTACCTCTCTCTCTCTTTCTCTCTCTCCCTCCTCCCTCTCCCTATTTCTCTCACTCTCTCCTCTCTATCTCACCATTCTCTCTTTCCCTCTCTCTAACTTTCTCCTCTCTATCTCACCATCCTCTCTTTCCCTCTCTCTAACTCTTTCCTCTCTATCTCACCATTCTCTCTCTACTTATCTTTATCTCACCTATCCCTCTTTACCTCTCCATTCCTCCCATCTCTCCCACCCTCCCTCCTTCCCTCGATCTCTCTCTCTCTCTCTACTTCTCTATATCTCACCTATCCCTCTTTATCTTCCTCTCCCTCCATCACTTCCAACCACACTCTCTCTATTTCTTTCTATCTCACCTCTCTCTCACCTCCCTCTCTCTCCCTCTCTCCTTATCTATTCTTTTTCTCTCCTCTCTCTCTAACTCTCCTTCCCTCTCTCTCCCCCATCTCTCCCTCCCCCCCTCTCTCTCTCCCTCCCTTCCTACATGGTTGTATATTCCATTGCTAGTACATGTAGGTCTATGGACAAATTTAAGTATGGATTTTGTGTTGGGGCTACCAAGCACACAAGGTAATGATTCTAGGGAACCCCATGCTCTAGACCACCTTTTTTGGCTCCAATTTGAATATGTTGGT
The DNA here is from genome assembly GCA_007258455.2 of Sequoia sempervirens. Lineage (NCBI taxonomy): Eukaryota > Viridiplantae > Streptophyta > Pinopsida > Cupressales > Cupressaceae > Sequoia > Sequoia sempervirens. Next base: position 165,176,951 of record VDFB02281492.1, on the reverse strand, counting down.
GTTGATATTTTATTATTTGAATTTCCAATTTCAATTGTCGGCTATCGATATTTGATTTTAAAGAAATTAGAAGAATTGCATATAAATACAAAGTATTTCATCATTTTAATCTCAACAATTTTGGAGAAGGAAATTGAGATTATTATTGATGCAGGGACTTCTGAGAGTCAAAACTTTTGGTTTGGGTGTTCATTTGGGCTCAAATTTTATAGGGAGATGCATTATGAGGAGGTTGTTTGGATTGTCAACTAAGCTATAGGTTGGAAGAGGCAACTTTATATGAAAACGACAAACATTAGTGTTAAAATGCTAGTTCGTAGACTAGGACAATTTTAGGTATCTAAAGTCACAACTTTGATTTAGGGTTACAACCCAAGGAAGCTACAATTCCCTGATTATAGTTTTAGGGTTACTTATGAGACCAAAAAAATCTCATCTATTAGCCAAATAAAAACATGTATTTTCCTTAATTATGGAGTTTATCAAGACTGAGCATGATGAGGAAAGTAAGAAATTTTCAGTTGTAGCAGTCGAAAATTTCATCGTATCTTTAAAATTACGATCTGGGTTCTTGAGATTTTTAGATAGAAATTTGAATACAAGAAGGTGAAAAAACCCATTAAATTTCACATAAACCTAGTTCGTGGTTTGAGATAAAACTTCACCAATCCGATGCTCCAAAACTTTGCTTCCATGCTCCAAAAATTTTCAGAATTTGTTTATTTGTTTGCTTCTATGCTTTGAAATTTTTGGAACTAAGTATGAAGAGGTTGAGCAGTTAAGGGACAACAGTTGCAAAAATTAAAGGAAATTGGAGTGACTTGGACAGAAGTTGAGAGAATATAGGGGTAGTCGCAAATATCTAGGGAGTTGTTCAACCCAATTTATGAGTAGTTGGGAGCATATAGGAGCAGATTTAAGAGTCTTAATGATAGAAGAGGTCAAAGGAATACTTCTTCAACACTCTAACACCTTTTTGGAGTAGTTTAAAGGGATGAAAAACAATGATTATTTTTTGGATGACCAAAAGAGATTGACTCAGCAAAATGGAGTGAAGACTTATCCTTTTCTTTCTCCACACATGTTCTTATTTTCTAGCAAGTTGTTGCACAACTATGAGGCTCATCTTTTAATTCTATAAGTGCATTGTAATCAAGGAATAAATGAGGGGATTAGAAAGGCTTGTTTTGGCCTAAGGAAATAAGATAGTTTCTAGTTTTATTTCAAGCAATGTATTTCTATAATTTTTAGAGTAAATTTGAATTCAAGCAAACTTTTTATTTCCAGCAAAGTGTGAAGTAATTTAGCATTTTTTAATTCATGCAAGTGTTTCTTATATTAGTTTCCTTTCATGGAACTCTCCTTTTATGCAAGTGTGCTCCATAATAGGTTTGATTTCTGCAAGTTTGATTGTAGAATAGCTTGTCAAGCAAGTTTTCTCCATTCTCTTTTGCATATAGCCATGGACACTGCCTTGGATTGATAAGTTAAATAATGAGGATTACAATGACCCCATCATTTTTGGCATCGTTGCTGGGGATAGGTGTCATTAAAGAAGGGAGAAAATTAGTTTGGAAGCCTTTCAGATTTAGAAGTTCCTTAAGAAAGATTTGTCTCTCAAACCCCCCCCAAAATACCAACTCTAAAGAGAAACCCCCCTATCTATTTCAAAATATCCTTAGTTGGAGAACCATCACTCCAAGTCCTAGCAAATGAGATTTTCTTTAAGGAAAGAATTGATGGATTATTGCATGCAAGAGGTGCAAAATACAATGAATAGATCTTATCTTCATTACAAAAAATTGCAAAAAAGAGACTTATTTGGAGACCTTTAAAGTCCAAAAATGGTTGTTGAATCAGATTTTTGAAGTCAAAGGAGGGTTGCCTAATTAGAGATTTGAAGAACAAGGAGTTGTTTCTAGTCATACATGCAACATAACAAAAGGAAGGATTGCAAGATCTTTCCAATCAACCCATGTATTTGCTAGAATCAGAAATCATGGAGAAGGTTTCCACGTCAAAGGAAGGTGAAGCATTGAATTTCAAAAATTTTGCCATTTTTTTTTCATTCTTTTCTCTCAAAAATTTTAATGTATGAAAAAATATTTTGAGAAGGGGAAAATACTTTTCACAACCAGTTAATGGTTTTGTATAACCTCTCTACATTATTAAGTAAAGTAGGGTAGGTTTTCTTTTTCTGCAAATAAGTGCTCTACACAAGTTATTTCCTCTTCTCAAAGGATGTAAACATGCACTTTTATGTAAAAGTTGTTGCTCTCAAAATATACTACAAATATTTTGGCATTATGGATGACTGGTTATTGCAACTTTTGGGATCTAGTTTCAGCACTAGAACTTCAATAGTATAGAAGAAAAAATAATGATGGAGAGATTTGAATTACAATTCAATGCGAAGGATCAAGTTGCAACTCTCAAAAGTTGCAAAAATTCTTTGCATGCAACATGGAGAAAGTGAACTACAACTCATGCATTAGGAGCTATCCAAGGAAACTACTAAAAAAAATGAATGTGAAGACTCATTATGAGTTACAAAGGGACCTGCAACATTTTAGGTGTGGGGGAGATGATGGGACAAAAAAATGTCTCATCTATTAGGAAAATAAAAACATGTATTTTGCTTAATTATCGAGTTTATCAAGACTAAGCATGATGAGGAAAGTAAAAGATTTTTAGTTGTAGCAGTCAAAGATTTCATCATATCTTGAAAATTATGATTTGGGTTCTTGAGATTTTTGGCTAAAAATTCAAATACAAGAAGGAAAAAAACCCATTAAATTTCACAAAAACCCAATTTATGGTTTGAGAGAAAACTTTACCAGTCTGATGCTATGGAATTTTGCTTCCATGCTCTAGAATTTCTGAAATTTGTTCATTCATTTGCTTCTATGCTCCAAATTTTTTGAAACTAAGTATGAAGAGGTTGAGCAATTAAGGGACAACAGTTGAAAGCATTAAAGGAAATTGGAGTAACTTGGATAGAAGTTGAGAGAATATAGGGGTTGTTGCAAATATCTAGGGAGTTGTTCAACCCAATTTATAAGCAGTTGAGAGCATATAGGAGCAAATTTAAGAGTCTTAATGATAGAAGAAGTCAAAGGAATACTTCTTCAACACTCTAACACCTTTTTGAAGTAGTTTAAAGGGATGAAAAGTAGGGATTATTGTTTTGGACGACCAAAAGAGATTGATTCAGCAAAATGGAGTGAAGACTTATCCTTTCTTTCTCCACACATGTTCCTATTTTCTAGCAATTTGTTGCACAGCTATGAGGCTCATCTTTTAATTCTATAAATGCATTGTAATCAAGGAATCAAGGAGGGGATTAGAAAGACTTGTTTTGGCTTGAGGAAATAGGATAGTTTCTAGTTTTATTTCAAGCAATGTATTTCCAGAATTTTTAGAGTAAATTTGAATTCAAGCAAACTTTTCATTTCCAGCAAAGTGTGAAGTAATTTAGCATTTTTCAATTCATCCAAGTGTGTCTTATATTAGTTTCCTTTCATGAAACTTTCCTTTTATGCAAGTGTGCTCCAGAATAGGTTTGATTTTTGCAAGTTTGATTGTAGAATAGACTATCAAGCAAGTTTTCTCCATTCTCTTTTGCATATAGCCTTGGACACCGCCTTGGATTGATAAGTTAAATGATGAGGACTACAACGACCCCATTAGTTACTCCCAAGGAAACTATAACTCCATGATTAGAAGAATTGGAATATGATATACGAGCATCCATAGGTGTATGGAAATCTTGCATCACACAAAAAATAATTATTTTATGCCTATTTTGTTTGATTTTTGGTTTGTTGCAGGTGGTTTTTAGGCACCTAGTTTGACACTCTCAAAGCATGGGAAAAATTATTTATCCAATCGGATGGGTATTTAAATGTTTTGATGTTATTCTTGGGTGAAAATTGGGGCTAAATCAATGTAATTAATATTTTATTTTATTAGCCCAAAATTTATAAATTGAAGGTTTGTATAGAGCATTTAAAATGCCAAAAAATCAAAATATGTAAAAAATATGAAACCCAACTCCTCAATGTTGGAATTTAAAATATTTTATGATGTAAATAAATTTTGGGCTCAAAATAGAATTTCCATGTACAGATCGAAAATTAATTAGGTAGACATGTTGCATGAGAGGTTACATGCAACAGGGAGTTACATTCATGCATGCATCTTTTTCCAGTTGGATCTATGATGGGAAAATTTATCAGAGAGCTTCACAGCGGTGGGTTGGTTGGACACTTTGGAAAAGATAAGAAAATAGCATTGGTAGAAGAGAAATATTACTGGAGAAAGATGAAGAGAAATGTAACCAAATATGTATCAAGGTGTACGATTTGTAGGGTGGCTAAAGGGTAGTCATAAAATGTAGGATTGTATATGCCATTGCGAGTACCTATAGAGCCATAGATAGATTTAAGTATCGATTTTGTGTTGGGGCTTCCAAAGACACAAGGTAATGATTCTAGGGCACCTCATGCCCTAGACCACCTCTTTTTGTCTCCAATTTGAATATATTGGTGTTGATATTTTATTATTTGAATTTCCAATTTCAATTATCAGCTATCGATATTGGATTTTTGGGAAATTAGAAGAAATACATATAAATACAAGTTATTTTCACCATTTTAATCCTAGCCATATTGGAGAAGGAAATTGAGATTATTATTGATGTAGGGACTTCCGAGGGTCATAACTTTTGACTCGGGTGTTCGTTTGTGCTTAAATTTGAAAGGGACATGCATTATGAGAATTTGTTTGGATTGCCGACTGGGATATAGGTTGGAAGAGGTAGTTTGATATGAAAAAGATGAATATTAGTGTTAAAATGATAGTTCGCAAGCTAGGACAATTTCAGGTATCTAAAGTTACAAAACTTTGATTTAGGGTTACAACCCAAGGAAGCGACAACTTATTGATTACAATTTTAGGGTTACTCCCAAGGAAGCTACAACTCCATGATTAGAAAAATTGGAATATGACGCAGGAGAATCCAGGGGTGTATGGAAATCTTTCATCACGCAAAAAAAATATTATTTCATGCATGTTTTGTTTGATTTTTGGTTGTTGCGGGTAATTTTCAGGCACCTAGTTCAACACTCTCAAAGCATGGGAAAAATTATTTATCCAATTGGCTAGGTATTTAAATGTTTTAATGTTATTTTTAGGTGAAAATTTAGGCTAAATCAATATAATTAATATTTTTTTTTATTAGCCCAAAATCTATAAATTGAAGGTTTATAAAGAGCATTTAAAATACCAAAAAATTAAAATATGTAAAAATTATGAAACCCAACTCCTCAATGTTGGAATTTAAAATATTTTATGATGCAAATAAATTTTGGGCTCAAAATAAAATGCCTATGTGCAGCTAGAAAATTAATTGGGCACCAAACATGTTGCATGAGAGGTTACATGTAGCAGGGATTTACATTCATGCATATATCTTTTTCTAGTCGGATCTATGAGGGAAAACATTATCAAAGAACTTCATAATGGTGGGTTGGTTGGACACTTTGGAAAAGATAAGTCAATATCGTTGGTAGAAGATACATATTATTGGCCAAATATGAAGAGAGATGTAACCAGATATGTATCAAGGTGTAGGATTTGTTGGTTGGATAAAGGGTAGTCACAAAATGAAGGGTTTTATACGCGATATCTAGTACCTCCAGGGTTGTGGATAGATTTAAGTATGGATTTTATGTTGGGATTGCCAAGGACACAACAAATTAGTGATTCTAGGGCACCCCACACCCTAGACCACCTCCTTTTAGCTCCAATTTGAATACGCTGGTGTTGATATTTTATTATTTGAATTTCCAATTTCAATTGTCGACTATCAATATTTGATTTTTGGGAAATTGGAAAAATTACATATAAATAAAAAGTATTTTCACCATTTTAATCCTAGCAATTTTGGAGAAGGCCATTGAGATTATTATGGATGTAGTGACTTCCAAGGGTCATATCTTTTGACTCGGGTGTCTGTTTGTGCTCATATTTTACAGGGAGATGCGTTATGAAGAGTTTTTTGGATTGTTGACTGAGCTATAGGTTGGAAGAGGAAGCTTAATACAAAATAGATGAATATTAGTGTTACAATTCCATTTCCTAGGATAGGAAAATTTTAGGTATCTAAAGTTACAACTTTGATTTAGGGTTCCAACCCAAAGAAGCTACAACTCCCTGATTACAGTTTTAAGGTTACTTCCAAGGAAGCTAAAAGTCCATAAATAGAACAATTGGAATATGAAGTAGGAGCATCTAGGGGTGTATGAAAATCTTGCATCACACAAAAAAATTATTATTGCATGCATGTTTTATTTTATTTTTGGCTTGTTGCAGGTAGCTTTCAAGCACCTAGTTCAACAGTCTCAAAGAATGACAAAAAATATTTATCCAATTGAATGGGTATTTAAATTTTTAATGTTATTCTTGGGTGAGATTTGGGGCTAAATCAATCTAAATAATATTTTCTTTTATTAGCCCAAAATATATAAATTAAAAGTTTGTAAAGAGCATTTAAAATGCCAAAACATTAAAATATGTAAAAATTATGAAACCCAACTCATCAAAGTTGGAATTTAAAATATTTTATGATGTAAATAAATGTTGGGCTCAAAATGAAATTCCCACATGTAGCTAGAAAATTAAATGGGCACCAGACATGTTGCACTAGAGGTTACATGTTGCACGAGAGGTTACATGCAATAGGGAGTTACATTCATGCATGCATTTTTTCCAGCTAGATCTATAAGGGAAAACATTATTAGAGAGATTCATAGTGATGTGTTATCTGGACAATTTGGAAAATATAAGACAATAGCATTGGTAGAAGAAAAGTATTATTATTCAAAGATGAAGAGAGATGTAACCATATATGCATCAAGGTGTAGGATAATTTATCGAGGGGCCAAAGGGCAGTCACAAAATGGTGGGTTGTATATGCCATTGCTAGTACCTACATGACTGTGGACAAATTTAATTATGGATTTTGTTTTGGGTCTACAAAGGACACAATGGGGTAATGATTCTAGGGAACCACATGCCCTAGACCACCTCTTTTTGGCTCCAATTTGAATATGTTGGTGTTCATATTTTATTATTTGAATTTTCAATTCCAATTGTCGACTATCAATATTTATTTTTTGGGCAATTAGAAAAATTACATATAAATAAAGTATTTTCACCATTTTAATCCTAGCAATTTTGGAGAAGGCAATTGAGATTATTATTGGTGTAGAGACTTTTGAGGGTCATAACTTTTGACTCAGATATCCATTTGGGCTCAAATTTTATAGGGAGATGTGATATGAGTAGTTGTTTGGATTGTTAACTGAGCTATAGCTTGGAAGAGGTAAGTTTTATGAAAAAAATGAATATTAGTGTTAAAATGCTAGTTCGTGGGCTAGGACAATTTCAGGTATCTAAAGTTACAATTTTGATTGAGGGTTACAACCCAAGGAAGCTACAACTGCATGATTACAGTTTTAGGGTTACTATCAAAGAAGACACAACTCCATGATTAGAACAGTTGGAATATGATGTAGGAGCATCTAGGGGTGTATGGCAATATTGAATCACACAAATAATATTATTTCATGCCTTTTTTGTTTGATTTTTGGCTTGTTGTAGGAAGTTTTAAGGTGCCTAGTTTGGCACTCTCAAACATGGGAAAAATTATTTATCCAATTGGCAAGGTATTTAAATGTTTTAATGTTATTCTTGGGTGAAATTGGGGCTAAATCAATGTAATTAATATTTTATTTTATTAGCCCAAAATCTATAAATTTGAAGATTTGTAAAAACTTTTAAAATGCCAAAATATCAAAATATGTAAAAATTATGAAACCCAACTCCTCAAAGTTCAAATTTAAAATATTTTATGATGTAAATAATTGTTGGGCTCAAAATAAAATGCCCAGGTGTAGCTAGAAAATTAATTGGACACCAACATGTTGCATGAAAGGTTACATGCATCAAGGAGTTACATTCATGCATGCATCCTTTTTTAGCTGGATCTATGACCTAGAAAACATTATCAGAAAACTTTATAGCAGTGGGTTGGTTGGACACTTTGGAAAAGATAAGATAATAGCATTGTTAGAAGATAAATATTATTGGCAAAAGATGAAGAGAGATGTAACCATATATGTATCAAGGTGTAGGATTTTTCGGGTGGCTAAAGGGCAGTAACAAAATGCAGGGTTATATATATGCCATTTTCAGTACCTGTGGGGTCGTGGAAAAATTTAAGTATGGAATTTGTGTTTGGTCTTCCAAAGACACAACGAGATAATGATTATATTTCACCCTACACCCTAGACCACCTCTTTTTGGCTCCAATTTGATTATGTTGGTGTTGATATTTTATTATTTGAATTTCTAATTTCAATTGTCGGCTATCTGTAGACACATAAAAATGACCTAGGCCCACAAGCTCTATTTTTACCACTTTCATCCTAGCATAATTATGGCATCTTAATTATGTCCTTGGTCCACATTCAACTATTAATTAAATAATTCATAATTATTTAATTAATTCATGCCCTTTTATTCTTCATGATTATTAAATAAATAAATTTTATTTATTTATTAAATACGTCATTAATTGTCTAAGCCTTCCTCTAATTAAATAAATTTCATAATTTATTTAATTACCTTTATTCATTTATTCTTCCTAATTATTAAATAAATGAATTTCATTTATTTATTTAATATGTCACTAATTCTCATAATTAAATGAATTTATTAATTTATTTAATTATTAATCATATCCTCTAAATTAAATAATTATCTTTAATAATTGTCAAAATTAACATTTCCCTCATTTTAAATAAATGAAATTATTTAAAATGCTCTCACATTCTTGACTGTCAGTTCATTTTAGTAAATAATCAGAAAATCGATTATTTACTATCACACAAAATCCATATTTTGAATTCATTTAATTCAAAATGGTAATATTCTTCCATAAATCAAGTAATTGAGTAAATTCTTGATTTTTCAAATTTGCTTTTTAGTTCAACTCTTATCTTTTTGATTTTTTGAATCTCACAAATCAGGTAGTCTTTATCTTCTTGATTTCGAAAATCTTTATTTTTCTAACTAATTATCTCATTTATTCTCGACCGCCGATTCAATTTTCTAAAATGACATCTTGACCACTTATTTAATGATTTTTCCCTAACCCTAATTAGGGATTGTCACATTAAATCTCATCCTCTAATTTTAGGCTTCTGTCAAAATTCAATCTCATTTGTCCGTCCAAAATTGCACTTTCTATAAAATGCCACTTTTGCTCACAATTTCAATTACACTTACACACTTAGACACTTAGACACTTACAGATACTCACATACGCATATGCTTGCAGTTTATTTGTGAATTTTGGCATAATTGTCTTAGCATTATAGTCATTTCGTCATAGGCATAGACCTTTATTTCATTTTAGACACTCCAAATCCTTCAAAGCTTGTGTAGGACTTATTCTTTGTTTTCAAATTGCTCACATGTTTGATTTGAGGGCAACCATCAACAAGTTAAGAGGTACTATGAAGGTAAATCATGGAAAATTCGATGAATGATAGGTATAATCGTTCTTGTTTTTAGTTTCCTTTTTCTCGATAGATTCTTTCGGTTTTATGCTTTATTGATTAATAATCTAACGATCCAAAAATAACCCTTAGATACATTGGTGAACCCGACTATTCTTCTTTTTGTTTCGTACGATTTTTTGTGTTTTCTATTTTTTTTGCAGGTACAGGTATGAAACTACGCATTTGAGTTTTCCCGCGCTGCATCGGATGCGTCGTGACGCATTCAAATTATGAAATGACACAATCGCTCTAAGGTGACACACTTGTAATACGAAAAGCCACATTTGACAATAACGAGCCGCATCTGACTATCAGGACGCGATGCATTCGCTCTGCTGCGACGCATTTGCTTGGTGATTTCTTTATTCCTTGTGCATTATGTTTTTCTTATTTCTATTATTTTTCTTTTTCATTTTGTTTTTTGTTTTATGTTCTTTCCTATTTTGGCATTATGTTTTCTTCTTTAGCATAGGTTTTTCGAGTTACTAATATTGGTTTGCAAGGTGTGGCATTAGCATTTTCGCGGGTCAAAGGCATTTGATGAAACTACTGACATGTGATTTTGCAGCTATGTTTGTCGAAGATTTATCAGTCAAACCATTTGTTTGTGATTTTTAGTTTAGGAACATTTATTTTTGGTGCACTTAAAATAAACATGTCTTTCTTTTCTGATTGTGTTTGAAAGTGGTAGGTGAGTATGCTCTCACCCTGTGCAAACTAGGTGATCAAAAAGCCAGACCCACTTTGTCCTTGTGTAACCCTGATGCAATAACTAGAGTATCCTCTCCCCTTGCGCAGTAATGTGATCATGGGTGTAAGAGAAACGATTATTGCCTCTAGAAATTGGGCCTGCCTGGGGATTTCATCACCCCAACGTGACTCAAACTGGCAACAGAGCTAAAGCCAAGCTACCCCCAACCGGTATATAAATGTGAATCTTAAGGGAAAACCTAATATTACGAGTGCGGATGTGTCATACAGAAAAAGTAGTACTCCCATAAACCCTGTTGAGCTTAACCTCTTCAGGCTGGAGTGCCACCTAATCGGTGATTAATCTCTTGCCCCATGTATGACCACTCAAATGGGGGGCTTGAATTAAAAAATCTTGTGTAGTAAGCCCAAAACCTTTTATTTTCTAGTACAACACCGGTCGATGTGAAGCCTTCCACGTCTTCGCAGTATTTAGTAGATGTGATCAATTTTCCATGGGAGTTTCATGGGGGTTGGAAGCTTGGTTGGCCTAAGAAGAGAGTGCACTGTAAGGGGGAGCCCGTGTAGCCAAGCTTCTAGATTCACACACTACTGATATGCAGCTGGGGAAACCCATGTGGAGTCTAGCAAATATTGTCGACCTAACCTAGGATCGTACGTGTTCTCTTGTGTGTTTGTTTACTTTTCAAAATATCGTGCTTACCAAGTGTTTGCTAGTTACTCAAACAAAACAAACAACACTCCAACATCTTGAAATAGACAGTCAAACTTTCAACAATTCAGGTTTTTAACCACAACATAAAATTGAATTTTTAACATTCTGAGGCACATCTATCAAACTGCATTTTCTATGTCACACCGCATTTGCAAGACTTCGCAACACATCTGCTCTGACAAACTGCATTTGCTACTCCAAACACCGCATTTTCCTATCTTAAGCCGCATTCTCCTTTTGTAAAGCTGCATTCGAAATACTAAACCACATTTGACTTCTTTAAAGCCACATTTGCAAAACTGAACCACATTTGCCATTCCTGGAGCCACATTTGATCGATGCAATGCATTTGATGCCTGTAATGACACATTTTCTTGTCAACAAAGTAAACCCTGTTTTAGACCAGAATCTGAGTTCAGACATCTTAGCCCACTGTTAAACATCTTTTTCAAAAGTCTTTGTTAGAAACCATAATTGAAATTGCTCAAAAAGTCCATCATTTGCATTCATTAGCTTGCACTTTAACCATAGGTTTAAAATTTTCATATTTTAGTTGCATTCCTTAGGCGTCATAATCATCATTTTTTTCCTTAGGTTTCATCTTGGAAAAGTTTGGATTAGTCCAAATCTCCTCGCTTTGCAAAAACCATTGTTTTCAAAATTAGGGTATCTTGTGACATAGTCATTATTCTTCTTTTCGGTCATTGTCATTTTCGTGAGAACCTCCAACTCAACAGTCTAGTTAGGTAGGCTCACTTTTCATTTCGACCTTTTCATTTAGTCCCTTTAGCAAGTCCTTTTGGTAACCTAAATTGAGACATACGTCAAGCTTAGAGTGGTTATACAAACCTTTCTCCAATCATTGTCCAAACTTAGTCATCATTTAACTTAGACTTTGCATTGTCCATCTCTAGTACTCATTTTGAACCTAGACTTTGCATTAATCGCCTTATTCCTTCGTCAACATTACCATTTTAGTCCTCATTTGACACTTTGGCTTTGACAACCTTGTCATTTTGCATCAATCATTTCCTTAGTCATCACCTTGCATTGTCATCCCTCAAAATACAAAAAAAAAAAACATAGGCTAGTATCATCCGTGCATTTTTGTCATCATTTTCATTAACTCATTTGAGCAATTCCCTTTTATGGTGGAAACTAGACTCCAAAGAAAGAAAAGACAAATCGCAAACTTCAGACAAGATTCTAATTCCAATGTCACCAATCACACTTATGACCCAAATTGGACTTTTGACGACCCATTCAGCAACACAAATACTCAACCTCTTACGACCATAACATCCTCATCAAACAACCCTTTTGAACCATTCTTACGTAAGGATGAATATGGACAAATACTTGAGGAAAACCTAGAGGTAGCAGCACAAGATCGAGAGGCAGCCTACTTTGTCGAACAAATGGTCTTATATGACAAAGACATATATTTGGCCATACTTATAAGTCAAGGAGCCAAATTACCTCAGGGATTCGACATTGATACCTTGAGATCAACATCTCCTGCCAATAACGTGAATCATACACATAACATGTCAAATAATGGTCAACCTCTGAGCACCACAAGCAATACTTTCTTTGATGCTACCTCACAAAATGTCACAACGACCATGAGTGCTACCTCCAACATTCCAAGCAATTCCAATTCAATAAATGCTACATCCATTGGAGGATCACAATCTTTCACACTGCCCACAATATCTACAACACCGTCACAATCGACTAGAACCACCTTTGGGTCCTCGGCAGTGTGGGAAAGTTATTCCAATCCTCTCTTTACCACTATGGTAAATGCCATGGGGGCATCATCAAGCCATACAAATCCTCCATTGAAAACTACATCTAATACCATGAGTACATCTTCATCATATCCTCTCATTGGTATCTCACAAAATCATTTGGGTGGAGGCAAATGACGTATCTTTATTCAAGGACAACAAAAAAATGTTAACACGTCAACACGGTCTAATGCCATCACCTCCCAAGGACAAAATACAACCATTCCCCTTGTACAAACCTAACAATTTGGACACGGCAGCCAACACACACAACCTATGGCATCATTCACACATCAAAATATTCAAGGTCGCCATATTCCCCAAATATCGACCCAAATGGCTAGGGGACACATCCCAACATACTCATCCCATATTCATACCCACCAACATGCCCCCAATCCAAACTTTCAATAACAACAACACGCAAATTAAAACACATCACACATGTCACAACAATCCATCCCTCAACAATACACATACATCCACACACAACAAATGGGGACCTGTGGCGTACCAATCAATCCTATGTATGGGACCACAAATGACCCTATAATCGATGCCTTACAAGAAAAACTGATGGGTCTAGAGAAGACCATAGAAAACATACAAATATCTGGCAAAAAATCAAAAGTGTCATATGATCTATTCGTATATCCCTTTGACATGAACTTATACATGCCACCATTTCCTTTGAGATATGTGTCACCTAATTTTACCAAAAATAGAGGAAAGACAAACCCCATTGAACATGTCCGCAAATTTACAACCAACTGTATGGACATCGCCTATGAACAAACATTCTTGATGAGACTTTTTTCTAAAAGTCTTGTAGGTTCTGCCCTTGAATGGTTCTCCACTCAAAAGGATATCCAAACATGGGATGAGCTTAAACACAAATTCATAGAAAAATTATGCGTACAACATTAACATGGACACCTCTATTACTAGCTTATGCAATCTCATGCAAGAGGATGTTGGTGAAACATTCATCCCATTCTTTCAAAAATGGAGAAGTCTAGCTAGTCGTTACCACATCGACATACATGAAAAGGAAAAGGTGGACATGTTCGTTCAAACACTTCTAGGACCCTTAAAATATGCATTACAAGTACATTGTTGCACAACCTTCATAGACCTAGTCAAGAAAGGTGTCCATATTGAGAAAGCCCTTATTGCAAAGGGAGAGCTAAGATACGGTCCTAAAAACACAAATGAAAATCCTCCCACTGACAAAAATAAGTACTGGGTAAAAAAAAAACATGTTACCAACGATGGTGTTGTGGACACCAAGGCTACAAACACTATGGGTCTTGTACTGGCTCTAAAAGGGGTTCAACCGTAAAACAAATCAACGACGATATTGACACCCCCTACCAATGTCCCCAAAAACAACCAAAGCAGCCAAAATAATCAAGGAAAATACTGTCAAATGAGACAATTCCCCAAGGGTCACACATACACTCCCTTGGGTGAGCCCATTGAGGAAGTCCTCAAGAAATGCCTTTAGAATGGTGTCATCACACTTCAAGAACTAAAACCATATGACCCAAGACAATTCAAACCAGCATGGTGGGACGATAATGCATTTTGCAATTATCATCAGGAAAAAGGACATAAAACTTCTTCCTATCGACAACTGAAAAATATTGTACAAGACCTTATCGAGAATCGTATAATTGAGGTAGGTGGACCACAATTTTCCTCTAATTCAGATCATACCATTCATAAGAACCCACTGCAAGACCATGGTTCTAATAAGGTTTCCACGTCAGGTCTTAATACAAACAATAGTCAAGCCAATTTTTCTTGAGCCAAATATGAATATTCCAGTGGAACTACTATAAACAATATCCAAACTGATAATGAATGTGTCAATACCATCACAGTCAAGAGAGCAACCCAATGCAATGCTACTACTTGAAGTGGCAAGGTCACCATAGCTGGTCCGCCTCCTATTAGGAAACCTAAACTTACCATACCCAGTCCATCTCCTAGGCAATCACAACCCACCTCGACCACAAAGCAATGGCAACCTAAGAGTCAATTTAACTTTATCGACCAGCTTGGAAAAACTCCCACATAAATTTCTATACTCGAGTTGCTTCGTATCTCTCCCATGCATAAGGCTAGATAAAACCCTACAAGAGTTGTCAGTCCCTAAGGATATTGATGTCAACCAATTTGAGACCATGGTGGGATACCTCACTACACCTCACCATGTCACTTTTTTCTGATAAAGGCTACTCTTCACCCAAGACTAACCATAACGATGCATTAGACATTGAAACTTTCGTCCATAAGCACAAGGTCAGAAGAGTTTTAGTAGATGGCGGAGTAGGATTGAACATATGCTTCTTGAAACTAGTTAAGGCTCTAGGATTTTCTGATGCATGTGTAGACCCTACAAAGAGTATAGTCATAAAAGCATATGATGACGAAGAATGTTCTTCTAGAGGCGTTATTTCTCTTCCTATCAGAGTGGGACTAGTCATTGTGGATACAACTTGCCAGGTCTTGGATCTAGAATTACCTTACAACATCTTGCTCGGCCATCCATGGATTCATTCCCTAAAATCTGTACCCTCCACATATCACCAATGCTTAAAATTCTCATTTGACGGCACATAAATCACCATATATCGAGACCCCGACCCTTTTCAATATTGTACCAACCTAAGGGGTATTTCTGCAAACCGAGTGCCCATCAACCAAGAAGCTCCTGGCTCCTCTTCTTCTAAATACATTGACCCATCCACACTCACATCATCTTCCACGTCCACTCCGTCCAAATCTTCCACTACACCACCATCTTCCACACTTCTTAAGGATGAACCCAATGTCAAGATCTAGGACCTAGGCTGTGGAGAATTCAAACTACATATGGCATATAGCATCACAACAATACCCAAGTCTCCGAAGGTCTATGGTCAACCATGTTTTAGAATGGAACCCAAAGAAATTTTCAAAGTTCCACCAAAAATGGTTTTCATAAAATGGGGAGACATGAGTAACGAGGACCTTACCGATATTACAGGATGGCTCTATAAAGAAATGGCTAACCTACCCCCATTACTAGTTAAGAAATATGGCAAGGGATATGACATAATGAAGGCTAAGGGCTATGATGGAACTAGTGGCCTAGGAAGAAATAAAACTGGATGAAGAGAGCCCATAGAATCTTTCAAAATACCAAAGTATCTTGGATTAGGGTATGGATTGCCTGACAATGACGACCAATGTACCAGTGGGATTTCGAGTGAGCATGTGCATGCTTCGGAAAGTGTCGAGACCGCTAAGGAAACCTTCACCGAAACTGACTCCCAAGAGTGGGAATTTGGCTCTCAAAGATCCTTAAGTGACTGTTGCCTCGATGATTTGTTTGTTGAAACAGGGGAACTTACCTCTGAACAAAATTTTTGGCAAACATTTAAAATCGATCGGGCACCGAATAGTCATAGTTCCATTTCCCTTTCCCATGACATACAAGACCCACCACCTAAATCTAGTAACCAGCAATCAAATCCATCAGAATTTCCAGATAATGTGGACAACCATGACTCTAAGTCCTTCACCCCTTACTTTGACAATGAATATGAAACAAGTGAAGGGGAACATTGGATAGAGTCTGATGTGGAATTGGATGATGATAATTTCATCTACAATATCTCTGAATCTATCTACATGCTTTCTGCATCCTCTCCTCAATTCACCAACGCTAACGATGGCATTTCCTTAGTCTATCCATAATTAATCGATTGGGATCAACAAGGGTCACCAGTCCTAGACACCTTTCAAAATGATGAGGCTATTGCAGAATTTATGGGATTACGTGAGGGCATACCCAGTGGTGATCACAAGGTAGGATTCACCATTGACCTAGATTGTGTAGCCTACTTCGGTGAGACTGCTCCGTCCTCTAGTCGCAAAATTTAAAAAAAAATGAAACGTCTTTAGGTGAAAACCGAAAGGCACCTTCTGACGACAAAAAAGTAAAAACAAAGGACGTATTTGTGGGTGAAAACCTCTCTGAGGCACCCAAAGATAGAGGACTGGACTTTCTTCCCATAACACAAGAGAAATCAGCTATGCTCATAGAGGATACCATAAAAGACAACATATCAATAGCAGAAGATCCCAAAATGGTCCTCTTTGCTGCATCCTTGACTAAAGAAGAGAGACCAGAATTTCAAAAGTTCTTTGCAAAAAAATTCAACTTCGCATGGTCCTATGCTGACATGTCAGGATTAGACCCAGAACTAGTTCTGCACCATCTGCCACTATTGCCTAATTCCAAACCAGTTAAACAGAAGTTACGCAAAATGCATCCTCAGGTTGCTCTATTGGTCAAGGCTGAGTTGAAGAAACTTCTAGACACTGGATTCATATGGTCTATTGATTATGTTGAATGGATATCTAACCTTGTGCCAGTAACGAAGCCAAATGGAATGATTCGAGTCTGCATAGATTTTAGAGACTTAAACAAGGCATGCCCAAAAGATGACTTTCCTTTTCCGAATATTGATATCATAGTTGACCTCACAACATGATACGAGATGTTGTCCCTCATGGACAGTTTCTCCGGCTACAATCAGATTCATATTTCCCCCGAAGACCAGCATAAAACGACATTCACTTGCCCTTGGGGTACATATTGCTGGAATACCATGCCATTTGGTCTTAAAAATGTAGGCGCCACATATTAGAGGGATATGACCACAATCTTTCATGACATGATGCATAAAATAATGGAAGATTATGTAGATGACCTATTGGCTAAATCAGTAACAAGAAAAGATCATCTAAAGGTGTTAGACACAATTTTCAAGAGATTAGAAGAATACAAAGTCTGACTGAATCCTAAGAAATGTGTCTTTGGTGTAACATCTGGAAAACTCTTGGGATACATAGTTTCTCAAAGAGGCATTGAAGTGAATCCAGAAAAATTCAAAGCCATCATGGACATGCCTCCTCCCAGAGGAATAAGTGAACTCAGGACATTACAGGGCAGGGTGCAATCTATCCGACACTTTATAGCACAATTGGCTGACAAGTGTCAACCATTCCAATATCTTCTATGCAAAGGAATCCCCTTTGTGTGGACAGATAAATTCCAAGAATCCTTTCAACAAATAAAAAACTACTTACTATCACCACCAGTCCTCATGTTGCCCATTCACAGAAAACCATTGATCATATACATCTCTGCCACTAATTCAGCACTTGGGGCATTGCTAGCACAAAATGACCAAGAAGAAAAAGAAAGAGCCATATATTATATCAGTCGGACATTGGTTGGGTATGAACTAAATTACACATCAATTAAACATGCTTGTCTAGCAGTTGTCTTTGCAACTTAGAAGCTAAGACATTATATGTTGAGCCATCAGACATAGTTGGTAGCCAAGATTGACCCCCTCAAATATCTATTGAGTCGTGCAGCATTGACAGGACGTCTGGCAAAATGGGTCATGATTCTAAGCAAATATGACATTCAGTATGTCGAAAGAAAAGTGATCAAAGGACAAGTGATTGCAGACCAATTGGCAGACATGCCTATACAAAGTGATCATCCCTTAGTGGCAGATTTCCCAAATGAATTAATATTCCATACATAACCAAAATCTCCCTGGAGGCTATACTTTGATGGATCACATACTAATCTTGGCTTGGGGGCAGGGATATTGTTTATCACCCCTCAAGGAGATTCCATTCCCAAGTCTTTTCGCATAGCTTTCCCATGCACGAATAACGTGGCAAAATATGAGGCACTGGTTACGGGACTTAGAATGGAAATAAAATGGAAAATCAGAGCATTACATGTTTATGGGGATTCTCAGTTAGTCATCAACCAAGTTAATGATGACTATGACACAAAAGATGAGAATTTGATGCCCTACAAACGAATGGTTGACAGTTTCCAAACACACTTTCATATGGTAACTTTTGAACAAGTTCTGAGAACACAGAACAAGGCATCAGATGCAATGGCTACAATAGGCTCTCTCCTCGACATTCCAAGCAATATGCCTCAGATAGAATTCCTGATAGAACAACTGTTGGTCCCCGCCTATGATGTCCCAGAATCAAAGATGGTCTACAAGCTTGTTGGTCCCGATTCCCCCTGGTACCAAGACATCCATGACTACCTTAAGTCTCAAACCCTCCCTCCTAATTTGTCCAATAACTAGAAGAAGTCTTTTATTTGAAAAGCTACAAGATATGCCATCGTCAGTGACACCCTTTATCATCATAGCTTTGACAACACCCTCCTTAGATGTCTCGACACAAACGAAGCACGTACAACCTTACGTGAAGTACATGAGGGTATATGCGGGTCTCATTCAAGTGGTCCTACTCTGGCTAAGAAGATTACAAGACTTGGGTACTATTGGGCGACCATTGAGAAAGATGCAATAGAATATGTCAAGATTTGTTGCCAATGCCAGATTCACAGTGATTTGATTCACGCTCCAGCACAAGAACTTCATCCAATCACGTCTCCATGGGCCTTTGCACAATGGGGACTCGACCTCGTGGGCAAGATCCATCCTACCTCGTCCAATGGCCACAAATTTATCATAATCACCACTAAGTACTTTACGAAGTGGATCGAAGCCATCCCTCTGACATACATAACCGAAAAAAAAAAATCCAAATTCATTCTTAACTACATCATTTTCCGTATGGCCTTCCGCAATCCATCAGCACTGAAAATGAACGTCCATTTAAAAACCAAGACGTTCGTGAGTTATGTGAGTGATTTCGCATCCAACACCATTTTTATCTCCGTATTACCTACAAGGAAACAGTCAAGCTGAGGCATCAAATAAAACCATTGTTAAAATCCTTAAAAATATTGTCAATGACGCTGGTCGTGACTGGCATATTCAACTCAACCCTGCTCTATGGGCTTACCACACTAGAATTCATACACCTACGGGAGCCACTCCTTTCACCCTGGTCTTTGGAGCTGAGGCCATCTTGCGCATTGAGGTTTAAATTCCTTTTTACGAGTCTCCCTGAAGGGTCTAACTGATGATAAAGAGTATTGACAGTCGCATCTACACAAGCTGGAGATGTTAGAGGAAAGAAGGCATAATTCCCTAAACCATCTACAGGCATATCAGAACTATCTTTGTCACAATTACAACAAGAGAGTCATGGTCAGGAAGTTTGACATTGGTGACTTAGTCCTTATGCAGAACCCTAAGAATCAGGCTGACAGAGAAAAACCTGGCAAATTCGAACCAAATTGCCTAGGTCCCTACGTCATCATATCCTCCTTTGGTTCTGGAGCTTATTAGCTGGTGACTCCAGACAGAGAACAACTGACAGAGCCTATCAATAGTCTACATCTCTGAAATTTCTATGCATAGCATCAGAAGGTTGGGCTAAACACTTTAAAAATACAAAAAAATTGAAAAATAATAAAATAAAAATGGTTTCCTTGATGAAAACCTGACAAACAGGCATCTTGGCGGCACCAAAAAAATGAAAAAATGACAAAAATAGTAAAGAAAAATAATTCGTCCAACAGTGAAAACCTGGCAAACAGGCGCTTTGGGTAAGTACCATGGTGAAAACCTGGCAAACAGGTGCCATGTGTAATCAATCGCTGCTCTTCCATCTACGGTTACTTTGTCTACCTAGGCTTAGGATGAAATACATTTTACATTGTCGCCACGACATCTGCCATGACAGCATACCTTTTCTTTCATGGTTGACAAAAGGTTGACATCAAGTCTTGAATACTGTCCATCTGACACCCCAAGCACATCCCGTTCACGTCCTTAAAATTGGCTAAGTCTTGGACCTGACTAGGAGCAAAAATTTTATCATGTGACTACAGTGGGTATCACACATGGTCTCAGCAATTGTAAAAGTCCTGAAGAAAGACCAAAAACATGGAAAAATGTCCTGAAAAAAGACAAAAACATCATAAAGTGTCCTGAAAAAAGACAAAAACATCATGAACTGTCCTAAAAAAAGACAAAAACATCATAAAATCTCCTGAAAAAATGACAAAACATCATAAAACATCCTGAGGAAAGACCAAAAACATTGTAAAATATCCTAAAAAAAAAAATTGTCCTGAAGAAACCACAACAAATGTCAAACTGTCTCAAAAAATGAAAAACAGAGTCATTACTTGTCAAATCAATTAGTCTTTGTCATTTGTCTAAACGACGTTGTCTTTGCGCATTTTCTATGTAGGCAAGACTCATTTTTGAGTCCCTGAGACATTAGGTTAGTCCTTTTAGGTTTGTCAAAATAAAATCATGACAAAATCTTTGGTCATCAAGACAAAGTCATTGGTCATGTCGAACTACGAGGTCTTTGAGTATATGACGTAGGCAAGGCCATCTGTCGATGATCCCTTGAGGCCGCACTAGGTCGGTCCATTAGGGTTCATTTCATTACACTGACACACACGTCAAAAGTCTTCAAGTTAGGACAAATCATTTTCCAAAGGGGAAAACTCCTAAAACAAGGTATGACAATCATTTACTCAAACACAATAATCACACCAGCATGTCAAAGGAAATCGACATATGGTCAACACAAGTCAAACTCAGTCAAAACAAGTCAAATGATCATAACTTGTCAAACTATCAACTCTTGGTTATCTTCCATATATGTCCTTCTGAAGAATAACCTCTATCATTCATGCCTTAGGATGTGTCCTTCCTAGGCATTGTCACTATCATTCGACATTTTGAGGGATCCTCTTGACATCTAAGGATCATTCTTCTCGATATTAGTATTCTTCAGATGTGTCCTTTTGAAGAACAAACTCTTTCATTTATGCCTTAGGATGTGTCCTTCCTAGGCATCGTCACCGTCCCTATCACTGGCATTTCGAGGGATCCCTTTTCACATTTAGGGATCAAACCTCTCGACATCAACCTTATTTAGGATGTGTCCTTCCTAAATTTGGCAATCTTTGACATTCATCATCTTGGCATCATCAAAACCTTGGCACCCTGGCATCTTAACATCAGCAAACCTGACATCTTGACATTAAAACAATGGGTATCCAGACACACTTGGAAAACACTTGGCACTTGTCTTTTGGATTTTTATCATGTTACTATTTTTTAGCGAGATCCCAACAACATGATTTAGAGAAGAAGCGACGTATCATGACGTTTTTCTTGACTTTTGACATGCATGATTACTAGTTTCTCAACGAGGTCCTGATTTCGGGATTTAGAAAAACAGCAATGTATCATGATAATGGCTCTATTTTGTATTTTGGCAATCATGTTGCTAGTTTCTCAAGGATGTCTTGGAAACAAGATTTAGAGAAGCAATGACGTTTCATGAATTGTCCTTCTTGTCTTTTTCTGCTTGTGGTTGATTATGACAAAAAGACTAGGGAAATTACCCTCTTCGTATGAGTCGTGATCATCTTTGTCTATGACTGCTTGTCTTATGTGATGGTATGACCTTGCACACCTTGACTTATGTCATATCATGGTGTTTGTTGGCCATTACAATAGTCTTCCCAATGATGATTAAGAGCAATAAATATTAAAGTTCTATGGAAAAGTTTTGAAGGATTTGGTCTAGGAACTAACATGCATCTCCTTCGGTCTAGTCATCTTCTCTCATCCATCTCACGATGATATCCTATGACATAAAAAAACATAAGTGCATACATAATCATATAAACATGGCATTAGGTACATACATACATCATCCATAGCATTAAATCATATACATTTCATTGCATATTGCATTAACATAATCATAAACATGGTATCCATTCAAATAAATACATTATGCATATCATTATCATCACATCACAAAATCGACATAACATATAAATAAGCATTGCATCATCATGGCATCATATCATAAGTAAGCATCATAAGACATACATGACGAGACATATAAATAGTACCATCATCCATCATAAATCAACATCATACATAAAATGTCACATCATATATATCATAATGCATAAATCAAATAACATCGTATAACACATATGTAGGCCGCATCAAAACTGCATCATCATATAGCATCATCTCAAGAAATATATAATGTCATAGGATAGAGTCAAGAGGTATCCCAGAAATAGAGCTCACAGGCTCAATGGTCTATACATAATGTGTCATAACATAAAAGAAAATGTAATAAACATGTCCCTAAGAAAGGCTCTCATCATCCCCTCGTGACAAAGAGTGTGGTGACTGAGGATCTGTGCCCGACACTGAGGTAATGGGTGGACTTGTAGCAACCTCTGTCTGTGCAACCAATGGAATTGACACTAATGGCATCATCTCCACGGTAATAGGCACCTGTGCTGACACTACAACCTGACTCTGAGAGGACAAAGGATCTATCACTGGTGGCGGCCTCTGTACTGACCTCTGCTTTGAACCAGTAGACCCATGACTACGGCTTGAATGATGACTTAAGGCATGTCTGTGTGAGTGGTGCGACCTATGCCATGATGTGTGCCCTGACGAGGTAGACCCTCCTGCACTAGTGTGACTCATGTTGCTACTCCCACTCCCTGATCGGTGACCGCTGCCTGTCCTCGTCTGTGAGCACGATAGTGTAGGATCTCATCGCTTGGGAGGCACTACCTACTCATATAAGGTCTTGTACTGCCCATACCGAGTGCTCACCCTGGAAAGCTCACGGGCCATATCCCCTAAAGGTCCTGAACATAAAGCTACAAAGTCCACACACCACTGTGCTGACTCCTGCTAGCAGATCACTACCTAATCCCGCTCTACTCGAGCCACCTCTAGCTCTGCCTGTAGTGACCTAACCTGTGCCACACTCTCATCTAGCCTCCTCTGTAGATATTCCACCCTCTTATCTGTCATGGCATCCTAGGGCAATGTTGAGGTAGGGGGTATCTCCTCCTCTCCCTCCACCATCCTCCATCTTAGGAGTCTCTCAGCCTCATCCATGGCATCATCATCATCATCATCCTCCTCCTCTGTAACCTCCTCGCACCCCACTCCCTCGTCCCGAGGCACATCCACATCCACATCTACCTCAAGCTCCTGCTCCTCCTCCTACTCCTGCCTCGGCTCCCCCTCTTGTCTCTCCTGCTCCTACCTCGGCTCCTCCTCTCTTTCCCCCTCCTCGACCACCTCTGGAATAGCATCGAATGCTGCTCTACCCACACGAGGTCATGCCCTCCTACCCTGCCTCTAGCCATCTCTTCTTCATCTCCAGCCGTCTCCTCCATCATCCCCATCATCTCCATCATCTCCACCTTGACCTTCGTCCCTACCCCCATCTCGCCCTCCACCCTAGTCTCCATCCCTCCCCCTGCTTCCATCCATGCCACCATCCCTCCTCCTACCTCTGCCTTTGTCACTGTCTCTGCCCCCTCACCTGACTCTCGACACACATGGTATAACTGACCTCCTGTCAACAAGTGCTGGCCCATTTGGATCTATCAATGGCGCTGGTCAATGTTCCTGCCACCATAAGTCATAGTTAGTGGTAGTCCCGGGATCTGCAATCCCACCTCTTCATCCCCACTGCTGGGATGCTAGTCCATCAATCTTCTACTCGACAAAAGCTACAGAATCGCTGGCCCCCAAGCTGACTCCCTGGAAGATCTAGCATACTTAGTTGTGCCTGCTGGTACACCCTGCTACTCCCCAAACTATCTCAGTACACGCTATGGCAGGTACATCTCTATAATGAGCTGAATCTACACTGTCCTACCAATTAGATAACGATACTGTCTACATAGGCTTAGGTGGTCATCCTCATCATCCCATTGCTGGTAGTCTCTGTACGGCCTCCAGATGAATGAAACCATGGTATCAATCTGATGGCGCCACCAACTTGTCTCTCCCATCCTGGTCTACTATAGGGCACCAACATAGTAATAGGCATAGGGCATCCCCTCGACTAGCTGCGGTCTCTGAATAGGAGGTTGGAATATTGCTATATGCTCCCAAGCCCAAATCATCAGAAGGGTGGTGCCACATGAAATGCTCTTTGCCCTCCTATAAACCACCTCGTGAAGCTGGTGGTAGAGTGTGCCCAACAAACAAGGCCCCCAGGCATATAATGTCCTGTCCCGCCTCATCCCCACTATCATGTCTCCCCAACCAATGGGAAACCCATGCCCGCATCGGTTAGGAATCAATATCTCGCCGATCAGTGTCGCTAGAAATGCATCGAACTAAGCATAATGCTCTACCATAAACTCCCAGTGGATCTCATAGCCCTGGATGCCGAGTCTTGCTCCCTCATCCCGATAGTATGTTGTGAATGTCTAATATCCACGCCAAGGGTCGTAAACAATCCGCTCTCCTTAGATCGGCAGCTGTAAGATACGATAGACGTCCTCTAGCGTCATTGTGGCCTCTCCCGTCGGTAAGTGGAATGAGCATGTCTCTGACTGCCACCTCTCACATAATGCAATCAACAAACCCCTATTTTCCTGAATAACAGGCATATACACAGCATAATATAAGCCCAACCGCATCAACCATCGTTGCTCCCACGGAGTCAGTTGATCACCAAATTGGAAGGTCGATGGCCTGCTCTCCCGAGTATAGATGGGTGCAAGCTGTCTCTGCACAAAGCTAAACAATGCATCAGTACCTTCTAGACAATCGTCATTATCACCATCATAACTAAAAAGCATTTAAAAGTTGAAAATCATCAAAATCAGTACTAGTCAAAGTCAAAGTCAAATGCATCACGTTGACTGCACTTGCATTGCAGAATAACAGTTGTGTCGTTCTGTACTTCACATGCGTCGCGAAATATCGATTGTGTTGTTCTGTCTCTCAATTGCGTCGCACCAAAGCACTTGTGTCACGGTTTATGGCACATGCGTCACTTCATTCGATTGTGTCTCTCAAACTGGTGAATGCATTGCAAAATGACATATGCGGCCTTATAACTCTCGAATGCGACACGATATTGCGAATGCGTCACATTTTTTAGAAAATGCATTACACATCCTTGGCCTCCACTAAATACCCCTTACACTTGCATCGTAACACAAAAAATGCATCAAACACAAAGTCAAATTTGGCTTACGTGCACGCATATGCATCGCAACACCTTCATTGTTCACCCTAAAACCCTATTTTCGGCATGCAAATCAAAAAAATGACAAAGTGGGTTAGGGGTACATACCACTGGCTCTGAGCCCTCTGGCCGCCTATAGGTCTGCATGATCTCACCGTGATGTTCAGTCACTAGAATCACCATTTTCATAGTAGTCCTCTTCGCTCTGAGCTCTTAATTTGCTAAGGTAAATAGTGAAAATGAATTGAATTTTACCCCTTTGTCAACCTATTTATAAAGTCAAAATGACATTTGTCAACTAGGTTATTACTGGAGGCTCCTTTGACCAACTTTGACCACCCATTTGGCCTCTTTAAACATGTAAGAATCTGAAACCGTCTGCACCATCGTTTTTCTAGTCATTAAATTGACTTATCGGGACACTTTCCAATTTTTTTTGTTTCCAATCCAAAATTTGAAAAATTTCCCGAGGGGGCATTGATACTCGATACCTTCGTTGGGGCATGACTTCAACTTATTTTCTTTATCACAACGCGACATGCTACATTATGACAAAGAGGGGAAAAATGTAGACACATAAAAATGGCCTAGGCCTGCAAGCTCTATTTTTACCACTTTCATCCTAAAATAATTATGACATCTTAATTATGTCCTTGGTCCACATTCGACTATTAATTAAATAATTCATAATTATTTAATTAATTCATGCCCTTTTATTCTTCATAATTATTAAATAAATAAATTTTATTTATTTATTAAATACGTCATTAATTGTCTAAGCCTTCCCCTAATTAAATAAATTTCGTAATTTATTTAATTACCTTTATTCATTTATTCTTTCTGATTATTAAATAAATCAATTTCATTTATTTATTTAATATGTCATTAATTCTCATAATTAAATGAATTTATTAATTTATTTAATTATTAATCATATCCTCTAAATTAAATAATTATCTTTAATTATTTAATTGTCAAAATTAACATTTCCCTCATTTTAAATAAATGAAATTATTTAAAATGATCTCACATTCTTGACTGTCAGTTCACTTTGAATCCATATTTTGAATTTATTTAATTCAAAATGGTAATATTCTTCCATAAATCAAGTAATTGAGCAAATTCTTGATTTTTCAAATCTATTTTTCAGTTCAACTCTTATCTTTTTGTTTTTTCAAATCTCACAAATTAGGCAGTCTTTATCTTCTTGATTTTGAAAATCTTTATTTCTCTGACTAATTATCTCATTTATTCTCGACTGCCAATTCAATTTTCTAAAATGACATCTCGACCATTCATTTAATGATTTTTCCCTAACCCTGATTAGGGATTGTCACATTAAATCTCATCCTCTGATTTTAGGCTTATGTCAAAATTCAATCTCATATGTCCGTCCAAAATTGCATTTTCTATAAAATGCCAATTTTTCTCACAATTTCGATTACACTTACAGATACTCACATACACATATGCTTGTAGTTTATTTGTGATTTTGGCATACTTGTCTTAGCATTATAGTCATTTCGTCATAGGCATAGACACTTTATTTCATTTTAGACACTCCAAATCCTTCAAGGCTTGTGTAGGACTTAGTCTTTGTTTTCAAATTGCTCACACGTTCGATCTAAGGACAACCATTAGCAAGTTAGGAGGTGCTATGAAGGTAAATCATGGAAGATTCGATGAACGACACGTATAATCATTCTTTTTTTTAGTTTCCTTTGTTCTTGATAGCTTCTTTGGGTTTTATGCTTTATTGATTGATAATCTAACGATCCAAAAATAACCCTTAGATACACTATCAACATTTGATTTTTGAGAAATTAGAAGAATTGCATATAAATACAAATTATTTTCATCATTTTAATCCTAGCAATTTTGGAGAAGGCAATTGAGATTATTATTGATGCAAGGACTTCTGAGGGTCATAACTTTTGACTCTGGTGTCTATTTGGGCTTAAATTTTATAGGGAGATGTGTTATGAGGAGTTGTTTGGATTTTTGACTAAGCTATAGGTTGAAAGAGGCAACTTGATACAAAAATGATGAATATTAGTGTTAAAATGCTAGTTTGCAATTTAAGGCATCTAAAGTTACAACTTTGATTTAAGGTTACAACCCATGGAAGCTACAACTCCCTGATTACAGTTTTAGGGTTACTCCAAAGGAAGCTACAAATCCATGATTAGAACAATTGGAATATGATGCAAGAGCATCCAAGGGTGTATAACAATCTTGCATCACAAAAAATATATTATTTCATGCCTATTTTGTTTGATTTATGGCTTGTTGCAAGCAATTTTCAGGAACCTAGTTCAACACTCTCAAAGCAAGTGAAAAATCATTTACCCAATTGGCTAGGAATTTAAGTGTTTTAATATTTTTTTGGGTAAAAATTGGGGCTAAATCAATGTAATTAATATTTTATTTTAGTATCCCAAACTCTGTAAATTGAAGGTTTGTAAAGAGCATTTAAAATGTCAAAAAATAAAAATATGTAAAAATTATGAAACCCAACTCCTTGATGTTAGAATTAAAAATTTTCTATGATGTAAATAAAATTTGGGCTCAAAATAAAATTCTCATGTGTAACTATAAAATCAATTGGGCATCAGACATGTTGAATGAGAGGTTACATGGAGCAGGGATTTACATTCATGCATGCATCTTTTTCTAGTTGGATCTATGAGGGAAAACATTATTAGAGAGCTTCATAGTGGTGGGTTGGCTAGACACTTTGGCAAAGATAAGATAAATATTATTGGCCAAAGATGAAGAGAGATGTAACCAGATATGTATCAAAGTGTAGGATTTGTTAGGTGGGTAAAGGGCAGTCACAAAATATAGGGTTGTATATGTCATTTCTAGTATCTGAAGGGTTGTGGACAGATTTAAGTATGGATTTTATGTTGGAGCTGCCAAGGACACAAAAAATTAATGATTCTAGGGAACTGCATGCCCTAGATCACCTCTTTTTGCCTCCAATTTGAATATGTTGGTGTTGATATTTTATTATTTGAGTTTCCAATTTCAATTGTCGGCTATCAATATTTGATTTTCGGGAAATTAGGAAAATTGCATAAAAATACAAAGTATTTTCACCATTTTAATCCTAGAAATTTGGAGAAGGAAATTGAGATTATTATTGATGCAAGGACTTTCGAGGGTCATAACTTTTTACTTGGGTGACCGTTTGGGCTCATATTTTGTAGGGAGATGCATTATGAGGAGTTGTTTGGATTGCCGACTAAGCTATAAGGTAGCTTGATATGAAAAAGATGGATATTAATATTAAAATGGTAGCTCATAGGCTAGGACAATTTTAGGTATCTAAAGTTAAAAGTTTGATTTAAGGTTACAACCAAAAGAAGCTACAACTCATTAATTACAGTTTTAGAGTTACTCCCAAGGAAGCTACAAATCCATGATTAGAACAATTGGAAAATGATGCAGGAGCATCTAGGTGTGTATAGAAATCTTGCATGAGAAAAAAAAATATTCCATGCCTGTTTTATTTGATTGTTGGCTTGTTGTAGGCAATTTTCAGGCACCTAGTTCGACACCCTCAAAGCATGGGAAAAATTATTTATCCAATTGGTTGGGTATTTAAATGTTTGAATGATATTATTGGGTGAAAGTTAGGGCTAAATCAATCTAATTAATATTTTATTTTATTAGCCCAAAATATATAAATCGAAGGTTTGTAAAGAGCATTTAAAATGCCAAAAAATAAAATATGTAAAAATTATGAAACCCAACTCCTCAAAGTTGGAATTTAAAATATTTTATGATGTAAATAAATCTTGGGTTCAAAATAAAAATCCCACATGTAGTTGGAAAATTAATTGGGAACCAGACATGTTGCACGAGAGGTAACATGTAGTAGGGAGTTACATTCATGCATGCACCTTTTTCTAGTTGGATCTATGAGGGAAAACACTATCATTGAGCTTTATAGTGATGGGTTGGCTAGACACTTTGGAAAAGATAAGACAATAGCGTTGGTAGAAGATACATATTATTGGTCAAAGATGAAGAGAGATGTAACCAAATATGTATCAAGGTGTAGGCCTTGTCGAGTGCTAAAGGGTAGTCACAAAATGTAGGGTTGTATATGCCATTTCCAGTACTTGCAGGGTCATGGAAAAATTTAAATATGGATTTTATGTTGGGGTTACCAAGGAAACAATGAGGTAATGATTCTAGGGCACCCTATGCCCTAGACCACCTATTTATGGCTCTAATTTGAATATGTTGGTGTTGATATTTTATTATTTGAATTTCCAATTTCAATTGTCAGCTATCGATATTTTATTTATCGGGAATTAGAAGAATTGCATATAAATACAAAGTATTTTCACCATTTTAATCTTAGCAATTTTGGAGAAGGCAATTGAGATTATTATGCATGGACTTCTGAGGGTCATAGACTTTGACTCGAGTGTCCATTTGGGCTCAAATTTTACATGGAGATACATTATGAGGAGCTTTTTGGGTTGTCAACTGAGCTATAGGTTGGAAGAGGCATCTTGATACAAAAAATATGAATATTAGTGTTAAAATTCTAATTCACAGGCTAGGACAATTTCAGGTATCTAAAGTTACAACTTTGATTTAGGGTTACAACCTAAGGAAGCTAGAACACCCTAATTATAGTTTTAGGGTTACTCCCAATGAAGATAAAAATCCATGATTTGGTGTATGGAAATCTTGCATCATACAAAAACATTAATATTTCATGCCTATTTTGTTTGATTTTTGGCTTGTTACATGCAGTTTTCAAGCACCTAGTTTAGAACTCTCAAAGCATGTGAAAAATTATTTATCCAATTGGTTGGGTATTTAAATGTTTGTGTTATTCTTGGGTAAAAATTGGGGTTAAATCAATGTAATCAATATTTTATTTTATTAGCCTAAAGTCTATAAATTGAAGGTTCCTAAAGAGCATTTAAAATGCCAAAAAATAAAAATATGTAAAAATTATGAAACCAAACTCCTCAAAGTTGGAATTTAAAAATTTTTATGATGTAAATAAATGTTGGGCTCAAAATAAAAAGCCCATTTCTAGCTAGAAAATTAATTGGGTATTAGATACGTTGCACAAGAGGTTACATGCAACATGGAGTTACATTCATGCATGCATCTTTTTCTAGTTGGATCTATGAGGGAAAACATTATCAGAGAGCTTCATTGTAGTTGTTTGGCTAGACACTTTGGAAAAGATAAGAAAATAACATTGGTAGAAGATAAATATTATTGGCCAAAGATGAAGAGAGATGTAACCAGATATGTATCAAGGTGTAGGATTTGTCAGGTGGCTATTTAGGGAAATCAAAAAATGTAGGTTTGTATATGCCATTGTCGATACCTACAGGGCTACAGATAGATTTAAGTATGGATTTTGGGTTGGGGCTACCAAGGACATAATGAGGTAATGATTGTATGGCACCCCGCACCCTATACCACCTCTTTTTTGCTCCAATTTGAATATGTTGTTGATATTTTATTATTTGAATTTCCAATTTCAATTGTCGGCTATTGATATTTGATTTTTGAGAAATTAAAAGAATTGCATATAAATACAAAGTATTTTCACCATTTTAAACCTATCAATTTTGGAGAAGGCAATTGAGATTATTATTGATGCAAGGACTTTTGAGGGTCATAACTTTTGACTTAGGTGTTCATTTGGTCTCAAATTTTACAGGGAGATGCATTATGAGGAGTTGTTTGGATTTTCGACTAAGCTATAGGTTGGAAGAGGCAACTTGATATGAAAAAGGTGAATATTATTGTTAAAATGCTAGTTCATAGGCTAGGACAATTTCAGGTATCTAAAGTTACAACTTTTATTTAGGGTTACAACCCAAGGAAGCTACAATTCCATGATTATAACAATTGGAATATGATGTAGGAGCATTCAAGGGTGTACGACAATCTTGCATCATACAAAAAATGTATTATTTCATGCCTGTTTTGTTTCATTTTTGGCTTGTTGTAGATGTAAGACCCTATCTTTGTGGTCTTGTTGATCTTGTTAGTCATTGATGGTTATTCTTTATGTTGGATAATACACATTAGTGATTGAAATGAAGAAAAATAGGGGGGTCGATCAAAATGGAATCAAGTGATGAACCTCCTATTCTTCTATATTTCATTCAGTATGCAACTTATAATGTGCAAATGAGAAACAATAAAGAAACCTAACTGAAACCTAACTCTAGTCAGGCACTATCAAAAAGCCGAAAATAAAACCTATAGATCAATTTCCGTGAAATTTACAAGAAAGGTGACAACTTTAACAACTTTGCAAATTTCTCCAATTTTCTTTCCAAATGATCTTCAACCTAAAATTTTCAATCACACAGCAAAGGAGAGAAAAAAATTGATTGTTAGGGAATAGGGGTTTACCTTGGTCAAACCCCATTTTGGTAATTAAACCTTGAAATGAAATGAAACATGAAAGGAAAGATGAATGAACAAATGCAATGTCACAACTCACCAATCCTCAATTGAAACCTTGGATAAATCTGCAATCTAGCATGAAGTGGCCTCAATGAATGTAGATCTTGATCATGAAACTTTGATGTGAAACAATGCCTTGAATATGCTTGATTGATCTTGAATGCTACATCAACACATTAGCTCAACAACATGCATGATGCAATCCATCTTTGACATGACAATAGGAATCTTGATTGCTGCAATAATCTTCTACAAATCTGCCCTTGAATGCCTTGAAAATTCTCTTGAATGCTCTATCAATGCTCTCTTGAATGCTCTTTGATCTTAGCTTGAAATTCTAGGATGAGCTTAGTGAGATAACCTTAACATTAATTCCTAAAATTCAAATATCACAAGACGACATCAAATATTGGATTTAAAATCATTAAAATGCCACCAAAAACATATCCCAAGGGGGGGTCCTTGGTCTAAGTGAGGACCTATTCACCACATGGTTAATGGGTCCTAGGTCACTCACCTAGGACACACTTTGGACAATGTGAAATGTTATGTGAAAATAGGATTTTAGGTCACTAACCTAGGGCACACACCTTCTAAAATCAAGTGTTGTGTAATATCATTTATGAATGTCGGGCTTTATCCCTCATAATTTGTAATTAATTAGTCTTGGATTTGAATTAAAGGGGCCAATTAAGGAAAATTAACCTCAATTAATTAATGAAGCCCTAGATTAGTGTGAAAGTGTAAAGGTACACTTTACAACACCCTAAATAAGGCACAATTAAGTCAATTTTATTAAAAAGGGCCCTAAACTTAATTTGAATGTGTAAAACACATTACAACACTAAATTAAGGCATAATTAAGCTCATTTTATTATTAATTATTTCCAAATTAAGGAAAAAGGGATACTTTTTCTGTTAATACAGTGATGATTGTTCCTATACCTCAAAGATGCTCATATTTTAAGTGTTAACTAACTAATCTTATCTAACTAATGGTTGTTGTGATTTCGTGTGATAGCCAGATGAGTTTTATTCCTTGTCTACATAGGTATGCAATGATCAAGATGTTCAATTATTGGTAATATTATTCTGTATATTATGTGAATTACATGATGTTAGGTGATTATATATTATGGGTGTGAGTAGGTGGGAATATAAGGGTAGTGATTGACATTCAATAATTACTTGTAATGGTATTCATTATAGGTAAATATATTATTGATATAAGTGGTGAAATTTTGATAATAAATAGTATGGCCAATTATTGTTTGACTCTAAAAAGTATTATGCAAGTAGGGAGAGTTAAATTATATGTTACTTGTTGGATTATTGGATTTAATTTTCTAGTGATTACTATTCTTTGAATGTTATCTTTCATATTCTATTTGTTTCAATTATTACTAATCATGATTATTATTGACGCCTTTTTTTAGTTGAGTAAACAAATTAAAATCAGCCAATGTGGATCAAGGGGTCACATAGTTACTTTATGTTTTCTTGTGAAGTTTTATTCTTGTCAAAGATATGTGTTTTAACCTTGTTTTGTAAGGGTTGTGCATGTGTGGGAGGTTGTTTTATTAGACCCTTGAGTCACCTTTTAAGTGTGATTACTTATTTTATGTGTTATGAAGTCTTTATGTGGCTTTAATTGTTTAAAAAGTTTCCTAGGTGGTAGGTCTATGGGTTAGAGTCTTTTATTCCATAAAACCCCTTAAATAAATTATAAAGCCCACTCTAATTACCCACTAATGAAAAGTGACAAAAATTGGAGTTGGTTGAGTGGTTGGGAAGTTATGGGTAGTTGGTTGTCTTTCACCTTCTATTTATTCTTTCTCCTTGTGAGGAGAGGGGGCTTCTCTTTTTTGGCCTTGGGTTCTCTCTTTTTTATTCTTTGTTGGTGTGATGCCCCCTCAGTTTCTTTATGTTCAGACAATATTTTGGATTTCATCTAGACTATGTAATGTTGTTGTTGACCTTATGTTACTACTTGTTAGACATTATACCCTGATGGATTCTATTCATACATGGTGACATTTTGATGTGTTGATGTTGATACTGTTCAATAGCATTATGATGTTGGTTTAACGATGTTATGACATTGTGATATTTGATGTCTTTTACTTATGCTATGTTTTGCAGATTAGTTAATTGTTTAATTGATTATGTTGGATATGATGATGTTTTGTATGGATAGATGTGTGGGATATCTTGTTGTGTTATGAGTTGTTATGTGTCGGTGATGTGGACAACGTTGTATCACTCGCTTGTGAGCACCCTGCTACTCTGTGATTTCCCCATCACGGTGTGATTGATTATTTTTGTATGCACATGTTTGACACCTTGTTCTACTGTAGGTTGCAGGTACACGACATCGACTCCACTTGTTTATCAGGTTTGAGCATGCCAGAGCCCAATGGAGCTGTTGTTTGGAGGTTACACTGGGTCCCCCACTTCGAGCCATCATCCTTTTTAAAGGATGAATCACTGTTGTCGCTCCCCGTCAGTAATTCTTTGATATTGTTTCATTTTTGTGTGCTTGTCTAACCTTTGTCATGTTTTCATTTGCTATATGTTGACCAATCTTAGAGTCATGCATGAGTCTTGAGCTTGGTTTGATTACTTCATTTTATTTTGAATGTTATTGTGGGGGGCTTGATTAATGATATAAAGAGTCTAAATTAAATTAAAATATTAAATTAAACCAATTATGGAATTAAATTTTGTTAAGAGATAATTTCAATATAGAATGCTTAAATAATATATATATATACATATATATTTAATTGTGTACATGCATATATAAATATATAAATATATATATATATATGCACTAATATGCGAGTATAAATAAATTATAAATGAAATTTAATATGATAAATTAATAAATTAAAAGGGCATTTTGTGTGTGCAAGTGAATTAAAAAGGAAAATGAATTAAAGTTGAAAAGATTGGAAAATATGAATTAGTGGAGAAAATAAAATAAGAGGGAATTGTCCAATGGGAATAAACTCTCAAAAGTGGAAGTTACAAAAAGGAGTGGAGTAATTATGGGAAGTGGAATTATCTTCTGAGGGGAAATTGGCTTTTATTGCTTCCTGGAGAAGAAAAAACTAATTCTGGATTTTGGGCATCTTTGTGAAAACCTTGCTACCTGGGGGTTTGAAATTTTGCAGAGATAGTTTTGCAGAGGTGTGGAGCCAAGAAGAGATAGAAACGGTGCCTGGCGTGTTGATTAAGTGGTCTGGAATCCAATCAACTTCTCCTTCAGCTCAGCCATCTGCACAACCCAGGTTCTTTTCTAGAAGAAATTCTTTCTATCTTTTCTTTGTAATGAAAGATTAAGTTTAGAAGCTAAATATTTCTAATCCCCATGGTTTTAAGAAAAGATTTGGAATTAAAAATTAAAATGGTAGAATATTGATTGAGTATGCTTCAGATCTTTTTTCCTGTATTTTCTATCCTATAGTATGGGATACCAGACTCCATACCGTGAATCTACTAACATCTATATCAAAACATTTACAGTAGTTTAGTTAGCCATCTACAGGTTCTTCTTTGAAAACCATTCTCTCATTCGATGTGCTAGTTCTTTGAAATCATTTGATCTTGTTCCAACAAGTTGGTCCTCTGTCAGAGGTCGACTCCTTTATTTAGTTGGTCAGATAATATATATTTCCCTCTTTATGATAATAATGTTGGGAAACACATGAATTTTATTTCAAATCAATTAATATCTTTGATTCGAATCTATTTGAATCTTCTAGCACCTCAAGTTCTGTTGTTTTAAACCATATTCTATTGATGTTAAGAATAGTTCATTATTTTTGAGTTACCTATAATGGATAAGAAGCGCAAAAGTTATGTTATGCCTTATTTTATTTTATTTTTGTACCTTGCTGGCTGGCGTTGAGGCTCTTAACTCCATCAAATAATCTATACTATTGTTAGTTGTTGCAAATCTATTTGTTTGGCTGATGCCACTCTCATAATCAGATTGCTCAAACTGTAGCCTGAGCTGAGAGTATTGGCTTATTAACTGGAAGTTGACATTCTAATCTACTTCATTTAAATGTAACTTAGCATGTCCTTAATGGGGATCCATTGTAGCAATTTAGTATCTTGGCTCAGTTATAGATTGGAACCATCAAGAATGTTTCCATCAAGCCATTTTATTTTATTTTGACCAACGTTAGGCATATATTTTCTCAGGGAAATTTATGTCCAGTCACCTCTAATTAATAGTAATGGAATCTTTGAATGCATGTTTTAAGTTCATGAAATTGTAGCCCAACATTTATCAATTATAAAGATTGTTGGGTGAACTTCAGGGTTGAGACTATTGTGTACCTTTCAGTTTAGATGTTTAGCCTTCAATGTATGTGTATATGCATAAAATCATGTCTAAATCCTGGCATTTAATTAAATATTTTATTATTTAATTAATTTCTCTAAAGTCCTCTACATATGATTAAATTTAATTTATTTAATTATATTGTTCATTCACTTTATTCTTCCACCGTAATTAAATAAATTCACTTTATTTAATTATTTCATATGCCTACTTGATTAATTAAATAAATACACTTTATTTATTTTAATTAATTATCACTTTTTGAATTTAATTAAGTCTTTTAATTTAATTAAATTTAAATATTTCTTTTCAAATCTTTCTTCTAATTAATTAAATATTTTATTTAATTAATTTCATCCACATGTCATTTCTTAAACAATTTAATTAAATATCTTTATTTAATTAAATATCTTTCATATCTTTTCAAATCATAATTAAATATTTTATTTAATTATGAAATCCTCCATTATTATTCAAATCTTAATTAAATATTCCATTTAATTAAGAAAATCTTTCATGTCACCAATAAAGGAATAATTGAATTAATAAATTCATTATTTATCTTCAAAATCTTTCCAAAATCTCACAAAAAGATGATTTTTACAATTCATCTTTGTCATCTCATCTTATCTAAGGAAAAGGAAACAAATCTTGCTTTTTGTTTTCTTTTATTTTTCTCTCTAGTCTTATTCATCTTCGACCATTCGATCTGCCAAGAATTTTCATAGTCGTTGATCACATCAACAAATCAGAATCTTTTGAAAACTCTATAAATACCCTTGCGAATCCAAGCATTGGTTACAACACACACACATTAGAGATTACTTGCATTCTAGCATTCTAACATCTTAGCATTGTCATTATCATCTTTAGCTTTCATAATCTCATAACCTTTCACTTTAGCAATCATGTTTAGTATCAGCATAATCATATCTTAGCATAGCATTGCATGCATTCATATTCAATCTCGTTCTCTAGG
Source organism: Sequoia sempervirens (assembly GCA_007258455.2). Classification (NCBI taxonomy): domain Eukaryota; kingdom Viridiplantae; phylum Streptophyta; class Pinopsida; order Cupressales; family Cupressaceae; genus Sequoia; species Sequoia sempervirens. Next base: position 165,139,276 of record VDFB02281492.1, on the reverse strand, counting down.
AAGACCATTTGTTGAGCCTAGCACACAATCTGAGAGCAACCTAGAATCGACAAAAACATTGGAGATAGAGGACAATGGAATGCCTTTGAAGCATAAACGGAGTTTGCATTTCTTTTCTTTATTTTATGCTTTGATTTAAAGTTTCATTGGTGTGTTTGATTTGTTTTTAAATTTACATTTATTTCATACACATAAATAATCGATCACACATTTCTGGCACCCACCGTGGGGCATTTGCCCTATTTTTAATATCTACTTGTAGGTTTTTTGACAGAGTTTCATGTTTTGGAGTTCGTATTTCTAGAAAAATTCATGTTTTAGCACATCCGTGGGTTTTTGTAGCACATACAGGGTTTCTTTCAGCGCTTTTGTAGGTCTTTTTGCGCATCTGGCACTGTTTTAGAGCATACGAGGTCTATTTTAGCACATCTAGAACTGTTTTAGCACATCTGGCACTGTGTTAGCGCATCTAGCACTTCTTTTAGCACATACGAGATCTATTTTAGTGTATATGCCTTTGTTTTAGTGCTTTTATAGTAAATCTTAAAATGGCCATATCTTGGTCATATTTTGGTCTTTTTTAGAGCTTTTTTTTTGAAATGGGGTAGAATTTCATAAGCTATCCAATGGTGTAGGTGTTTATCAACTTTGACAGAGTTAAAATTTTCAAATTCTCACATATTCTTTAGCGCATATGACTTTTGTTCTAGCACATTTGTAATTTGTATAATTTACTCTCTGGATTCGACGTGACCTTGGCCAGTGGTTTTATTGCTGCTTTTGGATTAAAAATGAACCAATCCTAGGGTAGATACAACAATTTAAAATGAACCAATCCTAGGATAGACATGAAATTTAAAATGAATCAATCCTAGGGTAGTCACCACACATTGATTTTGTGGTTAAAATGAATCCCATGCTTGTTGTGAAGCGACATCTTCACATAGATTAAATCATTGTCATTTGGGCTTTAAAAAGAACATTGTTTGCTTTGTTTGTGGCAATAGGTCTATGCTCTCTCCTTAACTGGGTGATCAGAATACCAGACTTTCCTTTTCATTTTCTGCAATTTTAATGTTTTATTACATCCTTTAGAAGGCTCGCTCTTGTGGGAAAAAGTACTCACCCAAGAGGAACAACCTAAGTGGGAACAACTAAAGCCAAGTTTTCCAACCCACTATAATCAAAACTGAATTCAGGGAAAGTCCACAATTCAACGATAGTGTGCAAGATAACCATCCCCAAAGCCTTTGTTCTAAAGGTTGGGAGGTCTCCTGAGGTTTATTATTGCCGCATCAAACGGAAACCCTTACTATGAACCTAGTGTAGTAGCCAACCATGTCAGTTTCTGAACATCATAATAATCACAGTGCAAGGGGAGGGAAGAATCTTCCCCCAAGACACTCACCATATAACTGCCAAGGACCATTTGCTCAAGGGATCCGATATCCACTTCCGTCACTCTGAGTATGCGCCTGGAAAAGACAAAAACACGGGTGCCCCTTCGGGGGTGACATGGTTGTGTGAGTCGACATAGTTCTAAGATGTGGGTTGTTGATTATTATGATGACCTACTTGAGCACTAAGAGTAAGTCTGCCTGAATTGTCTGTTCTGTGCAAAAACCTGTGAAAACATTTCTTGAAAATATTTTTGAACATACACTTGATGTTTAGTATAGGGCTTAAAAGAACAACTATTTTCAGAGTGTTTGTTGTGTTTTCCTCACGTTAAATCAGATTAAGATCATCCAAGAAAGCACTAATAATTTGATTGAATCAACCTTTCTACTAGAATCTGAGTTTCTACCATGATTGGACTAGCTACATCCCCGATATCTTCTATGCTTAGAGATTGGAAATCCACCATGTTTGTTAGGAAGTCGATTGCCAATAGGATCAAGAAACCTAAGAAACATTTAGGTTACAAAAAGACTTTGCAACAAAGAAAATTCCTTTACAAGAGTCAAAAAAATTTCTCCTTCATAGATACCAAGATTTTGTTAGGGGATTTACTGACGAGTACATCATAGAGCCTTTGTATTCCCAATCCTATTTCCAAAGAAGAGTTATATCTCAATGACACAATCACAATCAGCCTCTTGAGTTCAATTTCATACCACAACCCTCAATTGAATATCCCACTCATCCCATCCAAATCATTAACTGATCTTGAAAACAAACTAGGCTATTTGATACACTTATCATTTTTTGAGACTAGGATCAAATCTCAAAAAGTACATCTTTTCAAACAAGTTTTTGATTATTGATTCAACTTCCCCAATAGGATTTTGATATCCTTTCATCTTGGAAGCCACAATCAAGAGTTAGAAACGTCATTTGATCATATCATAGGATTTTCATCTTATCAGATCAAGACATCATCATTTGTGCACTTCTCAAACTTATGATCTAAGTTTAGAAGAAAATTTCAAAAGCATATTCCTATTGTCACAAGGTCCCAAAAAAAAAACACAAAGAAGAAGACAAAAGAATGGATCCACTTTACAACATAGGTGATAGGGAAGAAAATCCTTTTCATAGGTTTCATATTGGGAATAATTCAAATGATGAAATAACCAATGAAATGATTCAAGAAGTTGAATAGGATCCACAGTTTCACATAATTTTGGACAAGATCTTAGAGCGAAGTAAAGAAGGCTACTTTCTTTTATTGGAAAACCAAGGTGCCAAATTTCCCTCTAACTACGATATGGAGAAAATTAAGGAAGATCCTGAAAAGACTGAAACTCCCTTAAATGATCTTAGTACTCTTACCCAACAAATAAGAGCACTCCAAAGGAAAATCAAGGAAATACAAGGGGGAACAACTAAGAAGTCCTTTGACAGAAATATGAATGTAACCTCTTCTCCTCCAAAAACAACATCATCCAAATTCAATGTTTTTGAATTTTTGCAAAGGTTAAATGAGAAGGCCAAATCTAAGCCATCAGATAAAATTAACCAATCCTATCATTTCATGCATTTATCTTCATCCCCCATAATTCAAAATGAACCTCATGATTCTTTCACCCAAGATAATGATTCCATTCAATCACCTTATTCTATCATATCCTCTACATCTAATGATTCATTTCAATCTACACATCTCGATCAAAACATTCTACAAACCCCTCCTATCTTTGATCAAGATCCCATCTCTCAAGAACCATACGATGATCCCCTCCTTTCATTATTCACCCATGATAATCCTCTTCTGTCTCAAGAACAAAATGTTCTTCCAAGTTCTTCGTCCACCTCATTCAATGAATCCATACTCTCTTATGATTTCATCGCATCCCAGGATCAGAACAATTCTTCCATCCTATCCAAAGATTCCCTTCCATCTGATGATCACGCTACTCCATCTCCTTCATCTAATGATTCTTTTCCTAGTCAAGATCAAAGTATCCCATCATCCTCATGTCAAGAGCCTCCCACACCTCTTCAATCCATCCATGAACCCCACACCTGTAAATTGGGATCCTCCACCTTTATCCACTCTAGTTTACTTCTAACACCTATCCTTTCATCCATATCATATCCTCCTCAAAATGGACTCGCATCTTGTTTCACAAAAAATGCATATCCCATGGGTAAACAAATGTGTGAAATTGTGAATTACAAAGGCAAAGGCTTAGGCCTTCATGAACAAGGTATCCTAGAACCCATTTTTGTCCAAGCACATCCATATCCTCATGCTCAACCTAGGTATCCTAGAACCCCTTTTTGTCCAAGCACATCCATATCCTCATGCTCAACCTAGGTATCCTAGTCCATCAAACTCTCCATCCATCCTATATCTTTATCCTAGTCCATCAAACACTCCATCTATCTTAGGTCCTTATCCTAGTTCATCAAACCTTCCATCTATCCTAGGTCCTTATCCTAGTTCATCAAACCTTCCATCTATCCTTGGTCCTTATCATCCCAACCCTAGCTCATCAACACTTCCATCCATATTAGGGTCCCACATTTCTCCATCTCCTATTCTTCAAGAACAACAAAGGCACACATCCTTGATCCACTTTCAAAATTCTTCCTACATTAACTCATCCATCATACCTCCATATCAGTCATCTCAATACACTCCTCCCATTGCTTTTGGAAGCAATTTGGGTGCCAAATGTCAAAAGCTTCAATATAAAAATCCACATATATCAGAGGCTCAACATGTCTCCTCGAAGAGTCATGCAAAAATAAAAGAAAATTTGATCCAAAAACCAAAAGAAAAATTCAAAAGGCCACAAAGGCCCATCAAAGCAAAAGAAAAATTCAAAAGGCCACAAAGGCCCATCAATTCAAAAGAAAAATTTCAAAGACCGCAAAGGTCCATAAATCAAAGAGAAAAATCTCAAAGGCCACAAAGGCCCATAAAGCAAATATCAAAATCAAGAGTCATGTGGATTCCTAAAAGTCTCATAGAAGCAATAAAATCAAAATTGGCATCCAAATTGGCTAATCCGAAAGCTTCTCCTCATCTCCCATCTAAAAACATATCACCTTCCAAATCCATTTTTCCTCCATCACTCCATCACCCTTCAAGGTGTGTGCCAATGTTAAACTTTCCATCCTTTCCATCTATCCATCACCAAGCCTTCCAACCTCCTATCCATTATCCAACATCCAATCCCCATTCTCCTCCTTTAATTCAAAGCTTTGAATAAGGCCTTAGCTTCTACTATCATGCCAACATTTATAAGTCTAATTCCCATTCCCATGGTCTATTAGAGCACATATTCAAGGGATATTAGTCGTGAGACTTGATGCTTAAACCCTTCCTTCATCCCCCTATCATGAAAATATTATCTTTCATATCCATCTCCCTATCCATATACTATCTTCCATTTTACTCTTATCATTCATGGTCATTATCCTCATTTTCACCTTTGATCTTGACAAGGTTAAGGATCTTCTTGAAAATCATGCATCTTATCCTATTCACTTCATCCAAATCTTCCATACCATATCCTTCGTCATGCATCTTCTCTTATATTTTGGGGCATCTTGTTTCTTCAATTGGTCATCCCATTCCATCTTAAATGTCCTTGAAAAAACCAAAAAAAAATCAGAAAACATCAAAATCCAAAAAAATCAGAAAACATCAAAAACCAAAAAAAAAATTAGAAAACATCAAAATCTAAAAAAATCTAAAAAATCATCATAGGGTGAAAACCTGACAACAGGCAGTCTATTGACAAGAAAAATACAAAAAAATAAAAAAGAAATCAGAAAAATGCAATAAAGACAGATAGTGAAAATGTGGCAAATAAACGCTATTTGTAGTCCTCCATCTATTATTTCATGTTCTGCACTTAGCTTCTCAGCCTTCATTTCATGCATCTTTTCATCATCATCTTGGAACCATATCAGCATCATACTGCCATCATTTTCCTAGAGCGATAACGTCTTACCATGGCTTGATCATTGTACGTATCTATTTTAACAAGTTGTGTCAATACTAGGGGCAATCAACTTTCAGGTTCTACCGAAACAACTAGACAATGACATAGAATCCAATCATGCAAAAAAACAATAAAATCCTATGAACAACTATCCAATCATTGATCCATATCACAACCGTTATTAGCAAATACCATATCATGACTCATATCTAGATGATCTAAAATCTAAATAATGTTTGGAATAGTAGTATTATATTTTGAACAATGGTTGTTTGATTTTTTGATATCATCTCTCTGGAGCACACTCGATGATGTACTAAACTATAGTGGCAAGGAAAGAGGATGATTTTTCTTTGTCTGCTATCTTGAGGTTAACTATAAATTTGGTGCAAATATGTCACGAGACATGATTTCCAAAGCATATCATTGATGACAGTTCCACATTTGCATTAGAAGGTGGTTAGTCTTTGTCTATTTATGCAAGAAATGCTCAGGTCATCTCGGTTCAATTATACCTCGATGCTTGTGTTCACTTGCTATATCAAAAACCATGAAAGTTGTACTCAGGTCATCATTGGTGCTAATTTCCCCTTCAATGCTTGTACATACTTCCAACATTTTAAAACGCTCTATGATGATTCAAGAAAGCTAATAGAAGGCTCAACAAACAATTGGTTTCATTTAGTTGCATTTTATTTAGATCATTGTACATATTTGCATACTGGATTTGCATCAGAGTTTTAAAGGCTGAACAAAAACATCAACGGTTGTCATGTCTCTTTAGACTAGTTGTGGAGGACATTTGGACATTTGTTTCATTATCATCTTTTATCTTCATCATCATTATCATTTCATCTAGGTCATGCACATAACATATAGTTTATCCTTTATCATTTCATATCATTCATTTATCCCTTAAATATTTCATATCATTTCCATCTTCCATATTATCTATCGTCTTCATATCATTAAACATCTTACTTATCATTTTCATATCCATGTCATTTTCATTCTACACGGTCACATCCCATTTATGATGTAGGAGCATCTAGTGGTGTAAGGGAAATCTTGCATCACCCAAAAATAGTTAAATTTCAAGTTTCTTGATTTTTAGATGTTTTTACATTTTTGGATACCCTTTCGTCATAATGAAATTCCCAATTTACGATTTTTATTTTCTATTCCTGGGTTGAAAGATATTGCAATTTTAGTTTCCCAGATTTACACCTGAAAATCTTCCGAGTTGGATTTGAGGCACTTAGAGCTCCTGGAATGTCCCCGAAACTTTCCAACATCGACGTAGCTAATTTTGAGCGCATTCTTGACTTCGAGACCTTTCCAACGGTTCAAACGGCTCGCGAATCGGAGCCTCGGATCAAAAGTTATGGCCCTGGGAAGTTGGCGCACTTTCTAAAAGATACAATTGTAAATATTCTTTTGAAATTTGAACTTCAAGTTGTAATTTTCGGCGCCAAACCGCCTAAACTCAAATTTTAATGTTGTTTTGGCTCCAAACTAAAGAGGAGCTCTATTTATGGGCAAGTTTCTAATTTTTTTGGGTAACTTTTTGGGGACAGGCTCGCATATTGCGAAAGGGTTATTCTGTAGCTTTCTGTAACTTGCATGTGTTGTAGAACTTGGGGATTTGAGATCATCGACATGTAAGAAGCTCCATTTTCTGAATAATAAAATTATTCTCTTGTTTGTGGGTTATTTTTTGTGTCTTGGGTCGCGCCCTCATCAATTTACCATCTTCATTTTATCATTTATCATATCATATATCATATCATTTCAGCACGTTGCATTTTTATCATCATCATCCACTTGCATGACATCATTAGTACACATCATAAATCATTTTTTATTGTCATCATATAAACATCATATCCAATCATCCTTCCTATCATGTTGGTCATCAAATCATTAAAATGCATATCAAAATCCATATCACATCATGTAGAAATACATGCATATCACATCATCATCTCATAAATGCATGCCACGTCATCAAAAATCGCTACTGCATATCATCGCTCATCAAAAATAATACAAATGTCCAATGTCCAATGAAGCTAAAAAGTCCAAAGAGAGAGATAGGGGATCTGACCAAAATAACGTATACGCTCCAAAAATAATATACATTGCGATGTGTGAATGAATCAATTATGAGTCTCATAACTCTAACTGCTAGTGCACCCTGATGGAGCTGGCCTATGTGGTGGAAGTCCACTGCCTCCTGCACCTCCTGTCCCAGGATTTTTGCATGGTCTCGACACACCTCGACTGTGTAAAGGTCAATCCTAATCTCTCTATCTATCAAATGACTCATACCATGCGATTTATCTATCAATGCCACATATCATGCGATTTATCAATGCCTCATATCATGCAATCATGCCCTCTATCTTTCAGAATCTCAAATCAATCTATCAATCCTCATTTACTATTTTTTTTTTGTTTTTCAATGAAAGAAAATTTATCAGACATCAAATCAAATCTTTACTATCTATCTTCATCAAGATGGATTTATCAGACATCAAATCAAATCTTTACTATCTATCTTCATCAAGATGGATTTATCAGACATCAAATGAAATCTTTACTATCTATCTTCATCACAATGAATTTATCAACAATCAAATCATCTTCCTATTTGTACTTCAATCATGAATGCAAATCTATTTCCTATCAATCATCTACTATTTTTTTTCTATCGCAGAAAGCAAATTTATCATAAGTCCTATCAATCATCTACTACTTGTTTTCTATCGCAGAAAGAAAATTTATCAGAAGTACTATCAATCATCTACTATTTGTTTTCTATCATAGAAAGCAAATTTATCAGAAGTCATATCAATCATCTACTCTTTGTTTTCTCAAGCAAAGTTATCAAGCAAAATGCAATCAATCATTCTACTCTTTGGAAACAAAGTTATCAGCTATCTACTCTTTGTTTTCTATTCTCGGAAGCAAAGTTATCAATTCATCATTTATTAGATTTTCTATCATTTCTATCTATATCAACATGATGATAAGACAATTTATCTATCTATTGAGCAAAGAAGCAATATACATCATCATCATTTCATCATTTCCATCAAAAGGGGCGTCATTTTCAACTGGGGCATCTTTTAATCAATTATCGGGAGCTAAATCACTGCATCCCTCTCATCATCCAAATTTCATCATCAGCTCAACATTTTTCTCATCATCAGTGATTTACCTCCCGAGGGGGCATCATCAGTATCAACCGCATATCAGATTCAAATAAAAAGGCATATCAGACACATTTTTTAATCAAGGGCATATCAATTAAAAAATTTTGATCAAGGGGCAAAATCAAACACAACAAATTTTAAAAGCAGGAATATTTTCTTTGAAGCAATGCGTTTCACACATCACTTCAAAGAGGGGAAAAATGTATATGCATAAAATTGATCATGTCTAAATCCTGGCATTTAATTAAATATTTTATTATTTAATTAATTTCTCTAAAGTCCTCTACATATGATTAAATTTAATTTATTTAATTATATTGTTCATTCACTTTATTCTTCCACCGTAATTAAATAAATTCACTTTATTTAATTATTCCATATGCCTACTTGATTAATTAAATAAATACACTTTATTTATTTTAATTAATTATCACTTTTTGAATTTAATTAAGTCTTTTGATTTAATTAAATTTAAATATTTCTTTTCAAATATTTCTTCTAATTAATTAAATATTTTATTTAATTAATTTCATCCACATGTCATTTCTTAAACAATTTAATTAAATATCTTTATTTAATTAAATATCTTTCATATCTTTTCAAATCATAATTAAATATTTTATTTAATCCTCCATTATTCTTCAAATCTTAATCAAATATTCTATTTAATTAAGAAAATCTTTCATGTCACCAATAAAGGAATAATTGAATTGATAAATTCATTATTTATCTTCAAAATCTTTCCAAAATCTCACAAAAAGATGATTTTTACAATTCATCTTTGTCATCTCATCTTATCTCTTCTACGGAAAAGGAAACAAATCTTGCTTTATGTTTTCTTCTATTTTTCTCTCCAGTCTTATCCATCTTCGACTGTTCGATCTGCCAGGAATTTTCACAGCCGTTGATCACATCAACCAATCAGAATCTTTTGAAAACTCTATAAATACCCTTGCGAATCAAGCATTGGTTACAACACATGCGCATTAGAGATTACTTGCATTCTAGCATTCTAGCATCTTAGCATTGTCATTATCATCTTTAGCTTTCATAATCTCATAGTCTTTCACTTTAGCAATTATATTTAGTATCAGCATAATCATATCTTAGCATAGCATTACATGCATTCATATTCAATCTCGTTCTCTAGGAAGACCATTTGTTGAGCCTAGCACACAATCTGAGAGCAAGCTAGAATCGACAAAAACACTGGAGATAGAGGGCAATGGAACATCTTTGAAGCATAAACAGAATTTGCATTTCTTTTCTTTATTTTATGCTTTGATTTAAATTTTCATTGGTGTGTTTGATTTGTTTTTAAATTTACATTTATTTCATACACATAAATAATTGATCACACAGTATGTAGTGCAAGTAAACTCTTCTTTCATTTTTCAATTGGTGTGTGGGTTGGAGCATTGTAGATATTCTCTTGTAAGTGTTGGTGTTGGACCCAAATCCTCTGTGAACCATCCTTCATCTCATGTTTGGTTGATAGTTTAACTCTTGTTAGTCTTAGGAAAATATGCCGTAAATCATGCACATTTTTTGTGCATGAAGGTTGCCGCCTATGTTGAAGTCTTATTCATTTTACCTGAAGATCACTCCATAATCTGAGTCTTTTCATATAACTTAAAAACGCATGGAAATAAATTAGATTAAAAAGGATATCTCTATTGTCACATTTGTTGTTAATAGCAATATATTTGATTAGAAAATTGGATTATGATGCAAGAATTTATAACTGGTTGTTTAAGCCGAAGCTTAGACCTCGTTCTTTGAGTGTCTTGAGCATATCTTAATCTATATATATAGATATATCTTAATTATATATATATGAATGACCATAGTACATTGTCATTTAATTTTGTATTTCAAATCCTTGACAGAGTGTTATTAACAAATGCTACATGAAAAAATATACAACCCATCTCTAAAGGTCTGATATTGCTCAACTCTAAAGGAGCTACATTAGAATACCTCAAACAAAAAGTTCAAACCAAAAAAAACTCTGCAGACCAAGGAGAAGAATCTAACAAATTTTGATATCCCAACCAAAAACTTGAATTAATTTAGTTTACTTCTCTTACAAGCATCTCCTTGTACTGTTGAAAAGAATGCAAGTGCTGGAGCCTGAGTTGATGATAGAAATTTGTAATAAATATATCAGCTTTCTTGTCAATCTCTTCATCCCCCTCATTCAAACTACCCACCTCCTCCTCAGATGTTTTCATACTATCTTTTTCTAATTCGGGTATTCCTGGGCCGTATTGAATGTTTTTATTCTCTCTTTCACCAATCTTTCGCCCTCTGTCATATAACTTCAACAGCTTCCTCTGAAATTGCAAAAAAAACTCCATGAATTTTTCTCAATTCGATGGTTCCCCTTGACCTCATTTTGACAGACAATCTAACCAGGAAAATCACTCTTATCTTTACTTTCTCAGAGAAGCCATAAAAAAAAATTGTCTTCATATTCTTTCTAATGAAATATGAAGACTGATTAAGCCAAAAATAGATCCTTAAACTATATGCTCAATGTCTACATTAAAAACATGTTTGGAGAAAGACTGCAGAGATGCATTTATGTAAAGGAATACGTGTATATTGAGAAGGAAGAAAACTTGACAGCGCAATTATAAGCCCTGATAGCCTAAAATGCAGCTCTACTTGGACTGGTAGTCATTCATGCATTGGAAAGAAAGTTGGCAATGAGGAAATAAAAATATATGTATGTATTGTAAAACCCAAGAGAGCTGCAGAGATTCTTAATGTAGAAGTTGTATGCATTTCTTGTACTGCAAATAAGGGTATAGACCTCTCTTTTTATGGTCATTTATTGTGGTAGTAACATTAAAGATAGGGAAATATTAGCTTAATCTGAATTAATGTAACTAGAATTAGAATAATATGAGTTAGAGTGATTTGGAAAGATTATATTTGAATGGAATAAATTGTATGCAAGCATACGAAGAAGGTCACACTATTCACTAGACTTCATATTTATGTGATACTTGAGCAGTGTGGTATATCATGTGATTGTGATGAGTTGGTTATGGAAGTGAATTTTTGTTTATTTGGTTATGTCTTCAAGAAAGGTAATGTCGAGGTATTCCAGAGGCTCGGTTGATTCATGCTTGTTGGCCTTAATTGTTTAATTTGATTTGGGGAAACTGGGTCATGTTTATGGTTTCGATGGTCATTCACCTTGCACGTAATGTTTAAATGTGATTTATGGACCTTGTGAGTAGAATGGATTGATGTCTCACTTTGAAACTTGTATATGCATGTGTGTTGTGCAAGAGGTCTTGTTTTCGTTTCAGAGGTTTGAGGTTGGAAGTAGGGAAGTGGCTTCCAATGGGGGTCGGTGCACAAAGGGGCACCTGGATAACCCATGTGGAAGTTTTCTAACAAGTGAAAAAATTAAAATTAACTAGGGGGTTGGGTAGTTCAAAACTTTAATCAAGTTAAGTATGTACCCCGCTCAGCCTCAAGTGCTCGTTTAGGCTTGAGGTGAGACAGGAAGGCCTGGAATGGTATAAGCGGCTACTTTGTCTCCATGAGAAGTAGTTCGATTCCACATAAGTTGGCATGAGGGGTCAAAGTTTGGAGGCTACCAGGATAACCTGAGGATAGGGGTCAGGGCCCAGGAAGAACTACCTGGATAACCTATGTCCAGTTATATGATGACACTTCCCCTTCGACAACCATGGGATTCTTTTCTTGTTTTTTTACTTGTTGTTGTTCGTCCTGTGTTTTGAGAGTTGTCAACTTGTGATGTTTAGACCTTGTATTTTAGTTGGTGGGGTCCTTTGTAACCTCCTAGCATGGGGGTGAATCTTTGGATTCACATGGTTGAGTGGAACATGTAACGTTCTCCATTGGGTTCCCTATATGTTCGTGATGTGGCGATTCATCTCATCCATTGTCTTCAGCATTGTACCTATTCCTGGGAGTTGAGCAATGTATTTGTATAATGTAATGTATTGACCATGTATCTTGTATCATTGTAGAGTACTCCTCACTAGAATCGAGGATGTATCATTGTACAAATGTATATGTAAACTGAAATGATGTATCACTTGTATATAAGGAATTTTGTAATCAGTGACAATGTACTTGCTATTTGAAATGAAAGAGATCAGTTATTCTTTTATGTAATTTAATGGATGACTCACTTGGTTCTTTTGTACTTATGAAATGAGTTAATGACATGCTTAATGATAATTTGCATTTAATGGTTATAAGTTATTTGGATTTGTGGTTTGAATAATAGAAGTTAAGTAATGCGGTCGTGCACCCTAGGGGACTTAGGAAAATAATTTAAATAATGTACAATTTCTTTGCGCAACAATGCACTTAAAAAAAATAATTGTTTTTTCGTGGTATAAGTTTTGTCCTCTAGGGTTCTCAGTGGGGCATTACAGTTGGTCTTTTCCTTCATTTGGGGAGGAGATTTCTTGATGGAGGAAAGGAAAGGATGGGTGAGGAATAATGGAGAGAAGGGATTGGAGAAAGTGGGGGATTCTTCCATATTTGGGTTGGCAAAGCTCTTGGTAAGATCTACCCTTTATGGTTTGAGTTTTTGTTGATATGTAAATGAATGTGGGAGTGTTTCATTGGTTTATGCATATCCCTGTTGATTATTTTTTAATGTGTATGTTAATTTGTGGTTTGAAATCTATGTGAAGATTTAATCTTTTGTGATGATGTTGTGGGTATTGGGGTTTTGTTGGGTAGGAGTTCTACCTTGTTAAGTTGTACATGAATAGCTATTTTGTATGTTAGAGTAAAGCATTTGAGCTATGCATATGAATGATTGATTTGTGTCAAGCTTGAAAATGTGAGCCGTGTGTAAATCAAGTTTGGGAGAGCTATGTGACCCTTAGAGCTCGGGGGTGGATTGAATATCAATCCTATGGTTGGGAGGAGAGATTTTGGCCATATTGTTTTTTGTCTAATCCTCTTTTTAGGTGTGTAAGCTAAATTTTAGAAACCATTGGGAGACCCATCAAGCTAAGGTCCAAGCAAAGTTATTATGGATCTCATGGATCTAGGAGTGGTTCAAAGCTTTATTGAGTGAACCTATGCAACCTGTGATATTGTGTAGATTATTAAGGGCATTATGTACTTCATGTAATCTATGTGTTTGTGGTAGGAATGTAAGAAGGAGAAAGTCTAATAGGGATTCTTGGTGGATGAAACTCAAGGGCTCTTTTGGTAGGTTATGTATAAGATATTCTAATATGTGAAAAACATTGGTAGAATAAAGTTTTAGTGAATATTGTTATTTTAGAAAGAAAAAAATCATCCTTTCGAATTAATTCAACTAACATAGACAGGTAAATTTTGTGTTAAATATGATTACTAAAAATGTAAATAAAATGGGTACACCAGCACTACTCCTATATGATTTCCTTATAAAAGATTATACTTGTATTTAAATTGATTGAGGGTTATCTATAAACATTAAAATTAAGAGTATATAATTATGCAATGAATTCTATTATTTTTTATATATTATACATTTTGTATGTCTTAAAAGTATATATAATTATATAAGTTATAAAAATAATTACCAATTATTAAATATAAATATATAAACACATATTAAAGAATATTTTAAGTTTTAAATAAACAAACTAAAAAAATATAAATGTATAATTTTGGAGTGGGGTTCGCCCCACCATGGGAGGCCTCACCCCCATCCTTTAACCAATAAAAAAGCCATCAAGTAAATGGGCGTTAGCATTCTGATTTGCTAATAAGACTTTTAGTTGACCACTTAAAATAAGAGAATATGATTCATTCAAGTCTGAGGGAGTTAGTGAAGATAATCAGAATTCAACATTCATACATAAATATTACTGCCATATGTTTGAATGAAATTTGAAAATGAATACTTAAATATGGAAACAAAAAATCATGTATCTGTCCGTAACTTGCAAGTATTTGAGGAAAAAAATAAGGAAAAATAAAATAAAGAAAGAGTAATAATATATTCAGATGAAGGAAACTGCAAACAAAGGGAAAGGAATGCAAGTTTTAGCAAAGGAACTCTAATGCTTTCTTAAGGATAGTATGAGTCAGATAAACTTTGATTTACTTCATTTAGGAAGTGTGTGAATCATTTTCTCCTTTTTAGGGAAGAATAAAATGCTTGCTAGTAATTAATATAAATACTAACTTTAGTTTATCCTCATATTTTCTTATCATACGCATAGCTAATGACTAATATTCTTAGATAATGAATGGTTTTCCCTGTATATTTATGAAATATTCTTTGAGAATGAATGGGTGGAACCAATTCAATATTACTTGCATTGTTTGGCATTATTATGTTGCCCAATATCATTCGCATATGCATAGTGGTTGGTGTGCAATAATACTAAACTATATTTAAAAAAAAATTGTAAGTCATTATTTTATTTGATTACATTTAATCATTATTTTTGTGATAGAATTTCCTTTCTACCAATATAAAGTTTCACTATTTGAAATGATGCTAGCTTTCATCTTCATGGAACTAATATCATTTCAACCTAGTTCTAGATTGGTTGTCATTCAAACTTCCCTTAACAACCCTATTTGTTCAATGACTATTAATTGTCTTTACTCAATGTTTGTCTTTAGACATAGTCCTCCAAATCGATGTATTTTAAATTTTCTTAATTAATGTCTTTTAAATTTCCAGTACCTGTAGGGTCATGCACAAATTTAAGTATGGATTTTGTGTTGGGGCTACCAAGGACACAACAAGGTATGCACCCTAGACCACCTCTTTTTGGATCCAATTTAAGTATGTTGGTGTTGATATTTTATTATTTGAGTTTTTAATTTCAATTGTTGGCTATCGATATTTGATTTTTCAAGAAATTAGAAGAATTGCATATAAATACAAAGTATTTTCACCATTTTAATCCTAAAAATTTTGGAGAAGGCAATTAAGATTATTATTGATGCAAGGACTTTCGAGGGTCAGAAATTTTGACTCAGGTGTCCGTTTGGGATCAAATTTTATAGGGAGATGCATTATGAGGAGTTGTTTGGATTTCCAACTAAGCTATAGGTTGGAAGAGGCAACTTGATATGAAAAAGATAAATATTAGTGTTAAAATACTAGTTTGCGAGCTAGAACAATTTCAGGCATCTAAAGTTACAACTTTGATTTAGGCTTACAACCCAAGGAAGCTACAACTCCATGATTAGAACAATTGGAATATGATGCAAGAGAATCCAAGGGTGTATGGAAATATTGTATCACACTAAAAATATTATTTCATGATTGTTTTGTTTGATTTTTGGCTTGTTGCACGTAGCTTTCAAGCACTTAGTTCGACACTCTCAAAGCATGAAAAAAATTATTTATCCAATTGCCTAGGTATTTAAATGTTTTAATGCTATTCTTGGGAGAAAATTGGGGCTAAATCAATGTAGTTAATATTTTATTTTATTAGCCCAATATCTGTAAATTGAAGGTTTGTAAAGAGCATTTAAAATGCCAAAAAATCAAAATATGTAAAAATTATGAAACTCAACTACTCAAAGTTGGAATTTAAAATATTTTATGATGTAAATAAATGTTGGGATCAAAATAAAATTCCCATGTGTAGCTTGAAACTTAATTGGGCACCAGACATGTTGCACGAGAGGTTGCATGCAACAGGGAGTTACATTCATGCATGCATCTCTTTCTAGCTAGATCTATGACGAAAAACAATATCAAAGAGCTTCATAGAGGTGGGATGGCTAGAAACTTTGGAAAAGATAAGACAATAGTGTTGGTAGAAGATAAATATTATTGGCCAAAGATGAAGAGAAATGTAACCAGATATGTATCAAGGTGTAGCATTTGTCGAGTGGCTAAAGGGCAATCATGAAATGTCGGGTTTCATATTCCATTGCCAGTATCTATAGGGTGGTGGATATATTTAAGTATGGATTTTTTGTTGGGGCTAACAAGGAAACAACGAAGTAATGATTCTAGGGCACCCCATGCCCTAGATCACCTCTTTTTGGCTCTAGTTTGAATTTGTTGGTGTTGATATTTTATTATTTGAATTTACAATTTCAATTGACAGCTCTAGGTATTTGATTGTTGGGACATTAAAAGAATTACATATAAATACAAAGTATTTTCACTATTTTAATCCTAGCAATTTTGGAGAAGGTGATTGAGATTATTACTGATGCAAGGGCTTTCGAGGGTCATAACTTTTGACTCGTGTGTCTGTTTGGGTTCAAATTTTATAGGGAGATGTGTTATGTGGAGCTATTTGGATTGTCGATTGAGCTACAGGTTGGAAGGGGCAGCTTGATATGAAAAAGATGAATATTAGTGTTAAAATTCTAGTTCATAGGCTAGGACAATTTCAAGTATCTAAAGTTATGACTTTGATTTAGGGTTACAACCCTAGGAAGCTACAACTCCTTGATTACAATTTTAGGGTTGCTCCCAAGGAAGCTAAAACTCCATGATTAAAAAAGTTGGAATATGATGTAGGAGCATCCAGGGGTGTAGGGAAATCTTGCATCACACAAAAAATTATTATTTCATTCCTATTTTGTTTAAGTTTTAGCTTGTTGCAGGCAGTTTTCAGGCACCTAGTTCGACACTCTCAAAGTATGGGAAAATTTATTTATCCAATTGGTTGGGTATTTAAATGTTTCAGTTTTATTCTTGGGTAAAAATTGAAGCTAAATCAATGTAATTAATATTCTATTTTATTAGCCTAAAATCTGTAAATTGAAGGTTTGTAAAGAGCATTTAAAATGCCAAAAAATCAAAATATGTAAAAATCATGAAACCTAACTCCTTAAATTTGGAATTTAAAATATTTTATGATGTAAATAAATGTTGGGCTCAAAATAAAATTCCCATGTGTTGCTAGAAAATTAATTGGGCACCAGACATGTTGTAGAGGTTACATGCAGCAGGGAGTTGCATTCATGCATGCATCTTTTTCTAGCTAGATCTATGAGGGAAAACATTATCAAAGAACTTCATAGCGGTGGGTTGGCTAGACGCTTTAGAAAAGATAATATAATATCATTGGTAGAAGATAAATATTATTGGACAAAAATGAAGAGAGATGTACCAAATATGTATCAAGGTATAGGATTTATCAGGTGGCTAAATGACAGTCACAAAATGCAGGGTTGTATATGCCATTGCCAATACCTATAGGGCCATGGACAGATTTAAGTATGGAATTTTTTGTTCTTGCAAAGTACACACCGAGGTAATTATTCTAAGGCACCCCACGCCCTAGGCCACCTCTTTTTAGCTTCAATTTGAATATGTTGGTGTATATTTTATTATTTGAATTTCTAATTTCAATTGTCGGCTATCGATATTTGATTTTCAATAAATTAGAAGAATTGCATATAAATACAAATTATTTTCACCATTTTAATCCTAGCACTTTTGGAGAAGCAATTGAGATTATTATTGATGCAGGGACTTTCGAGGGTCATAACTTATGACTTGGGTGTTTGTTTGGGCTAAAATTTTAGAGGGAGTTCTGTTATGAGGAGTTCTTTTGATTATCAACTGAGCTATAGATTGGAAGAGGTAGAATGATATGGAAAAGACAAATATTAGTGTTAAAATTCTAGTTCACAGGCTAGGACAATTTTAGTTATCTAAAGTTACAACTTTGATTTAGGGTTACAACCCAAGGAAGCTACAACTCCTTGATCACAGTTTTAGGGTTATTCCAAAGGAAGCTACAAGTGCATGATTAGAACAATTAGAATATGATGTAAGAGCATACATGGGTGTATGAAAATATTGCATCACACAAAAATATTATTATTTCATGCCTATTTTGTCTGATTTTTGGCTTGTTGCGGATAGTTTTCAGGCACCTAGTCTGACACTCTCAAAGCATGGGAAAAATCAGTTATCCAATTGGTTGTGTATTTAAATTTTCTAATGTTATTCTTGGGTTAAAATTGGGGCTAAATCAATGTAATTAATATTTTATTTTATTAGCCCAAAATCTATAAATTGAAGGTTTATAAAGAGCATTTAAAATGCCAAAAAATATGTAAAAATTATGAAACCCAACTCTTCAAAGTTGGAATTTAAATATTTTATGATGGAAATAAATGTTGGTCTCAAAATAAAATGCCCATGTGCAACTGGAAAATTATTTGGGAACCAGACATGTTGCACAAGAGGTTACATGCAACAAGGAGTTACATTCATGCATGCATCTTTTTCCAGCTGGAGATCTATGACATAAAACATTATCAAAGAGCTTCATGGTGATGTGTTGGCTGGAAACTTTGGAAAAAATAAGATAATAGTGTTGGTAGAAGATAAATATTAGGGTAAAGGCACAAAGGAAAGTCCACTACTAATGGAAGTTTTAGACTTAGGAACAATCCCGAAATCGAGCAAAGCAAATTGAGATCCCATTTTTTAGCAATCAAGATTCTGTTTCACTTTGATCTCTTGAGCTAAAATTTAAAATGGGATCCCATTTTGTGGTGGGACCCCTAACCTAGATTTAAGAAATGAGATCCCAATTTCTATAAAATGAGATCTCGATTACTACGAAATAGGATTCTTATTTGTAATAAGTGGGATCCCGTTTTGTAGAAGTTTTTTTTTTTAAAAAGGTCAGCGACTTCATTTTCTAGTTGCGAATAGTGGAACTGAGATCAAGATCCCCAATGAGAGAAGAAGATTTACGACCTCCTTTGTGTTTAGGTAATATTTTTTGCATTTTTTTCATTTTTTCAGTATTGGAAATTGGTATTTTGTTTCTTTTCCTTTATTTTGTAATTTAGTTGTTTGTATTTTGTTAATATTCACCAAAATATATAAATCTTAGATTCAATTTGAAAACCAAAAATCTTACCCTACACATAAAAAATACCCTAAATTGAATCCAAACAAAAATATTTACCCTTGATACAAAAAATCTTACCCTAGTACATAGAAAAATAACCCTAAACTATTTTCATTTGCAATGTTTATTGTCAATTTGATGAAAATATTTCAAAATCAGATAATACTTCGATTGAGGAAAAACTATAGAAAAAACATACTTTCATTTGCATTGCTTTATGTTTTAAATCTATATTTAAATATTTCACAATTAGATAATACTTAATTTCCTTGAGAAAATAATCTAGATTTTTCTAAGTTTATTTCATTCCATTATTTAGCACTTATTATTAATTGTATCATCTCCAAGCCACATACAACTATAATTTACAGCACATGGCATCCATATGTACCTATGCAAAAACACCTACTCTCTAACATATTAACATACATATAGTTTTATGTCGACGTAATCCTTGAACCTCCTTTAAAGGAAAGGTTTAAAAAACTCTCAAGTAAACACCTAAAATTTGATCAAATTGACCAATCTGGAATCAAACCAATCAAATTAATCAATTCAATCAACTTAACATAGCCATGAAGGATTTTATCCTAAGACTACTAGAAATGAATCAAAACATAAATCTAGGGCTTGTTATGCCACACCAAAACAAGCATGAAAATTCCAAGATCATCCAAAAACCCCTAACATGGATATTTTTGCAAATCAATTTACACAATTTTAACTACATAAAAAATGTAAAGGACTATGCTAACTAAATGGGAAATTATTGATGAATGCACAAGACAACTAAGAGGGGCGGTGAATCAGTTGTACATTAAAACATCAAAACCCTCATAAACATTAAGATTCACATCAACTTTGTTAAACCTTAATCTGATAAAGTGAATTAGCATGAAAGCAAATAATAGAAACTAAAACACATTATCACCATGCATAGTAGAACACCAAATTTATGTGGAAAAACCAAGAACAAAAAAACAATGGTGAGGATTAGATCGCAATATAAAGTAATTGCAACACCAAATACAATAGGGTCACTACCAGAGAGCTTGACTACCCAAAAGAAAGAAGACTTCATTGTCAATGGCTCACTACAAGATTACAGAAAAGAAGAAAGAAGAATATTACAATGAGAAACTCATCTCAATGCATCAGAAAAGTGCACCACAACATCACCAACACATTAACAACCTTTATGAAGATTGTAGACACCTTCTACTCACTGCTTCCAGTAGTCTAACTCATTAAATCTCGCATTGCACTTCACAAATTTGTATTTCACAACTCTGTAATTTGCATGATACACATTACCTTCTTTATACACACATCCTCCATCAACACAACACTTATTTATATTGTCTTCAACCTTGAAAATATTCTCCAAGGTCAGCTATGCACCTTAACCGTAAAAATTTAAATTAGGTTTGCACCAAAAAATTGCCATGGTGGAGAGGAATGAAGGCATACCACATCACACCTTAACTCGGACCTAAATCTTAGCATACATGTCACACCACACATTCATAAACACCAAAGAAAATCCACAATTAGTGTAAAAATCCAAGGTTGGTCGAACTTGTGTAAACACCATCAAAGATTTAAGTACACGCTTCCTTTGATCCAAAGATGACTTGTGGAAAACAAATATCACTTGAACACAATCTGGAATATTCCACAAACACATTGAAATCCAACAAATTCCTTTACAATAACTTTCACCTAAATAATGTACACACCTAGTACACTTAGATAATCTTCCACACACTGTAACTCAAGAAATCAACTTGTGGAGCACCAAACCATGAAAAATTCAACAAATGGTAGATATGAACCTTATCAACAAATTTCTAGAACCACAAGACTAAAAACCAAATTGTAGAGAAATGTGGAGCAAAACCATTTCTACAAAACACCAATGCAACACATAATTCACACACTAGTAAACACAACTTTATTTGTACAACGATCCATACCAAGAAAATCTAGATATAATACTTATGAATACCTTTGATCAACATATATGAACCACACAAGAAGATCTTCAACATAGAAGAAATGTGGATCAAGAACATAACACCACTTTGTATGCCAGAACACCATTCAACCACACTGTTTCTTCTTTTATTCAAATTTTCTCAAAAGCACTTGGAAACCAAGCACCAGAAACACATTCTCATTATCTTCAACACTTCCTCAACACTGCCAAACCTACTACAACACATCAATACAACCAACCAACTCAACATAAGCTTATCAAAGCAATACTAGAGATTGACACCAATAACACTTACTGATGGCAACATAATGAAACTAATCAAAGCATTACCACAAAATCATCAATGCAATAACATAGTCTTCCAACAATCACCAATAGTATGAACCAGTTGACATCAATGACAACACAAACATAAGTTTGTTGACATCAATGACAACACCAACTACTCATACTAGAAACAATCCCCCCCTTTGTCATTGATGACAACACATGACATGTGAAAAACCATCAATAAAAAACATAATAGCTTTGATCACCAACACACTGCTCCATACCAATTCTTTCTCTTTTCCACTTTTACTTTCTCTCCCTCTTATATTACTACTCTCCTTTTCCATGTTATTCTCTCCCCCTTTCTCAACTGATCCTTTTTCACATTACTTTCTCTCCCCCTTTGACATCAATGGAAAAGGGAAGCACATATCTCTCTCACTCTCCCTTTTTGGACATTAATCATACTTGTACCTTCTCACCACTGATCTGCAACATATTTTCCTCTTTACTGCTCTGCATACTCCCCCTTAGGAGCACAAACAAACTATACCATCCAACAACCACTATACATATCCTTTGACACATATGACAAAAGACAACAACCTACATCAACACGTACTCCCCCTAAGAGGTAGCCTCCAACATCAGTCCATAACAAAGAATGAATCTTGAGATCCACTGGACTGATGCATATCCTTATGCATCTAGTTCAAAGAAGGAGGGGTAGTAACCCTTAACTTCTCCCTAAGATACTCAGAAGTATCTTTAGGAAGAGCCTTAGTAAATATTTCAGTAACTTGATCCTTTGTAGGATATACTCAAGCTTCACTTTATTATTTGCAACCTTCTCTCTCAAAAAGTGATATATCGTGTTGAGCTATTTTTTATCCTTGAGTGCATTACCGGATTATTTAAAATTTTAATAGTACTTGTATATTCACAGAAGATATTCGTCATATACAACTCTAATATCCTTTAAGTTTTGCCTCATCCACAACAACTGTTTGCAACAAGATGCTACTGTAATGTATTCTACCTCTATAGTAGATAAGGAAACTAAATCTTATTTCTTTCTTAGCGAAGACATCAATCTGCATCCAAGAAAGAATGCACTGCCACTTGTACTTTTCCTATCATCCACACAACCTACCCAATCTGTATCTGTATAAGCATTCAAAGAGAGTAAATATCCTTTGGATACCACAAACCATGTTCCAGAGTGCCCTTCAAATATCTAAATATTTTCTTCACTACTACAACATGTGACTCTCTAGGATCTTCTTGAAATCCAGCCACAATACAAACTACATGCATGATATCCGGTCTAGTAGTTAGGTATAGTAGTCCTCTAATCATTGATTTGTACTTTCTCTGATCAAACTTAGGAGATTCATCATTATTGCTTAGTTTGCAACTAGTAAACATAGGTGTACACACTAGTTTAGAGTCTTCCATTCCAAACTTCTTCAACAATTCCTTGACATACTTTGACTGTGAATGAATATACCTTTTTCTATCTAATTGATTTGTATTCCAAGGAAGAAATTCATCTCCCCAAACATTAAAATTTCAAACTCATTTTTCATCTCTTCTACAAATCTCTTGCACATAGCTTCATTTCCTCCAAAGATTATATCATCAATGTACACAACCATAATCATGATTTGATATTTTTCAAATTTGAAATTTGGAAGCTTACTTCAATCCATAAAGTTCCTTCTTCAATCTACATACCATATCTAGTTTGTTTGATAACTTAAATCTTTTTGGTTGTTCAATGTATACTTCTTCTTCCAACTCACCATTCAAGAAATAAAACTTCTCGTCCATCTAATAAACTTTGAAATCTTTATGTGCTACAAAAGCCAAAAACATTTTGATAGATTTCATTCTTTCCACCAAAGCAAATATCTCCTCAAAAGCTATTCCTTCTACTTGTGAGTAGCCCTTATACACAAGCCTTGCCTTGCTTCTTACTACTTCTCCATTCTCATTCAGTTTGTTCTAGAATACCCACTTAGTTTTAATTACATTCTTGTTTGTTGGTTTTGGGAGAAGTTCCCAAGTTTGATTCTTTTCAATTTTCATTAGTTCTTCTTCCATAGCCTTGATCCAATACTCATCCTTGCATGCTTCAATCACTGTTTTAGGTTCAAAGTTAGAAAGTAAAAATAATTTTACCTATTCTTTAGTCATAGTAGCTTTTCTCCTTGTCAAAACAACTTTGTTCCTGTCACCAATGATAATATTTTCAAAATGATTCTTCTACACATACTTAGGAGTCTTAGGGATCCTTTCTGGAGCTTCTTCCTCTTCAATCTAAACTTCTTTTTCCTTACCTTCATCTCTGTTGTTTTCTCTGCAAGATGACTCATCTAATTCATATCCATCTATCACCATAGAGTTCTTTTGTAAGTATTCATCCACTTTGACACTTGCACTCTCAATAATCTTCTTCAGCCTCTTGATGTAACATTGGTAATCTTTGGTTTTAGTAGAATATCCAAGGAAGATACCTTCAACGGATCGTGTATCAAACTTTCCTAAGTTATCTTCATCTCTTCTAATTTAGCATTTTCTTCTAAACACTCTAAAGTATTTGACAATAGGGATCCTTCCATACCACAACTCATAGGGAGTCTTTGCACTATTAACTCTTTCTTCTACTCTATTAAGTATGTAGACAACATTATGAATTGCTTCTCCCTAGTAGACTTCTAGTAGGTTTTTCTCTTTCATCATTGTTTTTGTAGCTTCTTGAATAGTCATGTTCTTTCTTTCAACCACTCCATTCTACCAAGGAGTCCTAGGGGCAGATATATGCCTCTTTATTCATTGATTCTCATAAAAAATATTAAACTCATTGGAGAAATCTCCACCTCTGTTAGATCTCAAACATTTGATTTTCATATCCATTTCATTCTCAACCATAACTTTAAATGCTTGAAACTTATCTATAGCTTCTAATTTTTCTTTGAGAAAAGTAACCCAAATCATTCTAGAATAATCATCAATTAATAGCATGAAATACCTGTCACCTTGAAAATTCTTACTCTAGTAGGACCACAAAGATCCATATGCACTAGCTCCAATAGTCTGGTAGTAGATTGTTCTTTGACCTTGAAACTTCTTCTCTCTTTCTTCCCAATCTGGCATTCCTTGTAGACAACATTAATAAGATTTGCATTTTTTGGAAGATCTCTCATAGCTTGAACTGAATTGATCCTCACTAGCCCATCAAAATTGATTTGACACATTCTTATATACCATAGCCAACTTTCATTAATCTGAGTCATAAAGTGGTGCAGGAGCACCATTGAATAAAATTTGTCAAGCAAAGTTGATAAGGAGTAGGCTTTAGAATTTTGGGGAAAATGCATTAAATAAGGTCTTTAAGACCATTTATTATTGTAATAAGTCATTTTGATGGTTCCTAGGTGTTTAGAAGGTTTAGATTTCAAAAAGTACAAAAATATGGAAAAGTTGTCATTTATGCAAAAATACAAAATTGAAAAGTTGCAAAAAGTAGGCTTTTGAGGAAGGCCAACGGTTGGCATTTCACAAGTCAATTTTTTGGCATTGGGACAGTTAGTTTAGGAGGGAAACATTATATATATGATGTAAAAGCATCGATTGAAGGTTGGTCTGAAGTTTGGAAAGAAGAAAATCAATAAAACTTGTTGTTTTACCAGTTATTTATGAGTTTTCTCTTTGTTACCAGCAGTGTACAGACTGTACATTGATTTTTACTCTAAAATATTTTCAAATATTGTTGTATATATTTGTTATCCATCATAAAAAGGTGGATTGATAGGTTTCTTGTAAAGTTTGTGGTTTTTAAAATCAAAATTTTGTGCATTGTTGATAATACCTTGTTTTTAAGGGTTTTGGTGTTATAAACATGGAAAACACCCCATTCCACCTGCTATGAACACTATACTTCAGTGGAATGGGTGGAAAAATTTAGGAATAGGTGAGTTCATGCTTTTTGAGTGCAAGGGAGGCCAAGTAGTGTGTTGGGCATGATGCCCTAGAGTGGGGAAATTGTGTTTTCCATGAGAATTTGAAAGGTTTTGGTATGGAAAAGTGAGAATTAGGTTGGGGAAACATTGTTTGATGTTGAATTGAGTATGTACAAGCCTAATAAGACCTGATTGAAGTGGTTGCAGAGTTGTGTGAGGGCTGGAAGTGAGAATCTCAATAAAACCCTAAGTTTTTGGCTTAAAAAGAGGGTTTTTGGTTTTGGCACTTGGATGAGTGAATTTTTGAGAAAAAATTGAGGAATCCTTGGTTTGATTACATGTATATTTCCTCCCTAATTATTTTTTTGGTTTTTGGAAAGTATTGAGGCAAGGTCCTTTGTAAAATAGACCTAATTTGAGGTCTAATTGGCATTAGAAACTAGTTTTGAGAAAGATGTTTCAAAGAAACCTATTGAGGCATGTTGATATGTGTTTGTGCACCCAAAGGGGTCCCTAAAAAGTTGTTGGTTTTGAATTGAGAAGACCTTCTCTAAAAGATATACCCAATTGAGTTATTTTGCAATGTTATAAGGAATTGAGTGAATTGGAAGAGATAGTGAGAATTTGAGGGTTTGATAATATGATAAGTTGTTGTTTTGGCTGGGATTGTGTTGTGTGATTATAGGACTTCCCCTGGTTGCTATCAAGTGGTATCAGAGTGAACTTACTAGATCTCTGTGGAAAGATATTGCAGTTTGTGAAAGAAAGATTGGAAGGTGAAGAGGCAAGATTGTGAAGATGCCTCCAAAAGGAAAGAATGTGGCAAAGGAAGTGAATGATTTGAGGAGTTAGTATATTAGAGAGATTTGAGAATTGAAGGAGAGATTTGCAGCCTTGGAGATAAACAAGAGAAGAGAAGAAGTTGAAAGTAGTGATTCAGATGAAGATGAAGAAGAGTTTAAAGATGTAGAGGAAGAACTTGATCCTGATGACCAAAGAATGGAAAATTTAATAAAGGAAATCAAGGGTGAAAAGTATAAGGTGAAAATTGATGTTCAAAATTTTGGAGGAAAATTGAATGAAGAAGAGTTTCTAGATTGGATAGCATCTTTGGACAACCACTTCGAGTGTGAAGACATTCTTGAAGAATAGAGAGTCAAGATTGCAAAGACAAAGCTAAGAGGTCATGCACTTTTGTGGTGGGATTATCTGCAATCAGAAAGAAGAAAACAAGGTAAATCCAAGATTGTGACATGGTACAAGATGATAGCAAAGATGAAAGGTAAATTTCTCCCTTCTGATTATTCTATTCATATGTTTAAGAAGCTTCAAAGTTTAAGGAAAAAAGAAATGGATGTAAAAGCCTACACTGAAGAATTCTATAAGTTAAGTATGAGGTCTAACCATGATGAAAAAGAGGATGAAAAGATTGCTAGGTACTTGGGTGGTTTGAGATTGAATATTTAGGATGAAATGGCTATGACAAATCCAAGGAGTATTGAAGAATGTTATCAAATGACATTGAGCGTTGAAGAAAAAGTAAAAAGAAGACAAGAGAAGATAGTTAGAGGAAGAGGCAGCATAACAAGAGGAATGGGAACTATCTCTACTCCAAGACAAACAAGTGAGAATCAAGAGGAAGTGCACAAAAAGGAAGAGCAAGTTACATATTTTAGAGGAGGTTTTAGAGGCACAAGGGGAAGGTTTGGTGGTGGAAGGAATTCTAACATTTTTGAAGGTAGGTGTTTCAATTGCAAAGAGTTTGGTCATCCTTCTTGGAAATGCCTTGAAAATTTTGGTTCAACATCTAATGGAGGAGAAAGGAAAGGTGATAGAAGAGAACAAATTGTACAAGAGGATGAAGCTGAAAGTTCAAACTCCAATAGTATTCATGTTGCTCTTGAAGTAGGCGAAAGTTTGACGATGAAGAGGAAAATCCTAAAGACATCTAAGGAGAAAGAGTTGATTCAAAGAAGAGCATTTTTTAGGATAACTTGTAGATGCAAAAAAAATGTATGTAGGGTGATAGTTGATTCTAGATGCACTGATAACATGGTATCTAGTGATATGGTAGACAAATTGAATTTGGAAAGAGTACCTAGGGAAAGGCCATACAAGGTGTCATGGGTAAGTGATAATCAGTCCATTGTGGTGAGTGAACAAGCTTTAGTTGAATTCCAAATTGGTAGATATAGAGATAAAGTTGTTTGTGACATTTCCCATGAGTTGTTGAAATGTGTTGCTTGGAAGACCTTGGAAGTTTGATAGGTCAGAAATGGATAATGGGAGACAAAACACGTATTCAATTGAAAAAGATGGGAAGCCATACATACTAACTCCATTGAATGAAGAGACAAAAGCACAAGGTGAGATTATCATGATTGGGAGAAAATAATTTGTAAGTATTGATGAAGGTAAGAACAAGAGTTTGGTAGCCAATGCAAGGCATGACAAAGTTGGGATAGTAGATAGGAAGAGTGAAGATGATATGCAGTCAGTTGTTGTGAAGAAGGATTCTTTCATGTGGAAGAGAAAAGAAGATGGAATGGTGTCTCAAACTGGTATAGTGCATCATAAGTGTGAAAAGCCTGTGGAAAGGAAAGAAAAATGTGATGAAATCATTGTGGGAATAGTGTTTTGTCCTATGGTGGCAAAGAAAGTTGATGGATAGTTGAATACTGTGAGAAAAATAATTTATAAGGCTGAGAGGACAGTGGATAAGAGGAAAAAGGTTTGTGAAGTTGTTAGGATAGTGAACAAGGTGGTTTGCAGGTCTGAAAGTGAGAAAGATGCAGACAAGAAGAGCATTGGACAAGGATCTATGCATGAAGAAACAATGCAAGTGATGAAAGTTGATAGAGGATTATGTACAAAAGTGAAAGATGGAAAAACATCAGTGTTAGGTGATGGAAGAGTTGAGAAACACCCCACATTACAATGTGTGAAGTTGGAACAAGATTCAAGTGATGATAAAGGAAAAGATGACAAGCACAGTGTGAATCAAGAGTAGAGTGAAGATGAACCTGACAAAGGAGTTCCAGATGGTCAAAGGCATGCAAAGTACAGTGGTGAAAAAGTTTCAAGAACATTTCCAAGAGACTTGGAAAAATTCAAAGTTGGGGTGTATGGTGTAGGAGCACTATTGAATAAAATTTGTCAAGCAAAGTTGATAAGGAGCGCAGGATTTAGGATTCTGGGGAAAATGCATTAAATAAGTTCTTTAAGACCATTTATTATTGTAATAAGTCATTTTTATAGTTCCTAGGTGTTTAGAAGGTTTAGATTTCAAAAAGTGCAAAAGTATGGAAAAGTTGTCACTTATGCAAAAATGCAAAATTGAAAAGTTGCAAAAAGCAGTTTTTTGAGGAAGGCCAATGGTTGGCATTTCAAAAGTAATTTTTTTGGTGTTGGTACAATTATTTTAGGAGAGAAACATTATATATATGATGTAAAATCATCGATTGAAGGTTGGTCTAAAGTTTGGAAAGAAGAAAGTCAATAAAACTTGTTGTTTTACCAGTTATTTCTGAGTTTTCTCTTAGTTACCAACAGTGTATGGACTGTACATTGATTTTTGCCCTAAAATATTTTCAAATCTTGTTGTATTTATATTTTAGTCATATTAAAAAGGTGGATTGATAGGTTTCTTGTAAAGTTTGTGGTTTTTAAAATCAATTTTTTGTGCATTATTGAGAATACCCTGTTTTTAAGGGTTTTGGTGTTATAAACATGGAAAACACCCCATTCTACCTATTGTGAACACTGTACCTCAGTAGAATGGGTGGAAACATATAGGAATAGGTGATTTCATGCTTTTTGGGTGCAAGGGAGGCCAAGTATCATGTTGGGCATGATGCCCTAGAGTGGGAAAATTGTGTTTTTCATGAGATTTTGAAAGGTTTTGGTATGGAAAAGTGAGAATTAGGTTGGGGAAGCATTGTTCGATGTTGAATTGAGTATGTACAAGCCTAATAGGACCTAATTGAAGTGGTTTCAGATTTGTGTGAGGGTTGGAAGTGAGACTTTCAATAAAACCCTAGGTTTTTGGCTTAAAAAGAGGGTTTTTGGTTTTGGCACTTGGATGAGTGAATTTTTTAGAAAAATTTGAGGAATCCTTGGTTTTATTACATGTAGATTGCTTCCCTAATTATTTTTTTGGTTTTGGGAAAGTATTGAGGCAAGTTCCTTTGTAAAATAGGCCCAATTTGAGGTCTAATTGGTGTTAGAAACCAGTTTTGAGAAAGATTTTTCAAAGAAACCTATTGAGGCATGTTGATATGTGTTTGTGCACCCAAAAGGGTCCCTAAAAAGTTGTCGGTATTGAATTGAGAAGACCTTCTCTAAAAGATATACCCGATTGAGTTAGTTTGCAGTGCCATAAGGAATTGAGTGAATTGGAAGAGATAGTGAGACTTTGAGGGTTTGATAATCTGATAATTTGTTTTGGTTTGGATTGTGTTGTGTGGTTACATGACCTCCCCTAGTTGCTATCATAAAGCAATGACACCTTTAAGCTTATAAACATTTCCATTTGTCCTTCTAGTAGCAATTGTTGAGATTATGGATGCACAGTCCTTGAAGCTCTAGAGTCTTCAATGGAGGACCCTTGCCAGGAAACATAATCAACCACACAAAAAGTGTTCGAACTTAGGCATGCACAATGGAGATTCTATATTGATATACATTATGAGATGAGATGATTACAAATGTACAAAATGCCTAAATATATAGGCATGAGAGAGATACAAGATGCTAAATAATGTTGTCATGTGTCATGATCTAACAACATGTGACAACATGAACCCTAACTAACTAGTAAATTATTAAATGTTAAGATAAGTTCTAGGACAACTCATCTTCTACAAGGAATATTATCCCTACAAACAAGGAAGGGTACATTACCCCATTATTAAATGATTTATTAAAATGCAACCTAGGACTAAATGACCTAAGTTAACTTATGCTAGTGTAATAATTAATTTAATTACACTAACACCCCCCCATAAGTTCAACTTAGGGAGGAAAATGCAATGATTATGCATAGATGATAGATGATGGGTCCCGACTACAAGGCCATGTTAAGTACCCATTTACATAGAGATGCAAAAAATCTCCCACAACCAGAGAAAAGGGGAAAACCCAATGGGAACATAACCCCTCTCCAAAAAGGAGATGAAAAATAAAAAATGTGAGATAGGATGGGAAGGATGGAGGACTCCCAAATACCCCCCAAGTACACCATCTGTCACATGGATACACTACAATAGCCCCCCATAGGGAGAAAGAGAGAGACAATATATCCCCCTTAGAAGATGTGATCACTTGCAAAGATGGTAAGTGTTTGAAGACAAAACATGATCCAATGTGGACAAACAACTTGTCTCCCTTTCGAAAGAAACAAAACCAAGTGCAAGTGTAGAGATTCTTCCCATTCTAGATAGGAATTGAAGGAAGGAAGGATGAATGTGGATGTCGATGATGTCTTTGAACTCTGCTCAAATGTCTCCTTGCCTGAAGATGAAGATGCCACAATCAATGAAGAGGGTGACAAATCAGGACGATGTGGAAATTGATCCTGAACAATATCCAAAGATAGTGTGATGGATATGATGAATGTGATGGAGACGTGATAGCCCCCCTGAATGAAGTGTTCTCAAAACCATTGAAAGAAGTTTGAAGCAACAAATGTGTCCAAACCACAAGTCTCCCGCTAGGAAGAAACAAATCCAATGGTGGATGCTGAAGAAACCTCAAATCCTAAATGGAATGACAGGGAAGAAGTCTCATATATAAAATATCTGAAGAGAAACAAAGTGCCTCCAAGATAGTCTCTAGATTCCTAATCAAAGTCGAGACAGAGGGATGAGGAGACTCAAGAGAACTCTCCAAAGTGTGATCTGAATAGAGGAGTGATATCCCCTCAAGAATTTCCTCCAAACTTGTAGAAGTAGCCAAGTCAGTGATACCTGGAACAAAGCCATCCTGTGATGTCAAGTCTAGAAAACTGAAGGTGTCCTGATGAATGATGATAGTGGAAGCCTCAATCAATGAATTTGGACAAGGAATCACTGAATGTGAAGGGATACCAACTGTCTCTGATGGAGAAGAAGCATTTGAGGGAACCTTGTCAACCTCTTCAGAAGATTCAAGGTAATAAACCTCCTGCACAACAATATCATCATGGGGTACTTGATCTGAGGAATGACATTTTGAATCTTGACCATCGGGGAATGATGGAGTGTTTGATCCTCCATATATCTCCCAAAGCTTAGCCCAAAGGATATGAGGACAATCACAATGATCAATAGAATTCAAAACATCACAATCAACTTGCATAGCAATGATCTCCAAGACAATATACCTGCTACAACTCCAAGAAAATTCATGAATACCTTCACTTGGATGGGGAACTATACCATACAAATGTGGTAACAAATCAAGTGATTGGAGATGGTGTGTGATCCCATCTCGCCATTGTTGATAGTTTCCCTTGTGCAACATAACCAGAGAAGGAGTATATGCAAGCCCCATAATGAAATTTCTCCAAAAAAAACAAAGACAATGACCTTCAACAACAAATAGAAGCTTCCAAATATGATGCACAACTGAAGTGATGCTACTCGGATCAAAAAATATTTTCCCAAGCTTCAAGATGTCTAGGTTATTGAAAAAATGTACCAAATTGAAAAAATCAATGCAAGAGTACCTGGAGCTAAAACTGATCAAGGGGTCTGGACTGATGAAAAAAGCTCTAAAAATACTTCCTGATGCTGCTAGAATCACTGAAATCTGACGAACGGTTGCGAAGATATGAGCTTGTATGTCCAACTTAGGGTTTTGTCTTCAATTGGCTGTATAATTTTCTATGAGCAAAATTTCATAGAACTGATGTCACCACTGGAAAGTGCTCGTAATTCCCTCTTCGATGGTATCTCGTTTTCTAATTTTTGATACCCTTGTGAAAAGTTATGATAAAATGAAAAAAATGCCTAGATTTGGCACTTTGCAGGCTAATTAGGTGCAAAACTTTAGCACCCTGGGTGCTAGCACTTGGTCTCTGATGTGACCATGGCAGTGATGGAGGCAAAAAAAAGGCACCACCTCCTATGGTGGTAGTGGGATTGAGCTTGAGCGGAGCGGTGATTTAGGTGTTGGCACTACTAGCAAGTCTGGCCCACGGTTGTTGATGTGACCGGGGTAAGAGGGTGAAGGTGGGTGGTGTGGAAGAACCCAACAACGAATAGAGTGTGGTGAGCCCAGCCAAAGGAATAAGGGCCGGTGAATAACCAATGGGATGTTATGCCCGGCGAGTAATCGATGAAATGTGTTGGAGTATGACCGACGATGGAGCTCCCGACGAAGAACATCGGCCACCGACCTGTGGACACCAATGTGATGCTAATGTGACACCAATGTGACATTGATGGTACCTACCACATGAAATACAACCACAACCCTGCAGACTGTGTAATAAAGCAGTCGACCGATTGATATATTGGGATTTTTTTAATATTGCAAAAATTGCAATTAAAAAAATAAAAAAGACTTTTTATATATGTCGACCAACCAATATGCAGAAAAAAATAATGTCGATGGGATAAAATCAAATCCCATAGTATGCTGACCGATGATTTAATTGAAGGTCTCTCAAAA
This sequence comes from Sequoia sempervirens, assembly GCA_007258455.2. Lineage (NCBI taxonomy): Eukaryota > Viridiplantae > Streptophyta > Pinopsida > Cupressales > Cupressaceae > Sequoia > Sequoia sempervirens. Next base: position 165,105,907 of record VDFB02281492.1, on the reverse strand, counting down.
TTATTTATTCTGCAACTATATAAATTCCCACAATATATATTTTTTGCCAAGATGATAAGAAAATAAACCCGAATTTTTTTTTGAAAAAAAGTTTCTGCAACTAAAAAATTTTTGCCTCAAAGGACAACTGACCAGGGGAATTTTTTTACTGCAAATTGTATGAATAGTACAGTTGATTTTGCAAACCCAAATACCTCTGATGGCTCCCGAGTTGATGTATCTGATTTTGATGAATGGGCATGCGATCCTAGGGTTTTGAGGCCTTCTGAAGACAATGGCAAGCTCAGATCTGACTCTATCTGCTTCAAAAATTAGCTTGGTCCCCGGGTGGAGTCAAGTAGCCTTCAATGGAAACCTTCAACCTACAAAGAATCTCGATCAAGGGTTGGCATTTCATTGGAAAAGCTCTAATACCATGTTGAGATTATGGATGCACAGTCCCTGAAGCTCTGAAGTCTTCAATGGAGGACCCTTTCCAAGAAAGATAATCAACCACACAGAAAGTGTTCGAACTTAGGCATGCACAATGGAGATTCTATATTGATCTACATTGTGAGATGAGATGATTACAAATGTACAAAATGGTTGAATATATAGGCGTGAGAGAGATACAAGATGCAAAATAATGTTGCCATGTGTCATGATCTAACAACATGTGACAACATGAACCCTAACTAACTAGGAAATTATTAAATGTTGAGATAAGTTCTAGGAGGACAACTCATCTTCTAGAAGGAATCTTATCCCTACAAACAAGGAAAGGGACATTACCCCATTATTAAATGATTTATTAAAATGCAACCTAGGACTAAATGACCTAAGTTAACTTATGCTAGTGTAATAATTAATTTAATTGCACTAACAACAACTAGAGTTCTAGAGCCTTTTCTGATCTCACATCCATCATCCTGAAACATAAGATTATATCCTTTGCTACATATTTGTCCAACACTCAAGGGGTTATGCCTTCAAAAAGAACATTAAATGTATTATTCTTACCATCAAAACTGATTGAACCTTTTCCACATATCTTAGCAGATGTATCATCACCAAACTTAACTAGACCTCCTTCATATTTCTCAAGTTTAACAAACTTAATTTTATCAATGGCCATATGATTTGAGCATCCACTATCAATGATCCAACAATTCTTCTCCCCTCTAGCATGAAAATCAGTCACCATAGTTCCTTCGGCATTGTGACTTGCTTCAAGAGAACCTTCCTTCATACATCTCTTAGAATTATTAGAATTAGATTGAACATTTATAGCCATGAAAAATTATTCGCTATCCTCATAATCCACATAGTCAAATTCATCATATGTTATACTAACATCTTCTCTAACATAATAACTTTTCTTAATTACTTTACCTTTTTTCTCCTTGTTCTTTTCATTTAAAGCATTGTTTGGATATGTTGAAGCATAACAATCTATCTTTCCACAATTGAAACATTTGAAAGGTAACTTACATCTGTATTTTCCAGTACCCCTTTTCATTCTTCTCACAAGTTTTTCTTCTACATCATCAAGATCCTCTTGATCTCATTCCTCAGTTTTTTTTATTTACCATCCTTAAAAGCAGTCTCAAATTTTGTATTACTTGGACTAAATTCTCTCATTTCAAAGGTAGATAAAGCACCATATAACTGATCTCTAGTATATTTTCTTAAATCCTAAACTTCCTCGATAGCACAAAATTTATGAATATAAGTTTTAGGAAGAGTTATTATTACCTTTTTCACCACTTCTTCTTCAAGCTTTCCACCAAGACCTCTGATGGAGTTGATAGTTTCATCCACCTTATGCATGTAGCTTGTAATTTTTTCATCCTCTGACATCCACATTGTAGTATCCCTCATGAAAAATTAAACCCAAATCTGAAACTTTTTGTTTCTACCCAAAATCTTAACCAGAGCAAATCAGGTATAAGGGAAAAAGCAACAAACAACTCCAATTTGTGTTAAATAATGAGAAACTGATTAAAAAATATTTATTATTGATCCAAACATGAATTTACATCAATTTTTTATTAATACATCAGCTAACATCAATTGTACATCTGCTGCAAATATGCATAAAGAAAACACAATCTGGAATCTTAAATATGCGCCAAAATGCATCAAACTAGAAATGGGGTAAGGTTCAATTGAAATAGAATAATTTATTATGGAATTCACATGGATTTACATTAAATTTTATGTCATATACATAATATTATAACCATGAATAGCTGTAGAAAATTATGTAAAGGAAACTCTAACCAAAAGCCAAAAGTGCACACTGGGATTGAAGCCAACTCCTCAATATTTCACCAATCTTCACACCAACAATCAAGAACGGAAATTTACATATAAAAAAATACTCAAATAGCATCTAAATATATTGATAACAACAACATATAATCTAAAAGATGCATGCCAAACTGGATCTAAAATCCCACAAACAAAATGAATACCAAACTCCAATTGGAAGCTTTCAGCACAATGACAATCTCTAGATAAAATTGCACCTAGAGACCCTCAAAACCACTATCTTTGAGACTTGATCCCATTGGTTTACTGGCCTTAGACATATTTTGTTCATTTTTTTACCAACCTTTGAAGAAAAATCACAAAACCGTGAAAAGAAACAATATCTAGAATAATGGAAGCTTGAGAGGGAAATTACATTATATTAAACTCCATTTTTTCAAGCATCAGCTTGGGCAACAAAATCCCATTCCTAAGGGAGGGAAACCTGAATTTGAAAGATTGTAACTCTTGATGCCAACAATAGAATCACCATTAAACACTCTAGTCCAAACTGCCAAAAATCAATCATTAACTCTCACTACTAAAAAACCAAATTACAAGTCATTTGATTTTTTCTGAAAATCCACACCTACCTTGGAATCCTTTAATATTTCAAAGATATTAATTCATTTTTCAACATGACTGATTTAACTAATATAATTTGAAAAACCAACTTTTCCAATTTATATGCAATTCCTGACTTACTATTTTTAGGAAACTAAGTTTACTAAAAATACTAAATGTTATTTTTAGAAAAGGGACATTACAAGTCCACTTGAACTCTTTAAAGTATCCCATCCTTCTTTCCCTCATCATCTGATGGTAGCAAATCAAGAAAAATAATAGTTTGTTGTCCCAACACTTTCTAGAAACATGTAACATGAAGGACTTTGTGTATTATGCAAGTTGGGGGCACATCTAACTCACAAGCTACTTTGCCTTCCTTCCTGATGACTTTGTAAGATCCATTGAACCTTCCCGCTTTACTTTTATTTATGTGATATGGTTGCAATCCAAGGAATTCTTCAATCTAAAAACTAGCATGCACACCCAAACTAGATAAAACACCAACTTCAGAAGCTCTCTTCATTATCTTCCTATCTACATGCATTTTTTGTTGATATGACCACAAGAACTCTTGAATTTGTTGGACAAAGTCACTTGTTGCAGGGATTATACCTTTTGAGAATAATGAATCAACAAAAGAGAGTACACCATGATCATAGAGAGTCAAAAATAAGGACATACCAATGTACATGTGATGGAAGGTATCATAACAATACTTCCATATATGCAACCATCTTACCAAAATACCATACTGAGACTGAGCCTTTGACAAATAATCATGCTCCAACTAAACTCTCCTCATCTAGAAACTCACAAATGAAACACCATCCAGCCTAATACTAAAATACTTGAGAATACTGGAATTAATGCTATGGAATATGTCTTGCCAAAGTGACTCAGAGAAGACCATTTTAGCAAACTCACTGCTAACCATGATCCTGGGTAAAATACAAGATATCCTGCTTAACTATAAAACATAATCCCTAGCATCAATGCCACAAATATAAAGAAAATCAATAACTATCACATTTCTAAGATCTACTAACCAAGAAATCCATTGGTTGTTTCCAACCCAAATCATAGCATCAACACTTAACCTCCAAGCACCAAATGGAGAGCTTTGGGAACACCAACACACCCCAATTACTACAATAATTAAGCTATCATTTGGAATAATACATACCATCTCTAGTAAGTATCTATAGTGACCCTTGATCACCAAGGTGGAAGCAATGTAAGAATGAACTATGTCCAGAAAATTTCTTGCGACCAATTGCCAAAAATCCTATTGATGCTCAACAACAATCTGTGTATGAAAATTTATCTCCCTATCCAACAAAAATATGTAATGGAAACAATAACCAAACTGAAATCTAGTTGAAAGGATAGGAAATTCGAGTATGGTAATAGCAATAGGATTATCCCCTATGGTTAAATTACATCTACCATCCAACCTCAACCAAGAAATGTTAACTATTGGGCTAAAAAGATCATCCAACTCATCTGCAGATTAGGATCAAAATTCATGTGTAAGTTGATCTGAGATTGGGAAACACTACTCATATTGGAGGTTGACCCAACACTCTGATCTTGAGATAACATATCATGGTAAGAGACTACACATGGGCCTTGGATCTTGCAATCAAGTCCAATCTCATCATTGTAATCAATTAGATCTTCATTACCCAACTCAAACAAAGGACTGTCATGAGTCAAATTAGCATCTATATCAAATAAAGGATCAATAACAATCTAAAGATTAGAACTATCCTCTTGCTGGCCCAAACTCCTACCATTTAAATATTTCAGATCATACCCCTCTTGGATGCAATCTATCTCCCTAAACTGTTGATCCTCATAGAACCAATAACTTTCCTTTAGAAGTGCCTCTTGAACACCTTCCAAATTAAGCTTTGTAGATTTAATCTTATTAGTGAGATCACCAATCTCTTCCCTTAATTGTATAGTCATGGATAGGGTCTCACTTGTAAACTTGTTAGCCATATCTCTATTAGAAACATATGCAAGTAAGCTACTTTGATTTCCTCCATGATGTATTTCATTATTTCCAAATCAACATATGTAACACTAATCCAAATTTTGATCCCTTGGTGCATTTTGGATGATGTTTTCTAAATGTGTGTGTGTATTATCCAATCTAGATAAAATTTTCATTTCATTTTCAACATACACCAATAATTTCCTTCCACAACTTCCCTCATAAATGTCAAATTTTCATAGATCTAATGCACTATTTTCATAATTCATGCAAGAACGAAAACCTTCTTCATGCATATCATCAACCACATCATGGTTGTCCCAAATCTCATAGATATCCCTTTGACCAACTTGATGAAACTATGTAGCATTGAGTTGAGGATTCAAAGCCATGAGGATGTTATGTTTATTCTCATAATCATGGCTTCTATGTTTTTTCTCAAAATCAACATCAAGCAACAATAAATCAAATTTGTGATCGGTATCATTAACATACCCTGTAGCATCAACTACTTCAATTACATCCACTATGCATGATGAATTAAAAACAATATTGGAATGAAAGGGAGATTCATCCCAAGATAGATCCTCATCAGACTTATATGTAGACACACTTGGATCACATGTGAAAGAGGGTTGATTGCTTTGATCAAGGTATAAGTATTCATTGTGCTCCTCATGAGTGGTTTCCTCTTTGAAAGATTCACTCTCCATGTCCCTAGGACCAAAATATTTATCAACATCCATCTTCGTAGGCTTGGTTTGGAAGCCAAATCCAAAACCACTTGAAATCTCATCAAGGGAATAGGATGAGAGATCATCAAAAACTAATCCGGAGCTATCATCATCTCTGATGTCTTCATGACCATCATTTGAAAGTGCATCAAAGAGATCATCATAAATATCTAATCCATTAGAAACATCAAAGTAGATATTAGTCTTGGAATGATCATTGAATGAATCCAAACTAGGATTCAAGGCTATCAATTTACCCTATTTTTCATCCACAACATTATCCTCCATTCTTGCATTCATGTCCAAGGAGACATCCTGAAACTTTATCACAAATTCATCATTCTTAAAAATAATCACAACATTAGAATCTCTTGCTATGAATTATTCTACAACTACCTAGTCTTGATTTTGTTCACATCCATCAATCAACCTTTGAAAAACTTCATCAAAATAATCTACCTAAATGTGGACTTGGGTGTTCATACCTTGGTACTGCCAATCATGAGCTGCTCCTTCAAGATGTAAGATCACATACTAGATGAAAATTTGTTCCTCCATGTAACTAAGTAGGTAACAGTCTTGCATCTCAAATAACCAAGCTTTGAATGAGATTTTTTCTGATCCATAGAAAGTTGGAGTTGAAGATTTTATGATTTCCTTTCTACTATGTCTTGGGAAATGTTTGTAGCCTTTTACAACTAACATCCTTTGCATTAGAGTGACATAATCACTGTATGGGACCAAATTTCTAAATCCTTCATCTTGATTGGCATAAGTTTCTTTGATGACTACTAGTTCTCTTACCATTTCTTCCCTTGGATCACCAACATCAACCATCTCTAAACTCTTCTTTTCCTTTTTGCGAGAAAAATGATCAAACCATCAAGTTGGAAAGATTATGGCTTTGATACCACATATGCCCAACTACTACACCAAAATACTGGACTAGTAGTGAGGGCAGCTACCCAGGTGTTAGGGGTGAGGTTTGCATCCCACTAGCCTTGGAGGTGAAGGCATAGAAGCTATGAGCACAGTGGACATGTGGCCATAGAGCCCCACCATCTGGTTATCAGGTACACACCTGTCAACATGACGAGTTACATATGTCGAGGTTCAACCCTTCACACACGGGAAATTACAACCCACCACACTCCGTAGGGATCAACCTTGAGACCTTGTCTCTGATACTACTATAATATCCTTCATGAAAAATTAAACCCAAATTTGAAACTTTTTGTTTCTACCTGAAATCTTAAATAGAGCAAATTAGGTATAAGAGAAAAAGCAACAAACAACTCCAATCTGTGATTAAATAATGAGCAACTGATTAAGAAATATTTATTACTGATCCAAGCATTAATTTACATAAAAAAAAAAAAATTGTTAATACATCAGCTAACAACAATTGTACATTTTCTGCAAATATGCATAAAGAAAACACAATTTGGAATCTTAAATATGCACCAAAATGCATCAAACTAAAAATCGGGTAAGTTGCAATTGAAATAGAATAATTTATTATGGACCTTCACATGGATTTACATTAAATTTTCTATCATATACAGAATATTATAGCCATGAACAGCTTCAAAAATTATGTAAAGGAAACTCTAACCAAAATCAAAAAATGCACACTAGGATTGAAGCCAACTCCTCACTATTTCACCAATCTTCAAACCAACAATTAGGTACAATAATTTACATATATGGTATACTCAAATAGAATCTAAATATTATTCTAACAACAACATATACACACAACAACATCTAATCTAAAATATGCACACCAAACTAGATCTAAGATCCTGTAGACAAAATGAATACCAAACTCCAATTGGAAGCTTTCAGCACAATGGCAATCTCTAGATGAAATTGCACCTGGAGACCCTCAAAACCACTATCTTTGAGCCTCAATCCCCTTGGTTTACTAGCCTCGAATATCCTTTCTTTATTGGTTTACCATCCTCTGAAGAAAAATCACAAACCTGTGAAAATAAACAATATCTAGAATAATGGAAGCTTAAGAGGGAAATTGCATTATATTCAACTTTTATTTTTCCAGCATCAATTTGGATGCCAATATCCCATGCCCAAGGGATGGAAACATGAATTTGAAATATTCTAACTCTCGATGCCAACAATAGAATCATCATTAAACAATCCACTCCAAGCTGCCAAAAATCAACCGTTAACTCTCACTGCTAAAAAACCAAATTACAATTCATTTGTTTTTTTTCAAAAAGCCATGCCTACCTTGGACCCCTTTAATATTTCAAAGATATTAATTCATTTTTCAGCATGAATTATTTAATTAATATAATTTGAAAAACCAACTTTTCCAAGTTATCCGTAGGTCTTGACTTACTATACTTTAGGAAACCAAGATTACTAAAAATAGTAAATGCTATTTTTAGAAAAGGGAACATTACATACATATACTCAAATATGATCTTAGATTTCTTGACCTTATCATCTCTTTCATAAATTCTTTCCAACTTTTTCCAGATCACTTTAGCAATTTTCATATTCATAACTTTCACAAGTTCAATATTAGAAAGACCACTTAAAAGAGCATACCTTGTTTTACCATTGTTCTCATAGGCCTTGATCTCATCATGATCAGTACTCGGAGTGTTTGTAGGCATAGTGTATCCATATTCAACATACTTCCAAACTCAAAATCCAAGCAATACAAAGAAACCTTCCATCCTTGTCTTCCAGAATGCATAATTTGATCCATCAAACAAAGGAGCATCTCTCTTGTGCATCATCCCAGATCTACCTCAAGTGGTTAAGGTTTCTTCCAAGGAACCTCGTTGTGATACCAATTGTTGAATGCACATGACAAATGAGAGAGGGGATGAATCATTTGTAGATTAAAACATCAAATCCCTCATAAAAATTCATATTCACATCAACTTTGTTAAACCTTAATCTTTTAAAGTGAATTAGCATGAAAGAAAATAACAAAAACTTAAACACATTAACACCATGCACAATAGAACACTAGATTTACATGAAAAACCCAAGAAGGGAAAAACCATGGTGAGGATTATCTCACAATATAAAGTAATTTCATCACCAAATACAATAGGCTCACTGTTAGAGGGCTCACTATCCAAAAGAAAGAAGGGCTCACTGCCAAATTACATAAAAGAAGAAAGAAGAATGTTACAGTGAGAAATCCATCTCAATGTAACAAAAAAGTCCACATCATCAACAACACATTTGTATCCTTTCTAAATATTGTAGACACCTTCTATTCACTTCTTCTAGTAGTCTAACTCATTAAAGCTCGCATTGCACTTCACAAATTCACACTTCACAACTCTACAATTCACATCATACACATTACCTTCTTTGTACACACATCCTCCATCAACACAACACTTATTTATACCATCTTCATGTTGGCCCCATAGTTGTCGTTACACCAAAAGGTCAACCTATTAATGCCCGATACAACTACCGAAGTTAACAGATCCACAAGAGGTGGTTAGTCCATGTCATGAATCCTAAGGGGAGCACTGATCATCTACCAACAATCTTCCCCTCAGCATTACCCGAGGGGATTCGAACTTGACACCTTTAGGCTCTAATACCAATGATTGGCCCCACAGTTGTCATTGCACCAAAAGGTCAACCTATTAATACCCGATACAACCACCAGAGTTAACAGATCCAGGGAAGCGGTTAGTCCATGTCACAAACCCTGAGGGGAGTGTTGACCATCTACCAACACTTCAACCTTGAAAACATTCTCCAAGGTCGACTATGCACCTCAACTGTACAAATTCAAATTAGGAAGACACCAAAACATTCCTATAGTGGAAAGGAATGAAGGCGAACCACATCACACCTTAACTAAGACCTAAATCCACTCATACATGCCACACCACACATTCACACATACTGAAGCAAATCCACAATTAGTGTAAACACCCAAGGTCAGTCAAACCTATGTAAACACCATCAAAAATTTAAGTACATGCTTCCTTTGATACAAAGACAACTCATGGACAACAAATATCACTTGAACACAATTTGGAATATTCCACAAACATCATGAAATCCAAAAAATTCCTTCACAACAACTTTCACTTGAAGAAGGTACACACTCAGTACACCCAAATAATCTTCCACACACTATAACTCAAGAAATCAACTTACAGAGTACTAAACCACAAATAACTTCAATCGAAGGTAGATATGAACCTTATCAACACATTTTTATAATTGTAAAGACAAGAAACCAAACTACGAAGAAAAATGGAGCAAAACCATTTCTCCCAGACAACATTGCAACACACAGTTCACACACTAGTCAACACAACTTTCATTGCACAACAATCCAGACCAAAAAACTCTAGATTTAACACTTATGAATACCTCTAATAAATATATTTGAATCACACAAGCTTCAACACAAAATAAATGTGGGGAAAGACTAGAACACCACTTTGTATGGCAGAACACCACTCAACCACATTGTTTCTTCTTTTATTCTTTATCAAAAGCACTTGGAAACCAAGCACCAGAAACACATTCTCATTATCTTCAAAACTTCCTCAACACCACCAAACCTACTACAATGCATCAATACAACCAAACAACTCAAAAAAATCTTATCAAAGCAATAGTAAAGGTTGACACCAATAACACTTACTGATGACAACATAATGAAACTAATCAAAGCATCACCACAAACTCATCAATGCAATAAAATAGTCTTCCAACAATCACAAACAGTATGAACCAGTTGACATCAATAACAACACAAACATAAGCCTGTTGAAATCAATGACAACACCAACTACTCATACAAGCAACAATTATTCCATCTAAACACAAATAGATGACAAAAGTTCAAGCCATTCTAATATGTATATTAGATATAACTCTATAGATAGCATGGTAAAAGGACTTTGTCTCAATACTATACTAAATCTCTATCTAGTTCCACAAAGTGATCATAACTATCACAATTTTTGTAAGATATGAAATTTCCTCCTTTGCAACTGCATAGATTGTGTTTTTACACTCATTATAGTGTTTATACCCTTTGTATGTTTAGGACCATTTTTTAATGATTTGAACATTTTTAATAATCACAAAAGGACTCCACAAGATCCCTAAACTCAGGAAATCATAATCAAATTCCTTATAAATATTCAATATCAAATAATCATAAGTCTACACTAGCACCCTTTAGAACTTTATCCCACAACATGTAGCACTATTTAGTGCTAGGCCCCTATAAAAAATTTTCAATTGATTGTTTTCCCTCTCTTTTATTCCCTAATTTGATCAAATTTATAAATTTCATTTCCCTAAAAACTTGGTAGTGATTGATATAAAATTTGGTACTTAAAGCACATTACATGCCTTGTTAATACAAGAATAGAAAACATGTATCTCTATCTTCTCTCATTTCACAAGGAATTGTAAAAAAAATTAAAAAGTTTAGTTGAATATTAGAGTTATAAATCATAAAATATTAGGGGAATACACTCTTATTATATCATGAATCTATTTTATTCCTCCTTGGGTTGATAATCTCCTAGTTCATTTTAGCCTCTTTTCATTATTGAAATGCATATAACCTTAGTTTCTTTATCCCATTGTCTAGAATCCTTGTTATAGTATCATGGTTCAAATATAAAACTTATCCTTCATTTGCCTATTGTCTAAATATTTCTTGTGATCCTCATTACATCTTGTTTGAACTCTATAAATAAATTTATCTCTTTTCAATCTATTACTTTAAGTTATACTAAAGTGTATAACATACAACACCTATAGCATGAATCCAACTTCAACAACCTAAAATTTTGTCAAACACTAAAGCACTATACATTACATAGAACATAATATTAGGTGTGATGAATCCAAAAGTGATAGGTAAAGTAATTTAAAACCACAAATTTCATTGAACACATTGTCAAATTCTTCGATGATAAGTTCAAATTGTGCTTACAATTTAGTAGAGTCAACTTTGATGACATTTGAAAAATTCCTTAATATGAATATTTTGAATAGATCCATGGTTCGTTAAAGCTTAAGTTTGACTCAAATATAGGCCCACTTTTTAACATAATATAAAATGTGAGGAGGTCATTCATTTAGTAAGAGCAAACAACCTGAGCTTATGTAAATGAGGTCATGTTTGTGGCTTGGTCTTGAACAAGGTTTCATCATATGACCTAGTCTTTCCAATTCAACCTAGTCTAATTATAATGTAACTTGTAGGGATATATGTGCATATGTGTCTTGAACCATTTGTGACAATTTTTTGTGCCAAAAAGCATAACAATATTGTTTTCAAGACAAGAGGAGAAGACCTAGACAAGTATCTTAGTCACAAGCCAAGCACCTATAATTATAAAACAAGATTATTGTTATTACTTGAGCACAAATATGCTAATGAAGAGATCTAATGAACAAGTGTATAATGCAAATATGTGCCTCTAAATTCCTACTAAATCATATTACTCAAGTATGCCACACCAACTTCACCAAAAGTGATCCCCTTGGCATCATGATAAAGTGATTATACATTAACAATGGGAGGCCATAATATGTTATTAATTACCTCCTAAATGTACATTTAAAAATAAGTATATGTAATTTAATGAAATTTGGTTGCCTTGGGAAACTTCACCACATGTTATCCCCTTAAGCCATCATTTTGTCCTAGGACCTTAATTCATAAATCCCCTTGAGCCATCTTATTGTGACCTCTTAAGCCATCCTATGAGGACCCCTTAAGCCATAATTTCTCCTAATTTAATATAATTTAATGAGATTTCACATCACATTAACAATTATATGTTTTTCATTTGCATGCCTTAGACATAAATGAGCCTTAAAAACATTTTTTCATTTGTATAACTAGGTCATTTATATCATGGATTAAGGGGATTTTTAAGAAAATGGTTTAAGGGGATTTTAAGAAAATGTTTTAAGGGGATTAAATTTACCTTTTTGTGTATGTTTTAATTTTATTTTTTAGTATGTACATGTATTAAAGTTACATAGTTAGATCTTAAATTTTGAAATTTGTATGTATGCTCAAGTTGAATGATGTATGTATGTGTATGTATCCTATTTTTTTATTTTAAACACGTATCTTAAATTTTAAAATTTGTATGTAAGCTCAAGTTGAATGATGTATGTATGTATGTGTATGTATCCTATTTAAACACTCATGTACATTTAATTTAACTATTTCTTGTAAATTTGTACTTGTTTGTTAATTTTGTATAATTTTTGTAGGCTCACTTATATATCATGGATCAGTTTGATATTGAGGATATCCTCAATCCCCCACCTTAGCCCCTTTCACCTCAACACCCTCCACCTCCACCCCCTCCACCTCCACCTCCACCTCCCCCTCCACTTCATAACCCCCTACCTCCACCCCATGGATCTGACAAGGCTCACTTGTGAGCTCAAATAATGTTAACATTATATCTATTCAAGATCAAATCAATGCAATTCAAAATGAAGCATTGATTCCACCCCATTTGAGGTGTTTTACATCTTTGATGTAAAACGTTGTTGATGCTATCAAGTCCATTGATGTGGACTTTGACAATCATCAATGATGGAGAGAGGAGAGGAGACAATTTTATTCTAATGGACTCTCCTATAGATAGATCTATACCTTAAAATAACAAAATCCCATCTTGCCCCATTTCTTGTCAACCCCATCACCAACCAACCAATTCTTGCAAATAAACCACGAATATCAATGAGGTGGTGTAGAAATTCACAGATATTTTCCAATTTTTAGGATTGATGGTGGATGGTATTTGACCATCCACCACATGCTAATGTGGAGGTCCCTCTATACTTTTTGAGAAAATTATATACATAGTTTGTGTTGGGCCAAAAATCCAATTATTTTGATTTCAAATCATTTTAGGGTGTTGGTGGCCACATGCCACAATAAAGGTTAGGGGCACGAGTCAATAAAGAAGACCCATACTTGCTCAACCTCTTGTAGATCCTCATTCTACTGTCATTCCTACAACCATGCAATATCGTGTGGTGGTATAAGCACTAGGAGCTTTGAGTGTGCTCGTAGTCAACCTTGATGACCAGACTTTTATGATGGAAGCTAGGGCTAGAGAGTGAGACCATGGAGGAGTGTTATATGGAGATGGTCCTAGTACCACTCCACTTGTGTCAATACCTCACGTATGTATGAGTTTTCATAAGCTATGTTATGGACCTGATGAGGCTACACCTAGTTTAGGTGCACATGGAGATTTTGATGATATCGATTCATATGTTGAGATTCTTACTGTTGAGCATCACCTACAAATATTTTGATACAGGTATAAATATACATGTACATGTTGAATTTATAACAATTTTCTAAGCATGTGTTTTTAATGAACATATATATCAAAAAATTATAATATTTGAACAATCAAATTGTTTGGTGTAGATGGTGACCACAAGGGCATCTTCTATTCATCCATTTTATTTTACATCGACACCAATTCAAGTCAACAACCAATATGGGGTATTTTGATTGATTTTTTAAATATATTAAATAATTTTAACTTGATTTTAATTTGTAATTCAATCCTAAAATTTTGTTAAATTTTTATGTTGGTTCAGGGAAGTCATCCAACTTCCACGTCGGTTCCACCAAAGGGATTTTCAAGTGCTCCTCCATTGTCGAGTGTCCTGTGTGAGCCACTTGTACATGTATATTATTTTAAAAAACTATACTTACAATTTTGTATTTTGAATTCACTATATCAAACATACATGTACTTAAATATTAAAATATATATGTCTATGTACAAGTTGACAACATCATGAGGATGGGAATTAGACACCCATTTGATGCACGACAAATTTAGGAGTCAATTGAATTTTAGGCTGTTTAAATTTTTTTACATGTGTGCACAATTTGTAGGTATTTTAAATAGATTAAAACACCTATTGGTACACTTGAATATATATGTTTTAACCTAATTTATACACATGTGCTTTAAATTTGACCTTGTAGGACTTAGTTGGTGGCACTTTCCATCTTGATGATGCCATACCACCTCTACTAGGACATGCAAAGCAACCTCATATCGTAATTTAAAATTTTAATTATATTTAAAGTCAATTACAAATTATACATTGTGAATGACTTAAATTAAATTTAAAATTGAATATATATATACTCATGTGTTAAATTCTTTTTCTTCTATAGCATGAGACAGGTCCTACAAATAGAGCATGCAAAGATGGGTCCTATAACAGAGTATGTAGAGACATGTCATGTAGCAGAGCATGTAGAGAAGCCTCATACATAATTTAAATATGATTTTATAAATTAATTGAATTAAATAATTTGTTATCATCTTAAATCTGATTTCAACTTTCTTTCTCTTGTACAAATTGATTCAGATCATGAAGAGACAAGTCATATAGTAGAGCATGTAGCGCATCCTCATATGGTAATTTAATATGATAAATTATAAGTTAAATTGAATTAAATCATTTTTAATCGTCTTAAATCTGATTTTAACTTTCTTTCTCTTGTACATAGTGATTTGGGTCATCTAGGTAGTCCATGTGGAGTGAAGAGGTCTCTTGATTATAGAGAGGATAGGAGTTAGATGATTTCATGGGCTATATTTGATGGAATTTTTATACATTTTTCAATATTTCAGTATTTCATGGGCTTGATCTATGTACATGTGTTTCATTATTTTATGGATTGTATATGTACATGTTTCAATATTTCAGTATAATTTCATGAACTAGATCTATGTATATGTTTCAGTATTTTCATGGACTTAATATATTGTTTCATGGATTTTATTAATTTCAATATTTTATGTACTATTATTGTTAAGTAGTAATTTACACATGTACATTTATGTATTTTAAATTGAACAAATTAGTTATCGTCATGTGACAATATTGTATTATTAAATTTTAATATTTTCATACATTATAATTTAGGACTTAAAAAATAATTTAACACAAGTATGTTATCTAAGACATTAATAGGACATTAATGTGAAATTATACAAATATGAAATTAATATGAAATTGATAGTACATTCAAATGTTTTTACTTTACAAAAGATTCATAGTCAAGATATTAATGTGAAATTAAAGTTGAATTTAATAGGACATTTAAATATTTGTACTTTACATTTTCAATTCATAGTCAAGACATTAATGTGAAATTATACAAATGTGAAATAATAGGATGTCTTAAGGGGATCAAAGAATTTCTTAAAATTTGCTTAATGGTATCAAAGAATTCAGAGCACATGTCTCATGTTGAATCACAATTAATATAATTAAGTACTAGAATTTAGGATGACTCATTATAACAATCACAAACTATACAAAAATAGTGTTAATGTTAATATAATTGATGTCCTAATAGGATGTCTTAAGGGGATCAAAGAATTCAAAGTACATGTCTCATGTTAAATCACAATTGATATAATTATTAGAATTTAGGATGACTCATCATAACAATCACAAACTATACAAAAAAATGTTAATGTTAATATAATTTGTTTTAATAGGATGTGTTAAGGGGTCCTAATAGGATGTCTCAAGGGGATCAAAGAATTCAAATTACATGTCTCATGTTAAATTACAATTGATATAATTAAGTATTATAAATAGGATGAATCATCATAATAATCACAAACTATACAAAAATAGTGTTAATATAATTTATCTCCTAATAGGGTGTCATAAGGGCTCCTAATAGGGAGTCTTAAGGGGATCAAAGAATTCAACGTACATGTCTCATGTTAAGTCACAATTGATATAATTAAGTATTATAATTTGGGATGAGTCATCATAATAATCACAAACTATACAAAAATAGTTGATGCAAGAAGGTACTCCCCTTTGCTTAAACAACTCAATCTCAATCCAAATTACACAGGAAAACTTTTCCCAAGTTCAGCCTTCAAAATAAGACTGCAACAAAATTCAAATTTTATTAATTTAAATCAAACTTAAATAAATTTTCAATACAAAAGGATCCCTTGCTTTTGATGGCTTCTCATGCCATTCCACCCATTTTCTCTAGCTTGTCATTTAATTACATGTCTACCCCTCACTTGATACACGTCTATCTACTTCCCCACAATCTGTAATTCATTTTAACCACACATTCACGAGACTCCACCCTTCATCTCAATGCAACCCCTATCCATATCCCATGACTTCTAAGTAAGGTTGAATTTCTCCTCTATTTCTATTCATATAATCATTTACTTTAAAATCCTTCACATTCATAGCCTTTGCAAAATTCTTCCTTCCCTTGCTAAGCGCCCCCCCTGTTCTCTCTGACACGGCTCTCTACTTTCAGCCTCCCTTATTAATTTTTACTTGGTGCACCTTTCTTTAACTTATATGCAGCTTCACACATTTGTTTGAAGTTTGAAACAAGAGGTTTGCCACCCCCAAGAGTCGGTTTGATGTCACTCCCCTTAATCTTCACTTGGTTGTGCCCTTCCCTTTTTACTCCTGTTTGATGCTTTCTCTTTTTTCTTCATCGATCCCCTTTATGGAAGATGAAAAGGAATTTTTTTCAAAACATTCATTTCAAATTTGTTCTTCATAATGCTATCGGCCTTCCAAAATCTATTGAACCTCTCCATTTCTCTATTCAGCGTCGTCTCTCCTCCTTTAATTTGGTGCTATTCTCCTTTTTTCCTTTTGATTTTTAAATTTGCATTTTTTTTATGAGAGACTGAGCTCTTCATTCGCCCCCTTCACATCCATTGAGCTTCCTCTTCTTTTTATTAGATTTCTGCCATGTTCCCCATGTTGCACCCTTTTTGTGCTTCCATTGCCTTTTCAAAACAAAAGAAATGGTTTATTTTTACCCACGAGCCCTATTTTGGAAGGTGTAAAGGTGAAGATTATAATATAGATTGTAATCATTGTCAATGATAACTGTAGCGCTCCTCATTTTGTTTTCTATTAGATTGGTAGTTATACATTTAAGACTTGACATTATGACATTTTGGTTGGATGTTGGACTCTCTACTATGATGACATTTTGGTTGGATGTTGGACTCTCTACTATGATGACATTTTGGATGATAGTTTGATGATACTTGATGATACTTCTATTACCTGAGTTTATGCACTTGTTATGATAGCTTTGTGGAAATATTAGATGATGTAGATTAATTTAATTATGAGCATTACATGTTACCTTATCATGGTTATGATGCTATTATCTGGTGATTTCTCTTATCTTGTCTACCATCTAATTGATTATTCTATCTTTTTTGTTGAGCAATTGTTTGTTATGCGTTGTTGAGTCTTGGTGAAAGGGACAGTGTAGCATTACTCATTCATGAGTACCTTGCTACGCTGCACTTTCCTTTCACAGTGTGCCTGATTGTGTGATTATATATATATATATATGTTCGATCATTTCAGTTGCTACAAGTTTTAGGTACTAGGCATCGACTCCACCTGAATTGTCAAGTATGAGCATGCCTTAAACCTAATGGAAATTGTTAAACAGAGATAGCATTTGGTCTCCCTACCCTAGCCATCATCCTCAAAGAGGATGAGTATCCAATCGGTCACCCCGTCAATGTTGTTTGTTGGTTCTAATTAGTTGGTTTCGTTTTCAACCTTGTTTATGTCTTGGTATTATGATTGTTATGTGGTTGTTTAACTTAGATTTGCTTGATAAATTTTGCTTAACTAATTAATGAATTAAATAAATTATTTTGTTAAAACATGATGATAAATAGTTATAAATATTGTTCTTGGTCGATTAAATTATTATATTGAGTTACTAAGTTAAAAAGTGTTTTGATAAGTAAAGATGGCTTATAATAAATTAAAGTGATAAAATATTGCAATATAAAATAAAAATACTTTATTTGATGTTGCATAAATAAATGGCTAAATAATAATAAAAATATGATAAATAAATAAATAAAAGTGGGATTTTGGGAGCATTAAATGAAATTTCTCAATGGGATTGCTCCTAACAGCCCCATTGAGCATGCAACTACATGCAACTCAAGTGCTCTAAAGAAATTAATTATTTTCTAAAAAAATGAAATGGAAGGAATCTTTTACAGTTTTCATTTTGAAAATAATTATCTTTGGGGAGACTTTTGAATATAATTAATTTTATCTTGGAGGACAGGGGGGTCTTGTTTTTTATTCTCGTGAATTTCTTCTAGTTCTGGAGACTTTTATTTTGGGGGAAACTTTGAATAGGATTTTCTGAAAAAAATTGTTTGGGGATTTGGAATTGGATTTTTCTAAAAATTGTTGGAGGCACTGAAGAAGTTGGAACTGCAAGTTGAGAACCCTGAACTCGGCATCAAATCCACAACTATGCCAATCATTTTTCAACCAAGTTCTATTGATTTTCCTCATTCAAATCCTATTTAGAAAATAAATACTAAATGATTATGTTGTATGAAGTAAAACATTTACTTGTTAATTTCTAAGTTGTGCAATTTAGCAAATGGATTGTCTGGGAATTTTCAAAACCCCGTTTGTAAATCAATTTGTTCTTATTCTATAAATTTCATGTTGCTTTTGAATCCCCATTTCTTTGAGATATTTTGGTTATTTTGTTACTTTCTCTATGTTTCCCCAATTTGATTGCAACTTAACAAAGCATCTCATTTGCAACATTCAACAAATCCTCCATTCTTAATTTGATGTAAGTCTTTGTTTCTTTCATAGCTTTTCATTGAAATCTTGCTCATTATATCTATAGCCTAATTAATTGCATATGGGGTTATCAATCCTCCTTGCCATTGCATTTTGTGAATCTTCTTCTAGCATTTTTATTTCTTTTTCATTTGGGGGCACTGTGTAATACTTATTATGAGGTGAAATTACTGTGGTCATTGGTTGTTTTATTTTCCTTGGATTATCTGCTTGTTACTTGGCATTGGGTTCAGCTTAGGGTAGCATCTTTTCTTTCCTATCGCCTTATGTTAGTGCATCCTTCCCTTCTTAAATCGTCTCTACTAACTGGAAAATCTTCTTCCCATGGGAGGCAACTCTATGCTTGGAATTTAGCGAATGCCATGGAAGCGATCTTCTTGCGTATCACCCTTAGGATGAGGTCGATACTCATAAGGTTGTGCCTTATGCCCTAAGGCATTCGTCTCACTTAGACCGCTTTGATTTGAATTGACCAAGCTCTGGTAATCAGCCTGAATACTATTCCTCATCGGTTTCAATTATTTTGACGTTATGAGAATGATTTCCAGTCGAAATGTATATCTATGATTTTTTTTATTTGTTGCACTTTATGTTTAAAATCATATATATTTGATGGTTTTTCCTTAGCCAATGATCTACATAGGATGTGTGGTACTCGATGTTTGTTCTTCAAATTTGGAATTCGATGTTTCCTCCTTAAGCTTGGTAATTTGATGGTTGTGTTTGATTTGGTGGTTCCTTAGCACACGATTTACCCTCAACTCCTTTATATTTGGCATTCTACTTGCAACTCCTTAATTTTTTTTGGCATTCTATAAGTTAATGTAATGTTATAAGATTCATTGGGAATCCTATGTGATATTCACTTGGCATCTGTTATTTATCTTTTGAAGTATACTTTTTTATGAATTCATAGAGCTCGTTGTCTTGTAAATGATGGTAATTGATGCTTAAAGCTTTATAAGCATTTGCTTCGTTATATATATTGTTTGCCATTTAGCTGTATAAAGTGCAATTTATGCAATAGCTTTCTTATATTCGATTTAATATATATATGTTCATGTTTGAATATTTTTGTGTTTACTCTTTCCCTTATAAACTAAAAATTTGTGTTATAAACAACAGTTAAATTACATAATTACTTATATATATATATACACATATGCATATGCATATAGATATATTTATGTATATGTACATATATATATATATACACTTATGCAAATGTTATATATGTATATATACATGTTGATTTATGTAGTTATATTTAAATGTGGTTTTCAATATCAACTGAAATATAGAGTATCAACTGAAATATAGAGTTTCAACAACAATCTACCTTTTATTATATGTGTATATGTATAATTGGGTTTGTTAAATGAATTGGAAATTAAATTAAGAGAAATGAATTTGGTATGATTACATTTGAATGATTAAAGATTTGAATTAATTGAATAAGATAGTTTATCTATTTAAATGTTGATCTCATTTGTAATCATTAAGTGGAAGTCATGGCTATAATGTTTATTTACTTGATTGTTTGAATGAGATGTTGGATTAGTGGAAAAGAGAAGATTTTGCTTATCGATTTAAAATGGGAGTCTATGTATAAGTTGTCAATGTTTACTTCCATAAGCTTAGGGGTGTATCTTACTAGATGGTTTTACGATTGTTCCTTTTGATGTGGTTGATAATATCCTTGAGATGTGTTCACAAGGGTCTTAGCCTTGCACTGCTTCTCCATTATTATTTTTATGGTTGAGATTTGTGTGCAGGATGGTTCATGCCTTCTATGTATATGTTTATGTGATTTTGTAATTGTGAAAGATGGCTTACCCTGTTTGTTGTTTTGGGGTCTTCTAGTTGCTAGTAGGGAGAGTGGCTCTCAATGGGGGTCAGAGCCCAAAGTGGCATCCAGGGTAACCCATGTGGGAGTTTCTTAACTCAGTGATAACCTAATTAATGAATTAGGGGGTTGGGTAGTTTTCATACTAATTAAGATAATGGTATGCCTCACTCATTGCTCAAGTGCTCATTTAAGCTTGAGATGAGATGAGAAGGCCTGGAATGGCAAGATCAACTACCTTGTCCTCATGAAAGGTATGTTGATTCCATATAAGTTTGTATGGGGGTTGGGGGTCTGTAGAGGTTTCTAGGGTAACCCAGGGTGGGGGTCAGGGCCTAGGAAGATTTGCTAGGGTAACCCATAGCAAGAGCTATGTGATGACACTCTACCCTATAGTAACCTAGCATTCCCTTGTCTAGTGTTCCCCTTCGTTGGTTGTGTGCCTCTAGAAGCGTTGTCACTGTTATGTGATGTTTTGTTGTACCTCGTATGTTGGAGTCTTGTTAGCCCTTTGGTGTTGTGTTACTATCTTCTTGTTTGTTTTGTGTGGTGGGACTTTATTGTTATCTCTTAGCACGGGGGGTGAACCTTAGGGTTCCACATGGTTGGGTGAAATGTTCTTTTCACTCCATTGGGTTTTCTAGTTGTGTTTGTGAGTAGGGAAGATGTATCTTTTGCAATAGATTCTAGATCTTACAGTACTAGTTCATGAGATAGTGCTTATGTTATGTATTGTACTTGTAACTCTTTTGTATCATGTATTGTAATTTTGGTGTATTCTTCCCATTTTTATAAGGGAATCTTAATGTAATCTTGTAACAATGTAACGATGTACCCTTATGTAAGGGAAATTGTATATGAGCTCATTGGTTTTTATTATTTGACCATTGATGACTATGTATCTGCTGTCATGAATGGAGATGTATGTGTTTACTTATTTAATGCATTGGATTTGGAATGAACTCTTGAAGTTAGTTAATTCATGATGTAAGTTTAGATCTTGTTAATACAAAGTTAGTAATGCAATCAAAGAACCTTAGGGGACATAGGTTAACTTACATGATATGTTTAGATAATTTGGAAATTCATGTTATTTCACTTTTAAAAAAAAATGTGCCATAGTTTGTAGTTAGTTATGTTGTCCTCTGGGGTTCTTTGGCATGGAATTACAATAACTTCCTATTAAAGAATAGATCAGCCTCAAACAAGAATTTGTTCCCCTTCAAATTGAATAAAAAGTCGATTTCTTTCACTTCTGTTAGTTTTTTTTAAAATATTTCTAAAGCATTTGACAAATCCATTTTGTACGTATCCTGCAATCATCACAGTAGAGGCAATGTCTCTTTGACTCATTCTCACAAATAGTTCATGTGCTTGGTCTATGCTTTCACTTTTCGACTAGGTAGTATTCGATGGTCATTCATGTTTTATTCCATCATAGTTCAGACTATGAGGGTGCTAGCAAAAGATAGTGAAGATTTTCTTTACCAGCCAATCACATTTCATGAGACAACATTTCTTTGAAACACATATCTATTTACGCATTGAAAGCAATGAGAGAAAACAATAAAAGAACAAACCAAAATTGAAAGCAAACCAAACAATTTTTTTTTGTTTGGTGTTGATTGCTCATTCACCTGCATGCTCCTGCACCAATTGTAGTGCCCCGAGTTTGTTTTGGCCTTTCTAGGCATTCAAGTAAGTATTTATTTGTGGTTTCATTGTTTCTTGTGTTAACAAATTATGTAGTGAAATTAATATTTTAAATGGCTTTGTGTAATCAATTAATTAAATTAAAATTGCTTATGAGGTAATTTAAGTAAAATTAGAATTAAAACAATAATTAATAAATCAAATTGTGAGAAATAGAAAATAAATGGTTTAGTATTAAATAATTAAATAAATTGGTTTTGAAAAAGCATTGTTTTAAATTATACTTTAAAAAAATGATTATTTATTATCTTGAGAAGATAATTATTAAATATGGAAAAATAATATTGTGTTAAATAAATAAATAAGATAAGATTTTGAACAGGAGAAAAACAAGTTCAAAATGGAAAAAGAGGTGTTCGAGCACATGCAAAGCTCCGAACGGGTTGCAAAAATAAAACATGTTGTTTTCTTTGCTTTTTATTTTCGAAAACAGAAGCCTTCTTTATATTTCTTTTTGGAAGACATTTTGGGAGAGGATCTTTTATTTCTAGTCTTCGAGCAAAGCTTGGTGGGGAAAAAAAAATTATTATGCTGGGAGAACAGAAGAGCTTGACATGGACATTAGGAAATGACTTTTCGATGAAAGATTTCATAAGGAAGAATAGAGTAAACATAAGGAGATTATGAATTCTTTCATTTGGGAGTCAAGTTTGATGCAATCAACAATGCTTAATCAAGAGTGGCCTCCTTATTACGAACCACCATTGTAATCTCCAATCCAAATAATCAATACTCATACCTTGCATCCTACCCTGCATTTTGCATCCGAATACTATGTATTGTGAACATTTCCAATGAATCTCTTTGCGGAAATTCAAGACAGAGGATTTAATTGCTATTATGAAACAAGTAAAAGGGGTAGTCGGTTAGAAAATATCGTTAGGGGCAATTCATCCTTCATTCTTCTTTCCGATCAAAGCCTTTGGAATTGTTCGGGCGCGCCATATAAAGGTAAGAACTTCATATACTTTTATTTTCTCTTTTTATCGATTGATGCCCTGATTTGAAATCTGCAATTTTTGCAACAATCTAGATTTTGTAACCTTTCAATCTTGATTTATACATGAAAGTTTCTTAAAGGATTTTCCCTTATTGACTATGGTGTGCTCCCCTACATTTTGATTCATTAATTTTCTTCTATTGGTTTTTGACATCACCCTAGTGGACTGCCATAGTATATCCCATAAGTTTAGTTGAATTGTAAATTTTGGGTCTGAGATATTATGGTAGACTTCAATGGTAAGAATATACTGAGGAAAGTAAATAAGACAAAGTTCATACTCTTGGCTTAAGTCTCCACATTCTGCATGCATGTATATCAAGGCAGTCACAAGTAAAAGATATAATGTACCATGAGTTCCCTATGATCAACTCTGTATGTAATGCTATAAGGGTGACTGATGTGTATGTGCAACCCCATCAATTTTGAGAGCTCCCTTACGAAATATATTTGGAGCATATTCTCCAACCATCGCATTTCATGATAGGCCATCATTTATTTTTAGTATCTTTAAGCCAATTCCTCAAATCTTAAGGCAAGCTACTCTCCCCACAACGGTGTCCTTTATTCCGTCCATGCGTTCATTTCCTTCATTGAATGATTTGCCTCCTATATCGATGGTTTTGAATTACCCTAGGAATTCAATAATTAATGCACATAGCGTTTTTAAAATAGGTGATCAGGTTTTAGTATGGTAAATAAACATTGTTTGGTCGAATATGGTTATAGTGGATTTTTTTCAATGTGTTTGTATCGAACTACAACAATCTTTGAGATGAATTTAGTTGTAGCTTGGCAATCAGAACATACTCAAAGTTCTTAGCAACTCTTATAACGATATTGTACCCAGAAATAGAAGTTTTCTAACTCCCTTCCCTCTCACAGTGTTAAGTAGAAGTTATGAACCCTGTAATACCCTATTGCATTCATTCGCCATGCCTAACCCTGCAGCCTACGTGCCTTCTCTCTCTAATTTTGTTTCTTGTAGCTAGGAGGCTGATTTAAAATACAAATTCTTCCATATGGCTTTACTAACATTTCTCTAAAAACATTATGATTACTTTTTTTGCATTCATGTTGGGAGCTATGAATAGTTTGATGGAATGGTTATGCTTGATTTTTGATTTACTTGCTATATGGAATTCAATGTTATACATTTAACATTTTTTTGGAGATTTATCATATTGGATATATGGTGAACATGGGTTTTTAATAGATAATTGATGATTATATTTCATATTTGATAGCTTGTTTGTATTCGACATTTGATACTGTCATATTTCAAATTCATGCAATGGTTAATTTTGTGCATGGCATTTGACTTAAAATATATATATATATAGTTTTATTTATCAATAGTTTTAGAAATGCATATATATAAATATACACGTTTATGTGATTGTCCTTGTTATGTGGGAAATATGATGTAAGCAATATAGATATATTAGTTTAAGGTAAAGATTAAAGAAGAAAATTTTGTAGAAAAGATTAATTCGCCTTGAGATTAATTAAATTTCTTTAGATAAAAGAATTAAAAATAAATAGTAAAGAAAAGGGTAAAGTGTTATTTAATTTAATAGTTGAGTGGTAACCTCACTTTGTCATTACCTACTTAGTATAATGGTTAGAGATATGGATTGTACGTAATGTGGAAAATTATGTCTTTCAAGTATGTATTGTTGAGGAATGTTTGTATTAAAAATTATGTTGAGTTGAGGCATTGGGGAGGGGATATTTTCCATCGTTAAAATAGAAGAAATTGTGTGTCTTGTAGTGAAAATGAAAAGATCCATTTTAATACACAAGTAGAAAATATTTTGTGAGATGACTGTGTTTTTTATTATTCAATGGAATAGATTATCAGTTATTGTGAGAATTCACTATGTAATTTAGTATAATTGTATTGTTGTAGTAAATACTTTGTTAGGTATTATAAGTGGATTAAGTTAATGAGTAATCTAAGTTGTGGAGATAATGCTTTTATGCAATATTGCATGGTTGATTCAATTGTTTGTCTATATTGATTTATTGGGTTGATTTTCAAATTAAGTTGTACATCAAGTGATTTTTGTAGTGATTGTTGTTTCGATAGCCAAATTGTAAGTTTGTTGGGTAATTAGCAAAGAAAATTGAGGTCTCCCTTGGATGCCATGTGGTTGATTTTACCTTTGGTATCTATGGTTGATTTGGTATTGAGTTGATTTTTCTAGTTTGGTTGAGTTTGATGATTTCTTGTGATGTTACCACTTCGATACAAGACCATTATGTTAGGGATTTGTCAATCTTCTAGAGGTTAGAGGGGAGTATGGTTTTTTCTTGCAAGAGTTGGTATGGGGGTCGGGGACCCGATGAGGTTGCCTGGGTAACCTGGGATGAGGGGCGAAAACCTAGGAGGATCCGCATTGGGTAACCCATATCAAGCCTAAAGTGTACATGATTTTTATGTTGTTTCACCTAAAAGTGGGTGGTTTCATGATTTTTTTATTTTGATGATGGTTGATCTTACACTTCGAATTGTGTTTATGTGGCTTTCAGCCTTGCACTATGGAAATTGTTTTACTATGAAGATCTTGTGGGAGGTGTTGCATGCCTCATTTATGTGCATATTTATATGGCTTTGCTAGTTGGTGCAAGTTCACTTATCCTATGGGTGACTATGAGTTTCTTGTTGCTAGCAGGGGGAGTGGCTTTCAATGGGGTCTAGCACACAAAGTGGAATACGGGTAACTCATTGAGAGTTTATTTAATCAATGATAACCTAATAATTAATTAGGGGGTTTGGATAGCATCTCATATTAATCCAGATAAGATAGCCTCACTCATGGCTCAAGTGCTTGTTTAGGCTTGAGATGAGTGGGAAGGCCTAGAATGGGAAAGATTAATTGCCTTGTCCTCTTGAAAGGTATGTTGATCCTGCATGAGTGAAAAAGGGGGCTAGGGATCGATTGAGATTGCTAGGGTTTAACCAGGTAGGGGTTCGTTAACCTATAAAGATCTGCATTGGGTAACCCATGTCGAGCTTATGTGATGACACACCGCCCTTTAGTAACCTTGTATGTTTATTGTTCCCCTCTTGTTGTTCTTGTACCTTTGGAAGCAAATTTTTCTTGTGTTTGTTGTTGCTCTTGTCGTGGAGTCTTGTTAGCCATTGTTCACTTGACTGTTTTATGTTGTGGGTCCTTCTTGTCATCTCCTAGCACGGGGGTGGGCCTTAGGGTCCACATGGTCGGGTGGAATGTAATATTCACCCCATTGGGTCCCCAGCCGAGGATCAAGATGTGCAGAGATGTACCATTTGCAATGACTCCAGAGATGTACCAGAGTTGGAACCAGTCTTGATGCTT
Source organism: Sequoia sempervirens (assembly GCA_007258455.2). NCBI lineage: Eukaryota > Viridiplantae > Streptophyta > Pinopsida > Cupressales > Cupressaceae > Sequoia > Sequoia sempervirens. The sequence goes on along the minus strand of VDFB02281492.1, from coordinate 165,078,699 downwards.
TGTATCTATTTATTTATGTTGTATCATTACATGTTATTGGTGTATTATTCCCATTCATGTTGGGAAGCACTATTGTATTGATGCAATCCTTGAACAATGTAAATTCATATTATAAATCTAATGAATGTATTGTGTGGCATTGTATTATGACCACTAATGGTTCATGATTTATCTATTCTATATTATGGTTCAAAATGTAATGTAGTCATGTAACCCCAAGAGACTTAGCTATTTGTATGGTTTCATCTCTAGTAATGAATGTTAACTTCAATTCATGTTAGTTTTACTTTTTTTTTAAAAATTGTGTCATAAATGTTAGATGTTTTAGTGTCCTTTGGGGTTTGCCTGATGGGGCGTTACAACATGGAATAAGAGCCAAGGTTCATACACTAGGCACTATGAGCCCATTATGTTAACCTTGCATTTAGATTCTTGAGTTTAGGTTTTCACCCTTTTGTCATTCTCGCTTAGCAATCTGAGTTTGTCACTAGGTGGTGTTGGTTCAATGGTGCATAAAACTAGTGGAAGGATAGGACCCTCGGTGTAGTACGCAATGCACCAATATTCTTCCTATCGGGGACGCATTATGGACCTTTGTGTTGCCTCTCATGTTGTTTTCTCTACATTGATACTTTTTATGATGTGTTGTGTACCTTGAGACTATGTTGGTGGTTGTTTCACCATTTTGTTTTGATTGGTTGATAGTTTAGTTGACTTGGATGATTATGACACTTGTTATTAATGTTTATTTTATGATGATGCATGGATTTTGATGTTGTGTTTGGATTAAATTGGTTATGTTTATCATATAGACTTGTACTATGCTTGTTATGTTGTTGATCAATGATTGCTTTATGATGTGATTTTGAAGTGGTTACTGTTTGGAGTCTTGGTGAGAGGGACGGTGTAGCATTGCTCATTCGCGAGTGCCCTACTACATTGTGACTTCCTCTCATGGTGTGTTTGTTATTTGATATATATATATATATATGCTTAACATCTAGTTTGATGCAGGTTGCAGGTACTAGACATCGTCTCCACCTACATTGCCAGGTCTGAGCATGTCTTATAAAGCCCAATGGGTATGATGTGGAAAAATAGAGTTGACAAGAAGGTCTCCAACCTTGCTAATATCCTCGATGAGGATGAGTACATGTCTGGTAACCTATCTGTCTAGTTTGTTATCCTTGTCAGCTGTCTTATTTGGTTTTTCACTTTAATTGATTTAATTGTGTTGTCACATACTTGTTTGTGATGATGTTGTTTAGAATTGTGTATGTTTTATTTTACTTTGTGACTTCCAGGAGTAAGTTGGAGCCTAGGGGAGAGGATGTAGTGCCCCTCCGTTTTGGCCTTTCTAGGCATCGAGTAAGTGTTTATTTGGGGTTTCGTTGTTTATTGTGTTAATGAATTATGTGGTGAAATCAATATTTTAAATGGCTTTGTGTAATCACTTAATTAAATAAAAATTGCTTATGAGGTAATTTAAGTAAAATTAAAATTAAAACAATATTTAATAAATAACAATTGATTATTTATTATCTTGAGAAGATAATTATTAAATATAGAAAAATATATTTTTTTAAAATAAATAAAGAAGATAAGATTTTGAACAGGATGCAAAAACAAGTTCAAAATGGAAAAAGAGGTGTTTGAGCACATGCGAAGCTCCGAATGCATTGCAAAAAGGAAACTTGTTGTTTTGTTTTCTTTTTGTTTTCAAAAACAGAAGCCTTCTTTATATTTATTTTTGGAAGAGATTTTGGGAGAGAATCTTTTATTTTTAGTCTTCGAGGAAAGCTTGGTGGGGAAAAAAAACATTATTATGCTAGGAATACATAAGAGCTTGACATGGACATTAGGAAATGAATTTTTGATGAAATATTTTAGAAGGAAGAACGGAGTAAACATAAGGAGATTATGAATTCTTTCATTTGGGGGTCAAGTTTCATGCAATCAACAGTGCTTAATCAAGAGCAGCCTCCTTATTACAAACCACCATCATAATCTCCAGTCCAGATAATCAATACTCATAGCTTGCATCTTACCTTGCATTTTGCATCCAAATACTATGTATTGTGAACATTTCCAATGAATCTATTTGCAGAAATTCAAGATGGGGGATTTAATTGCTATTATGGAACAAGCAAAAGGGGTAGTCAGTCAGAAAATATCGTTAGGGGAAATTTATCCTTCATTCTTCTTTCAGATCAAAGCCTTTGGAATTGTTCAGGCGTCCCATATAGAGGTAAGAACCTCGTATACTTTTATTTTCTCTTTTTATCAATGGCTTTTTCTTTTGATACCAATGATTTGAAATTTGCAATTTTTGCAACAATCTAGATTTTGTAACCTTTCAATCTCGATTTATTCATGAAAGTTTCCTAAAGGATTTTTCCTTATTCACTATGGTGTGCTCCTCTACATTTTGATTCATTAATTTTCTTCTATTGGTTTCTAAGATCACCCTAGTGGACTGTCGTAGTATATCCCATAAGTTTAGTTGAATTGTAAATTTTGGGTCTGAGATATCATGGTAGACTTTGATGGTAAGAATATACTGATGCAAGTCAATAAGACAAAGTTCATACTCTTGGCTTAAGTCTCCACATTTTGCATGCATGTATATCAAGGAAGTCGCAAGTAAAAGATATAATGTACCATGCATTCCCTATGATCAACTTTGTATGTAATGCTATAAGGGTGGCTGATGTGTATGTGTAGCACCATCCGCCATCCTTGCATGGTCGTGTGCGCCTAGAACTCAAGAAAGGCATACAATGTCACTACAAAGGGAAAGTATGAGGTGGTTCTCCTTTACACTACCCTATTCCTGCTTTGTTAGTAATTGACCTGGTGAATGAAACCATATCTTCGATAACCCTTTATTAGGAATTCCCACGCAAATGCATGCACCTTGAACACAAATGAAGCTTACCATTTTGGGGGCGTTCCAAAATGCTTCATTAATTCATCGATTTTGAGATCTCCCTTACAAAATCTATTTGGAGCATATTCTCCAACCATCGCATTTCATGATACGCCATCGTTGCTTTTTATTTTCTTTAAGCCTATTCACAAAATCTTAAGGCAGGCTACTCTCCCCCCAGTGGCATCCTTTATTCCATCTATGCGTTCATTTCCTTCATTGAAGGATTCGCCTCCTATATCGATGATTTTGACTTACCCTGGGCATTCAATAATTAATGCACATAGCATTTTAAAAATAGGTGATCAGGTTTTAGTATGGTAAATAAACCTTGTTTGGTCGAATCTGGTTATAGCGGATTTTGTTCAATGTGTTTGTATCGTACTACAACAATCTTGGAGATGAATTTAGTTGTAGCTTGTCAATCAGAACATACTCAAAGCTCTTAGCAGCTCTTATAGTGATATTGTACCCGACAATAGAAGCTTTCTAACTCCCTTCCCTCTCACAGCATTAAGTAGAAGTCTTGAACCTAGTAATACCCTGTTGCCTTCATTTTCCATGCCTAACCCTACAACCTACGTGCCTTCTCTCTCTAATTTCACTACTTGTAGATAGGAGGCTAATCTAAAATGCAAATTCTTCCATCTGGATTTACTAGCATTTTCTAAAAACATGATTACTATGTTTCCATTCATGTTGGGAGCTATGAATAGTTCGATGGAATGGTTATGCTTGTGTTTTGATTTACTTGCTATATGGAATTCAACATTATACATTTAACATTCATTGGAGATTTATCATATTGGATATTCGATGAACATGGGTTTTTTAATAGATAATTGATGATTATATTTCATATTCGATAGCTTGTTTGTATTTGGCATTTGATACTGTCATATTTTGAATTCATGCAATGGTTAATTTTGTGCATGGCATTTGATTTAAAATATATATAGTTTTAGTTATCAATAGTGTTAGAAATACATTTATATATATAGGTGTATGTGATTGTCCTTGTTATGTGGGCAATATGATATAAGAAATATAGATATATTATTTTAAGGTAAAGATTAAAGAATAAAATGTTTGAGAAAAGATTAATTCGCCTTGAGATTAATTAAATTTCTTTAGATAAAAGAATTAAAAATAAATAGTAAAGAAAAGGGTAAAGTGTTATTTAATTTAATAGTTGAGTGGTAACCTCACTTTGTCATTACCTACTTAGTATAATGGTTAGAGATATGGATAGTAGGTAATGTCAAAAAGTATGTCTTTCAAGAATGTATTGTTGAGGAATGTTTGTATTGAAAATTATGTTGAGTTGAGGCATTGGGGGGAGATAATTGCCATCGTTAAAATAGAAGAAATTGTGTCTTGTAGTGAAAATGAAAAGATCCAATTGAATACACAAGTAGAAAATATTTTGTAGGATGATTGTGTTTTTGATTAATCAATGGAATAGATTATCAGTTATTGTGAGAATTCACTATGTAATTTAGTATAATTGTATTGTTAAGGTAAATGCTTTGTTAGGTATTATAAGTGGATTATGTTAATGAGTAATCTAAGTTGTGGAGACAATGCTTTTATGGAATATTTCATGGTTGATTTGATTAGTTGTTCGTATTGATTTATTGGGTTGATTTTCAAATTAAGTTGTGCATCAAGTGATTGCTATCATTGTAGTGATTGTTGTTTGGATAGCCAAATTGTAAGTTTGTTTGGTTATTAGCAGAGAAAATTGAGGTCTCCCTTAGATGCCCTGTGGTTGATTTTACCTTTGGTATCTTTTGTTGATTTGGTATTGAGTTAATTTTTCTAGTTTGGTTGAGTTTGATGGTTTCTTGTGATGTTACCACTTCGATAGGAGGCCATTGTGTTAGGGATTTGTCAGTCTTCCTGAGGTTAGAGGGAAGTATGGTTTTTTCTTACAAGAGTTGGTATGGGGGTCGGGGATCTGATGAGGCTGCCTGGGTAACCTGGGATGGGGGTCAGCAACCTAGGAGGATTTGTGTTGGGTAGCCCATATCAAGCCTAAAGTGTTTACATGTGTTTTATATTGTTTCACCTGAAAGTGAGTGGTTTCATGATTTTGTTATCTTGATGATGGTTGATCTTACACTTGGAATTGTGTTTATGAGGGTTTTATCCTTGCACTATGGAAATTATTTTACTATGAAGATCTTGTGGGAGGTGTTGCATGCCTCGTTTATGTGCATATTTATATGGCATTGCTATTTGGTACAAGTTGGCTTACCCTATGGGTGACTATGAGTTTTTGTTGCTAGTAGGGGGAGTGGCTTTCAATAGGGGTCGGTGCACAAAGTTGTGTATGGGGAACTCATTGAGAGTTTCTTTAATCAGTGATAACCTAATAATTAATTAGGGGGTTTGGGTAGTATCTCACATTAATCCAAATAAGATAGCCTCACTCATGGCTCAAGTGCTCATTTAGGATTGAGATGAGTGGGAAGGCCTGGAATGGCAAAGATCAATTGTCTTGTCCTCTTGAAAGGTATGTTGATCCCGCATGAGTAAGAATGGGGGTCAGGGATTAGTTGAGGTTGTTAGGGTTTAACCAAGTAGGGGGTCAGTAACCTATGAAGATCTGCATTGGGTAACCCATGTCGAGCTTATGTGATGACACTCCACCCTTTAGCAACCTTGTATGTTTATTGTTCGCCTCTTGTTGTTCTTGTACCTTTAGAAGCAAATGTTTCTTGTGTTTCTTGTTGCTCTTGTCGTGGAGTCTTTTTAGCCATTGTTCACTTGACTATTTTATGTTGTGGGTCCTTCTTGTCATCTCCTAGCACGGGGGGTGGGCCTTAGGGTCCACATGGTTAGGTGGAATGTGCTATGCACCCAATTGGGTCCCCAGTCAAAGATCGAGATGTGCAGAGAAGTACCATTTGCAGTGACTCCAGAGATGTACCAGAGTTGGAACTAGTCTTGATGCTTTGTACCTATTTATTTCTATTGTATCATTATATGTTATTGGTGTATTATTCCCGTTCATGTTGGGAAGCACTATTGTATTGATGTAATCCTTGAACAATGTAAATTCATATTGTAAATGCAATGAATGTATTATGTGGCATTGTATTATGACCACTAATGGATGTTATCATTTAAGTATTGTTATGGTATTATGTTCGTGATTTACCTATTCTATATTATAGTTCGAAATGTAATGCAATCATGTAACCCCAAGGGACTTAGCTAGTTGATATATATATTTGTATGGTTTCATCTCTAGTAACGAATGTTAACTTCAATTCATGTTAGTTTTACTTTTTTTTTAAATTGTGTCATAAATGTTAGATGTTTTATTTTCCTTTGGGGTTTGTGTGGTGGGACGTTACAACATGGTATCAGAGCCTAGGTTCATACACTAGGAATTATGAGCCCATTATGTTAACCTTGCATTTAGACTCTTGAGTTTAGGCTTTCACCCTTATGTCGTTCTCGCTTAGAAATATGAGTTTGTCTATAGGTGGTGTTGGTTCAATGGTGCAAAAAACTAGTGGAAGGATAGGGACCCTTGGTGTAGTACACAATGCACTGATATTCTTCCTACCGAGGATGCATTATGGACCTTTGTATTGCCTCTCATGTTGTTTTCTCTACGTTGATACTTTTTATGATGTGTTGTGTACCTTGAGACTATGTTGGTGGTTGTTTCACCATTTTGTTTTGATTGGTTGATAGTTTAGTTGACTTGGATGATTATGGCACTCATTATTGATGTTTATGTTATGATAATGCATGGAGTTTTATGTTGTGTTTGGATTAAATTGGTTATGTTTATCATATAGACTTGTACTATGCTTGTTATGTTGTTGATCAGTGATTGCTTTATGATGTGATTTTGATGTGGTTATTTTTTGGAGTCTTGGTGAGAGAGACGGTGTAGCATCACTCATTCGTGAGTGCCCTACTACGTTGTGACTTCCTCTCACAGTGTGTTTGTTATTTGATATATATATATATGTTCGACATCCATTTTGATGCAAGTTGTAAGTACCAGGAATCATTTCCACCTGCACTGTCAGGTCTGAGCGTGTCTTATAAAACCCAATGGGTATGATATGGATAAATGGAGTTGACAAGAGGGTCCCCAACCTCGCCATCATCCTCGATGAGGATGATGGTGCAGGAGCACCTTGCTCACTAGTTGCCTCTAATTGGAAAAAATGTAAAAATTGAGCCTTCAAGTGTCAAAGCATGTAAATATATGTAAAAAGTCATGAAGTGGTCATAAATAAAGTATTTGAGGTCACAAATAGGTCACTAGGTGGGAAAAAGATAGAAAAAGCAAAAAATTCAAAAAAATGTTAAAAGTTGCCAATTTGTAAATTGCAAAAAGATGCAAAAAAACAAAAGTTGAAGAGTCTTTTTGGGAAGTTTGAAGGGATAGGTCGATGGAGAAGATGTAAAGTTAGTTATTGAGTGGGAAACAACTATAAAAAGCATGTAAAGGGCGAGCAAAAGCAATTTTGTGTATTCTTGAAGGCAATTTAATAAATAAAGACCTTGTTATTGTATTTACAGAGTTTTATTCATCTGATCAATAGCTTGTGAGATATATTTTTGTTTATTTAGCTTTGGAAGAGTGTTAGAAAATATTTTGAAGGGTTTTTTGAAAGGTTTTTATCAGTTTTGGGATAATAAGATTAAAGTTTTGCCTAAAAACCCAGTCAAGGGTTTAAGAGTCTTATAGGGAGAATAACCCCATCCCACCATTTAAGACTTATTAGAATGGTGGGATGGATTCTTTTGAATGTAGATAGAATTTTTTGAGTGTTTTTTTGTGTACAGGAACAAGGGAGGCAAGAATATGGGATTGTGGTTGCTGCCCTTGCAAGAAAACACATATTTTTTCCTTGAAAGTAGATGGCTTCAAGTTGGCATATGGTGAAGAAACATGTTTGAAGGCTGGGAATTAATTCTTAAGGCATAAGAAGACCTAACATGACATGTTTGAAGAGGTGGCAGAAGTATTTGAGGTTTGTAACATTCATTTCCAATAAACCCTCACCTTTTGAGCATAATTTTAACCATAAAGAAAGGGTCTCATGTTTTATAGCTTTGGTGAGTGATATTTTTGATAAATATTGTGAATTTGTGAGTTTTATGACCTGATGGCCAATTTTTTTTAGTTATTTGAGGTTGGTGAGTAAGTTAGAGAGTACTTGCTTTGAAAACTAGGCCTATTTGAGGCTCATTTGCTATAGAACAGTCAATTTTTCTAATATATTTTTCAAGACAAGTATACCTGTTGTTAAAGTACGTTTAATAAGGACAAATGGGTTCCTAAAAATGTATTTAGTCTGTAGAAATTAAATTTGGTTTGCAAGATACACCCGATTTAGTGTTTTGGCACCTACAAGCAAGTTTGGTCTTTGAGTGCAAAAAATTGAGAATATGATAAAACAGATTTATAAGGAAATGTATGTGGTTTGTTTCTATCAAAATGATGATGGTTAAAGGTTTTTCAAGGTTTGATAAGAGTTAGAAGTAATATTGAGTGAATGGTTGTCTTTTTGCCTCATTGAAACAAGTTGAAATGAAGGGTAATTTGGTGAATAGTGAATGACTTGGTTGGTTTAGTGTTTTTCAATGATGTTATTATTTTTATTTAGTCAATTTGAGGATGGATAAGGTATATTTGAGTCTAATAAAGGTTTGGAATATTGATGAAGTGATTTTTCTTATTGGTAGCCTTATAATTTCAAGTGAAATTGATGGATTTTGGTGAATGGAAAAGTGAATTTCTGATGAATTTGCAAAGTGATCTTCTCAATTTGTGTTTGGGTCTGATGTACCCTTGATGATAAGTTGTTGTTTTTGATAGATTATCATGCACCAATTGGTATCAGAGCTAGCTGATTTTGAGGATTTGTTGAATTGGTAGTTTGTTGAAGTTGGTTTGTTGAGTTGTTGAGTTTGGTTGCAGATGTTTGATCCATCTAAGCTACAGAGAGAGTTTGGTGTTTGTGATTGTTTTTTTGTGCAGGTTAAGAGTGAACCTGGTTGCTGGTTGCCAAGATACTAGGGAGAGAAAAGAAGAGACACCTAGCCATGTTGAAGAGTACTCCACTAATGGGAGTAGATGAAAAAGATGAAGACAAGTTGGTCAGAGAAGGTCAAGGATGAAAGAGGGAAGATTGCTTGGAAAAGGAAAGTGGAAGGATATTCTTGTGTCCTTGGTTGAGAGAAAAGAGTTAGTGGAAATGAGAGAGTTGTGAAAGGACAATCTTGTGTCCTTTTGAAAGAGAAGATGATTGTGAACCTGATGGCATAAAAAGAGAAAGGCAAAAGGAAAAGTGAAGAAGAGTTGAAGACAAAAGATGGAACAAGACAAAGGCAAAGACAAAGACAAGAGCAGGGAAGGAAAAAGGAGCAGCCCAAGGAAGATTTGATTTGATTTTCAGGTACAATCAAAGTTGATACAATGTGTTTCCAAGGGACTTGGAAAGGTTTTGTTGGTTGGTTGTATGGTGCATGAGCACCTTGCTCACTAGTTGCCTCTAATTGGAAAAAATGTAAAAATTGAACCTTCAAGTGTCAAAGCATGTAAATCTTTGTAAAAATTCATGAAGTGATCATAAATAAAGTATTTGAGGTCACAAATAGGTCACTAGGTGGGAAAAAAGATAGAAAAGGAAAAAAATTCAAAAAAATGTTAAAAGTTGTCAATTTGTAAATTGCAAAAAGATGAAAAAAACAGAAGTTGAAGAGTCTTTTTGGGAAATTTGAAGGGATAGGTTGATGGAGAAGATGTAAAGTTAGTTATTGAGTGGGAAACAACTATAAAAATCATGTAAAGGGCAAGCAAAAGCAGATTTTTGTATTCTTGAAGGCAATTTAATAAATAAAGGCCTTGTTCCTGTATTTATAGAGTTTTATTCATCTGATCAATAGCTTGTGAGACTTTTTTTTTTTTGTTTAGCTTTGGCAGAGTGTTAGAAAATATTTTGAAGGGGTTTTTGAAAGGTTTTTATCAATTTTGGGACAATAAGGTTAAAGTTTTTCCTGAAAACCTAGTCAAGGGTTTGAGAGTCTTGTAGGGAGAATAACCCCATCCCACCATTGTAGACTTATTAGAATGGTGGGATGGATTCTTTTGAATGTAGATGGAATTTTTTGAGTGTGTGTGTGTGTGTATAGGAACAGGGGAGGCAAGAATATGGGATTGTGGTCGCTACCCTTGCAAGAAAACACAATTTTTCCTTGAAAGAAGATAGCTTCAAGTTGGAATATGGTGAAGAAACGTGTTTGAAGGATGGGAATTGATTATTAAGGCATAATAAGACCTAACATGACATTTTTGAAGAGGTGGTAGAAGTATTTGAGGTTTGTAACATTCATTTCCAATAAACCCTCACCTTTTGAGCATAATTTTAAGCATAGAGAAAAGGTCTCATGTTTTATGGCTTTGGTGAGTGATATTTTTGATAAATATTGTGGATCTGTGAGTTTTATGACCTAATGGCAGATTTTTTTCAGTTATTTGAGGTTAGTGAGTAAGTTATATCGAGTACTTGCTTTGAAAATTAGACTTATTTGAGGCTCATTTGTTGTAGAACAATCAATTTTTCAAGACAAGTATACCCACTGTTTAAGTATGTTTAATAAGGCTGAAATGGGTTCCTAAAAATGTGTTTATTCTATGGAGATTCAATGTGGTTTGCAAGATACACCCGATTTAGTGTTTTGGCACCGACAAGCAAGTTTGATCTTTGAGTGCAAAAATTTGAGAATTTGATAAAAAAAAGTTATAATGTAGTGTATGTGGTTTGTTTATATCAAAATGATGATGGTTAAAGGTGTTTCAAGGTATGATAAGAGTTAGAAGTAATATTGAGAGAATGGTTGTCTTTTTGCCTCATTGAAACAAGTTGAAATGAAGGGTAATTTGGTAAATAGTGAATGACTTGGTTAGTTCAGTGTTTTTCAATGATGTTATTCTATTGGTTCAGTCAATTTGAGGATAGTTAAGGTATATTTGAGTCTGATAAACATCTGGAATATTGATGAAGTGATTTGTCTTATTAGTAGCCTTATAATTTCAAGTGAAATTGATGGATTTTGGTGAATGGAAAAGTGAATTTATGATGAAATTGCAAAGTAATCTTCTCAATTTGTGTTTTGGTCTAATATACCCTTGATGATAAGTTGTTGTTCATAGATTCTCTTGCATTAGATGAGTGTATGTTTGGTAACCTGTCTGTCTAATTTGTTATCCTTCTCAGTTGTCATGTTTGGTTTTTCACATTAATTGATTTAATTGTGTTGTCACGTGCTTGTTTGTGATGATGTTGTTTAGAATTACGTATGTTTTATTTTACTTTGTGACTTCCAAGAGTAAGTCAAAACCTAGGGGGAGAGGATGTAGTGCCCCTCCATTTTGCCCTTTCTGGGCATTCGAGCAAATGTTTATTTGTGGTTTTGTTGTTTATTGTGTTAATGAATTATGTGGTGAAATTAATATTTTAAATGGATTTGTGTAATCACTTAATTAAATTAAAATTTCTTATGTGGTAATTTAAGTAAAATCAGAATTAAAACAATAATTAATAAATCAAATTGTGTGAAATAGAAAATAAATGGTTTAGTATTAAATAATTAAATTAATTGGTTTTGAAAAAGTATTGTTTTAAATTGTACTTAATAACAATTGATTATTTATTATCTTGACAAGATAATTATTAAATATGGAAAAATAATATTGTTTTAAATAAATAAAGAAGATAACATTTTGAACAGGATGTAAAAACAAGTTCAAAATGGAAAAAGAGGTGTTCGAGCACATGCAAAGCTCCAAACGGGTTGCAAAAAGGAAACATGTTGTTTTTTTTGCTTTTTGTTATAAAAAATAGAAGCCTTCTTTATATTTCATTTTGGAAGAGATTTTGGGAGAGGATCTCTGACTTTTAGTCTTTGAGCAAAGCTTGGTGGGGAAAAAAAAACATTATTATGTTGGGAGTACAAAAGAGCTTGACATGGACATTAGGAAATGAATTTTTGATGAAAGATTTCATAAGGAAGAACGAAGTAAACATAAGGAGATTATGAATTCTTTCATGTGGGGGTTGAGTTTGATGCAATCAACAATGCTTAATCAAGAGCGGTCTCCTTATTACCAACCACCATCATAATCTCCAATCCAAATAATCAATACTCATACATTGCGTCCTACTCTACATTTTGCATCTGAATACTATGTATTGTGAACATTTCCAATGAATATGTTTGCGGAAATTCAAGACGGAGGATTTCATTGCTATTATGAAACAAGTAAAAGGGGTAGTCGGTTAGAAAATATCGTTAGGGGCAAGTCATCCTTCATTCTTCTTTCAGATCGAATCCTTTGGAATTGTTCAAGCATGCCATATAGAGGTAAGAACCTCGTATACTTTTATTTTCTCTTTTTATCAATGGCTTTTCTTTTGATACCCATGGTTTGAAATTTGCAATTTTTGCAACAATCTAGATTTTGTAACATTTCAATCTTGATTTATGCATGAAAGTTTCCTGAAGGATTTCCCTTATTCATTGTGGTGTGCTCCCCTGCATTTTGATTCATTAATTTTCTTCTATTGGTTTCCAAGATCACCCTAGTGGATTTCCATAGTATATCCCATAAGCTTAGTTGAATTGTAAATTTTGGGTCTGAGTTATTATGGTAGACTTCAATGGTAAGAATATATTGAGGCAAGTCGATAAGACAAAGTTCATACTCTTGGCTTAAGTCTCCACATTCTACACACATGTATATCAAGGAAGTCACAAGTAAAAGATATAATGTACCATGTGTTCCCTATGATCAACTCTGTATGTAATGCTATAAGGGTGACTGATGCATATGTGTAACCCCATCCACCATCCTTGCATGGCCGTGTGCACCTAGAACTCAGGAAAAGCTTGCAATGTCACTACCAAGGGAAAGTATGAGGTTGTTCTCCTTTACACTACCCTATTCCTACTTTGTTAGTAATTGACCTGGTGAATGAAACCATATCTTCCATAACCTTGTATGAGGAATTCACGTGTGTTTGCATGCACCCTAAACACAAATTAAACTTACCATTTTGGGGGCATTCCTGAATGCTTCATTAATTCATAATTTTTTAGAGCTCCCTTACGAAATCTATTTGGAGAATATTCTCCAACCATCACATTTCATGATAGGCCATCATTGCCTTTTAGTTTCTTTAAGCCTATTCATCAAATCTTAAGGCAAGCTACTCTCGCCATAGTGGTGTCCTTTATTCCGTCCATGCGTTCATTTCCTTCATTGAAGAATTTTCCTCCTATATCAATGGTTTTTACTTACCTTAGGCATTCAATAATTAATGCACAAAGCATTTTTAAAATAGGTGATCAGGTTTTAGTATGGTAAATAAACATTGTTTGTCTAAATCTGGTTATAGAGGATTTTGTTCAATGTGTTTGTATTGGACACCAACAATCTTGGAGATGAATTTAGTTGTAGCTTGACAATTAGAACATACTCAAAGCTCTTAGCAACTCTTATAGTGATATTGTACCTGACAATAGAAGTTTTCTAACTCCCTTCTCTCTCATAGTGTTAAGTAGAAGTCTCGAACCTTGTAATACCCTACTGCCTTCATTCACCATGCCTGATCCTACAGCCTACATGCCTTCTCTCTCTAATTTTGCTGCATGCAGCTATGAGGCTGATTTAAAATGCAAATTCTTCCATTTGGCTTTACTAGCATTTTTCTAAAAACATGATGATTACTTTGCTTGCATTCATGTTGGGAGTTATGAATAGTTCGATGGAATGGTTATGCTTGAGTTTTGATTTACTTGCTATATGGAATTCAACATTATACATTTAACATTCGTTGGAGATTTATCATATTGGATATTCGGTGAACATGGGTTTTTAATAGATAATTGATGATTATATTTCATATTCGATAGCTTGTTTGTATTCAACATTTGATACTGTTATATTTCAAATTCATGCAATGGTTAATTTTGTGCATGGTATTTGATTTAAAATATATATATAGATAGTTTTATTTATCAATAGTTTTAGAAATGCATATATATATATATAAATATAGTTTTATGTGATTGTCTTTGTTATGTGGGCGATATGATATAAGCAATATAGATATATTATTTTACGGTAAGTATTAAAGAATAAAATGTTGTAGAAAAGATTAATTCACCTTGAGATTAATTAAATTTCTTTAGATAAAAGAATTAAAAATAAATAGTAAGAAAAGGGTAAAGTGTTATTTAATTTAATAGTTGAGTGGTAACCCCACTTTTTCATTGGCTACTTAGTAGAATGGTTAGACATATGGATAGTAGGTAATGTCAAAAAGTATGTCTTTTAGGTATGTATTGCTGAGGAATGTTTGTATTGAAAATTATGTTTAGTTGATGTGATGAAGATCTTATGTTTTACCTATGAAGATCTACATTGGGTAACCCATGTCAAGCTTATGTGATGACAGTTCACCCTTTAGAAACCTTGTATTTTTACTGTTTCCCTCTAGTTGTTCTTGTACCTCTGGAAGCAGATGTTTCTTGTGTTTTTTGTTGCTCTTGTCGTGGAGTTTTGTTAACCATTGTTCACTTGACTGTTTTATGTTGTGGGTCCTTCTTGTCATCTCCTAGCATGGAGGGTGAGTCTTAGGGTCCACATGGTCAGGTGGAACGTGCTATGCACCCCATTGGGTCCCCAGCTGAAGATCGAGATGTGCAGAGATGTACCATTTGCAGTGACTCCAGAGATATACCAATGTTGGAACTAGTCTTGATGCTTTGTACCTATTTATTTCTGTTGTATCATTATATGTTATTGGTGTATTATTCCTGTTCATGTTGGGAAGCACTATTGTATTGATGTAATCCTTGAACAATGTAAATTCATATTGTAAATGTAATGAATGTATTTTGTGGCATTGTATTATGACCACTAATGTATGTTATCATTTAAGTATTGTTATGGTAGTATGTTCGTGATTTATCTATTTTATATTATGGTTCAAAACGTAATGCAGTCATGTAACCCCAAGGGACTCAGCTAGTTGATATATATATTTATATGGTTTCATCTCTAGTAACGAATGTTAACTTAAATTCATGTTAGTTTTACTTTTAAAAAAAAATTGTCATAAATGTTAGATGTTTTAGTGTCCTTTGGGGTTTTCATGGTGGGGTGTTACAACATGGTATCAAATCCTAGGTTCATACACTAGGTACTATGAGCCCATTATGTTAACCTTGCATTTAGCCTCTTGAGTTTAGGTTTTCACCCTTTATTCATTCTTCCTTAGCAATCTGAGTTTGTCCCTAGGTGGTGTTGGTTCAATGGTGCATAAAACTAGTGAAAGGATAGGACACTGGATGTAGTGTGCAATGCATCGATATTCTTCCTACTGGGGATTCATTATGGACCTTTGTGTTGCCTCTCGTGTTGTTTTCTCTATGTTGATACTTTTTATGATGTGTTGTGTACCTTGAGATTGTGTTGGTGGTTTTTTCACCATTTTGTTTTGATTGGTTGATAGTTTAGTTGACTTGGATGATAATGACACTTGTTGGTGATGTTTATGTTACGATGATGCATGGAGTTTGATGTTGTGTTTGGATTAAATTGGTTATGTTTATCATATAGAATTGCATTATGCTTGTTATGTTGTTGATCAATGATTGCTTTATGATGTGATTTTGATGTGGTTACTATTTGGAGTCTTGGTGAGAAGGACGATGTAGCATCGCTCGTTCGCAAGTACCTTGCTACATTGTGACTTCCTCTTACGGTGTGTTTGTTATTTGATATATATATATGCTCGACATCTGGTTTCATGCAGGTTGTAGGTAAGAGGCATCATCTCCATCTGCACTGTCAGGTCTGAGCGTGTCTTATAAAAACCAATGGGTATGATGTGGAAAAACAAAGTTGACAAGAAGGTCCCCAACCTCGTCATCATCCTCGATGAGGATGAGTACATGTTTTGTTTGTTATCCTTGTCAGCTGTCATGTTTGGTTTTTCACATTAATTGATTTAATTGTGTTGTCATGTACTTGTTTGTGATGATGTTGTTTAGAATTGCATACATTTTATTTTACTTTGTGACTTACAGGAGTACATCAAAGCCTAGGGGGAGAGGATGTAGTGCCCCTCCATTTTGGCCTTTATAGGCATTTGAGTAAGTGTTTATTTGTGGTTTTGTTGTTTATTGTGTTAATGAATTATGCAGTGAAATTAATATCTTAAATGGCTTTGTGTAATCACTTAATTAAATTAAAATTGCTCATGAGGTAATTTAAGTAAAATTAGAATTAAAACAATAATTAATAAATCAAATTGTGTGAAATAAAAAATAAATGGTTTAGTATTAAATAATTAAATTAATTGGTTTTGAAAAAGTATTGTTTTAAATTGTACTTAATAACAATTGATTATTTATTATCTTGAGAAGATAATTATTAAATATGGAAAAGTAATATTGTTTTAAATAAATAAAGAAGATAAGATTTTGAACAAGATGTAAAAACAAGTTCAAAATGGAAAAAGAGGTGTTCCAGCACATGCGAAGCTTTGAACGGGTTGCAAAAAGGAAACCTGCTATTTTGTTTGATTTTTGTTTTCAAAAATAGAAGCCTTCTTTATATTTCTTTTTGGAAGAGATTTTGGGAGAGGATCTTTGATTTTTAGTCTTCGAGCAAAGCTTGGTGGGGTAAAAAACATTATTATGTTGGGAGTACAGAAGAGCTTGACATGGACATTAAGAAATGAATTTTGGATGAAATATTTCAAAAAGAAGAATGGAGTAAACATAAGGAGATTATGAATTCTTTCATTTGGGGGTCGAGTTTGATGCAATCAACAGTGCTTAATCAAGAGTGGCCTCCTTATTAAAAACCACCATCGTAATCTCCAATCCAGATAATCAATACTCATACCTTGCATCCTACCCTACATTTTGCATCCGAATACTATGTATTGTGATCATTTCCAATGAATTTGTTTGCGGAAATTCAAGATGGAGGATTTCATTGCTATTATGAAACAAGTAAAAGTAGTAGTTAGTTGGAAAATATCGTTAGGGGAAAGTCATCCTTCATTCTTATTTTCAATTGAATCCTTTGGAATTGTTCAAGCATGCCATATAGAGGTAAGAACCTCGTATAATTTTATTTTCTCTTTTTATTGATGGCTTTTTCTTTTGATACCCATGATTTGAAATCTATAATTTTTCCAACAGTCTAGATTTTGTAACCTTTTAATCTCGATTTATGCATGAAAGTTTCCTAAAGGATTTTCCCTTATTCACTGTGGTGTGCTCCCCTGCATTTTGATTCATTAATTTTCTTCCATTGGTTTATGAGATCACCCTAGTGGACTACCATAGTATATCCCATAAGTTTAGTTCACTACTGAAGTTGACTCCATTTTCTGATGAACGTTCGTCGGTCGTTCAACAAACATTTGTTAGAAAATCGATGAATTGACGAAAAAAAATTTGTCGCTATTTTTTCATTGAAATTCCAACGACAAATTAAATGTTAAAATAATGGCGCAGATTCGTCGGTCGTCGGCATCATAAAATGACTCAGATGTTCATCAGAATATCGATGAAAACTTCATGTATCCATCGATGAATTACAACCAAAATGCAATTGCAATTGCTCTTCTGAAGCGTCAAAACAACACTAGAAGTTCATCACCATTTCGACGAAAAGGGCAAGGAGTTACAACGAAGCCTTCGTCGTAGCTATAGCAACTTCGTCAGACCTTTTCGGTGATTCGTCGGTGGCCTTCGTCGAAATTGCGACGAAACAATGCAATTTTTTTATAAAAAATATTCGTTGAAATGTACCATCGCGGAGACTCTTGGCGATGACCACCGAAGCCAACCCATCGGTGAGAGATCAATCATCAGCACATGATAGAAAAATCACTCCGATAGTCCATGTCTTGCTGACAACTTTCGTCAGCAAGACAGATCCAATGTCACACCGATCTAACCTCTTCAGGAGTTTTGAACACGGTTGGTTATCAACAAGACATTATGAGGGTCTCGCCAATTAAACAAGTGTCTAAGAGCAAGTAAACAAATGGAACCTATTAATTTTCTTATTTTTGGGTTCTTTAAATCATAGAATAGATACCATCTTCTTGTGTATAATGTACTTATATTCATATTTGAATTCTAGACCAATTGTCATTGCACATTCCATTTTACTTGCACATAGTATTCTATAAGAAATATATTGATAATTCCAAATGATTTATCGTGTTGTACAACTCCACCTATCATCACAGTTCTATTGTTCCCCCCTAGAGAATCCTGCAAAGACAAGTTTACAATACCAAGTCAAATAATATGAAAAAGACTTACTTCCATACAAATTAAATGATTATTCTCACAATGGCAATTGTCTAATTACAACAACAATTCCATGAAAGGTTATCCATGCTTCATAAGATATGACTGATCATACATATAGACAACAAGATGCATAGAAAAAACATTACACTTGAGAACAACCAAGGGCTAACAAGGGAAGGAGTTAAGAAACATCTAGATTGAAGAGAAAATGTGTAGGGAAAATGCTGAACAGAGTCAAGAAAACAGAGCTTGTAGAACATATTCTTGACCTAATCAAGCTCTTGAACAACTTAAACAAAATTAAAATACTAACACATACACGAGACATGTAATGAACTTCCAATATCTGTTATCTTTTTCATTAATGCAGAGGTAGGTAAAGGAGAAATAATTATAATTGTAACACTATTCATAGTCCAATAGATTATGTTCGTAATTTGTGTTCAATGGACCTTAGTTTTATCATTATACTACCCATCTAATACCATATTTTAATCCAAGGCTCAACTATCTCAAATCTAAAGAAGCACCTTCAATTAACCATTGAAAGTACTATAAAATAAGGTAAGACTTTTACTTGAGAAAGATTGGGTACACTTGTAGGATTAACGTTCTCACAATCATCAAGATTTATTGGCACGCAGACAAAACCTGCAACATATGAAGTAACGGATGAGTACAAGTTAGTGAAATGGTCCTTAATATGTGACTGGTTTGCAAATTGATTGGTAGAAAATAAGGTTACAAATAGATCTACATGAAAAATTATGAGAATCTACTATAATCGTCAAAATAGATGAAAAGTGCAAAGGAAAGAGCCGAGCTACATCTCTAGAGCCTAAAAAAACACATGCAAGAAACATAAAAAAAAGAACAAACCAGTTTTTGGATGAATACAAAATGGTGCCTTCAGCAAGTGATTCATATGCTTTCACACCTAACATGACATTAAGAATATTTTAGTCTTCCTCTTTGAAATTAACTACTTACAGAATAAACCTAGAAACCAATATTATATACCTCCATGTCTAGCCAAGGATAGGTATAAGAGAAAAAAAATTCCTCAATGCAATGCTGAAAAATATCAATGTGTGTGTAGGTTTGTATTACTCAAAATATCATTTCACTTCCTAAGGAAAAATACCAAAGTGATGTTTTAAATTTCAATCTTCACATAGGCTCCCTTATTGCTACACATGCATATACAAGCATTAATCGAGCTCTAAACTATTCAAATATTAAGGATTTAACTAGCTATAAGATGGAAAGTTGTTGTTTAGACATAATCCATCATATTTTACATATCTTTATTCACTCCTAGCGCTTCAGATAAATTTGTGTAAATGAGACATAAATGTGAATTTTTTATGACAAAGAAAATTCTTAAAAGGAGGGGGGAGAGAGAAAAGGGTAGGGGGCAAGAGAATGCTTGAATGTATAGCAAAGTATAAAATTTTGATCATTATAACAATGAAACGAATCTTAATTTTGAAGCATTAATATCATTTACAACATTTATGATCAAGAATGAATGTAAGTAGAGAAACTTTTGCATACCTGCAGATGGTACAAAATTTCACGATTAAGTGGAAGCCTCCCATCAACAACAAGATCCAAATATCCGTGTATCTATCTCAATCGAGCCTCTAAACCCTTCAGAGCTGTCAATTTTTCCACTAACCTGCTATGTACAAAAGTCAAATTTTAGAGTTATGTCACCACTAAAAACAGAAGAAACAGAGCTTTGAAACCAAATCCACACACAACACAATGTGGTATTCATACAAAGCCATACAAACAAACTAAACTCAAAACATTGGAATGGAAAAAACTTCAAATTATGATGCAGAGCATGGATTCAGGGTATAAAGAATCATTTTTCTGCCACCATAGTGAAAAGTTAGCACTTTCTTTCATCTTTGCATATTGGTTTGATGCTTCAAACGATGCATTTCTTATATTAAAAAGTGCATTACCTTATTGAGCTTTTCTTTGTTTCGAGAATAGTTTAATATTTTCTAATTAACAGGGCCAACCACGTGATGGTGGAAGCTCATTTGGCCCCTCCCCCCCCTCACATCACTCTCAATTCCCCATGCCCAGTCATATAACATTAATCATTCATTCGTCCATTAATAACATATAACATTCATTCATTCATCCATTAATAACATATAACATTCATTCATTCATCCATTAATAACATATAACATTCATTCATCCATTTATAACATATAACATTCATTCATTAACATATAACATTCATTAATTAACATATTCACATTCATTCATTAACATATAATATCCATTCTTTCAGTTTTTACATATTATCAAAAATATGGTTGTCATGATATGATTACAATCACTTTTTTTTTGTTTCTTTTTTAAAGCTAAAAAAATCTGAAGTGGAGTATCGTTTTCTAAATCATTTGTCCCCCTTTAGTTGTTCTTCCCTTTGCTCGTGATCTTAATGTACGCCTAGTCGTCTGCTCACGATGTGGACACCGCTATAAGGGGGGTCTGCTGCAATAACAAAGAAATGTTAAACTGATATGTTTTATTATTATTGTTACAAGTATTTCATTAATTAAAAGAACATTAGAGTGGTTCTTCTTTACCGATGGGTCCACATCATGTTCCTAAACTTATGTTATAGAATCGCTCAACATGTTGAACACCCTCTAAATCCCGATCTGCAGCTTGAAACACCTAAAGGTTACATTAATTAATAAACCAATTGAAATTAAATATGTTTAAAAGAACATGAGAGTGGTCCTCTTTACCTAATGGGGCCACATCATGTTCTTGATCTTCTCTAGCCTGATCATGCTCAACACGTTGATCATGCTCTACATGCTCTAAAGTTGAAACACAAAAGGTTACATTAATTAATACACCAATTGCAATTAAATATGTTTAAAAGCACTTTAGAGTGGTCCTCTTTACTTGATGGGGCCACATCATGTTCCCGATCTTCTCTAGCCTGATCATGCTCAACATGTTGATCATGTTCTACATGCTCTAAAGTACCGGGATGCACACCATGACCTTCATCTCCAAGTTGTACTCAACCCTCACCAAGCTGCATTCCAGTGTCATGTGCAGTATTATCATTGCTTGAATTTTTAAAACAAATAGGCATGTAATTACTTTATAATGGAAATTGATATTGAATAGATTGCACAAGTATTAAATTTTAAATAAACTTTATTGAGTTTATTTACCTGCGTGTCAGATGTAGTGGAAGATTGTGTTTTCCCAGTCAAGACTCTTAGGCATTCAACCACGACTCCATAGCCTTGCTGGAAGGAAATATTCAGGTCATCTTCTGTGGGAACTCTGTTGAATTTAGAGCCCTACATTTTTGCATATGATCATGAATTTTGATTCTATGGTGTGATAAAACCAATTTTTTTTTCAATTTATTATTTGGATACAATATTTCATTTATTGATACTTACAATTCGTGCGACTAATTTCATATAACCACCAGAGCCAAGTTTGTGTTGCCCGTGTTTTTCTAGTATTTCCTTTGTTTCCTTCGATGTGTCAAGCAGCCTATGAAAAGTTTGAAATACGTTAGATTATGTAAAAAGAAAGAGAAATCAGTATATAATTACATTGTTGATAGTATCACATACCTTCCTTGGCCCGGTGGTGTCTTTCCTTTTTTCTTTTCAGCCTTCTCCTTTCCATCCGACACCAAGTCCTTCCACTCCCTCTCCAATCATGGGGATGCTCGTGCTTTTTGTTCTTCTCTAAATGTGACCTATATTGGTCCCTCGCATACTTTAGATAGGTACCAGCTTTCTTAAGGACCTTGGTTCGGTTGAATGTTTTATCACCGAAGAGCACAACTAAACGGTTAATGAGCTCATCTTTTAAATCTTAATTTTGGGCATTCCATCATGTACGTATGGTGGGCCCGAAGAGCTCCAATGTAATATCACTTAGATGTTTATAAAAAACATCATTTCCTACAAAATGATCATGGGATCAATAGTCTAAAAAGAGCGATCAATAAGTAAATTTCAATTGGATTATATAAAATAATAATTAAAACATTTTAAAGTACCTGGGACCTCTATCTTTATGGGAACGAAATCCTCAGTCACCACAAATGTGACCGAAAATGTTCCTGTACTAGTAATACAGGAAGATCCAGGAAATGTTGCTAAAATATCACCAGTACTAGTGGCCTCTGCATCCCCAGGTACATGTCCTGACACATGTTTTGGCATGTGTTCGCTGCCAGAGGGTGCACTAACAGATGCCTACATGGTATGTGTTGATGACATTTCAGATGACAATATAGGCACAGATGATGGGGTCAGATGATGTGATGTATGCGCAGGAAGATCAGGATGGACACGTGTACCAACCCCTACTCCTCGGGCAGCACTTGTAGTACCCTGATCATGGCTAGGAGCATCATGAGGATGAAAAAAATCTTGTAAAAACAACACATATTTTAGTTTATGACATAAAAGAGTACAAAATATAAAACCATGAATGAACTTATGTTATAATTAAAGACCTCATGACAACTTACTTGCAAGTTTTGTGATCTCTCATTCATTATTTTAACCCTCTCTTATCTCATCTGTTTGAGGCACTATGAATAACAACTTAAGGATTTCTTCATTGCATTTTTTTTGAGTCTTTCTTATCATATCGAGAGGGTTTGCTGAATAAGCGATGTCATCATCACATAATATTTACTGCACCTCCCTATGGATGCTCTCGTCTACTGTTGGTGCCTTTCCCTAATCAATCGACTGCAACAAACATATTAAAAACATTATCGAAATTAACCCAATAAACTAATGAAAACAACATAATAATAAAACATTTTGCTCGTATCTAATTTGTACAATTACAATGAGGTAAACCTGTTGGGTAGAAACGCCTGAAGATACATTGCAATCTATGCTCTGGGCTGGAGCCTTCTCCATATGATCAATGTCCCACTATGACAAAAATTAAATATAAAAAAACATTACCGAAATGAAACCAATAGACTTACAAAAAAAAACATAAGAATAAAATGGTATATTGGAGTCATTAATTGGAGGTTGGGTAAAAATGGTACATAGTATGTACCACCCCCATAGTAACTGTGTTTGTAACTAAGCGATTCAAATTGTAATTGATTAGCAAATCTTCCCCTACAGTTATTGATTTTATCGCACATACAAATACACTGTTTCCCTCGCACGCCTCGAATATGCAATTAGGTTGCTTATTTGTTGACCTAGGTCATGTACTGTTTATAAACCTACAATATTCCTTGATGCTTTTGGCTTTCCATCAATGTACATAGCCATTCCTTTATTTTGATCCTTATCTTTTAGCTATATATAATTTGCTGACAATGCATACCAACGCATACTTCATGTATATCGAACCAGTTGCATCCAATCTTTGTAACTGTAACAGGGTCCGACATACTCCATCAATTCAGTAACTTTTTCGTAATAGACCTTTATGTTGTCCATGCAAAATAGGCCCAAACCATGTAATGATGATGGTGTTATGCGATATATCCTCCCATTGACACAAAAATCAGTGTTTATTGGAGGAAGTTCCTTGGGTACCCATTGTTTCCGTAGATTTTTGTACCTCAAGGGAACCTCAATGTCGCCTATGCTCTCATCATCATAAGAACATGACCCCCCTTCAGCAAGAAAAAATTCCATGCGTTTACAAATTTTTCTTCTAATCTTTTGACCTCTAGTTGATCTCCCTCTTTTAGACATACTACATGTCTCGATTTCCTCTTCTCTTACTGAATTTCCCTCGCTCGAGGAAGACAGATCTAAAAAATACCTATTTGGTGGTACCTACACTCATAAGGATGTTGGATGAAGTTCTTTCATGGTGATGTGACCCTAAGGTGACATTATGATTAATCTATCATTTCACCGCTAGAATTTGACATGTTATAAGGTAATCAAGTCTTGATAGATTGCAAGTTATTGTTACTACCGTCCAAATGTGTCCATCACAAATCAAATCTACTTAACGTTTTAACTCCCAAACTTTGTAACAAGTGTTAAATGTGACTATGGTCCACTAGTTATGCAACCAAGGCCTCAAATGTATTCTCTAATTGTAATCAAAGGACTTTTGCTCTTCATTCAAGTAAATAAACTTGAAGGGAAACACCACCAAGTGGTTTATTGGACACCTACATGACTAAAAATAGCAGCAAATTTACATTTAATTTCCATATGTCTAAGTGGTTAACGGGAGGGAGTGTGTACTAGGCCTGGTTAAGCCATCATAAGTTTATGCTTTGGAAATATTTTTTTTTAAGTCATCTTAAATATTCCTATGTCTAATTGCTAGGAGACTTTTGGTATGTTTTAAGGTAGGGTGATTGATGAAAGAGCCCAAAGAGCCTTTCTCCATGGTATCTAGGTACACATAGCAGTGGTCTTCTCTTATACGGTTGGACATGATTTAAAGAACTTAGCTAGGAATTATTCATTTAACCTAAGGTTTTCTCATAATGCCATCATTGGAAAAGTATGATCAAATTCTTCTATTATGAAGAATTGGTCTATGTGCCTCTAGTAATCACTATAAATGTTTGTAAGGATAAAATGACTAATTGCATCAGGTAGGAGAGAATCAACTTTGAGTTCTTCAAAGATTATATTCCTCTATTCATAATTTTAAGGGTTGTGTGTGGAGGAGGTTATCACTACCAAGAAGGGAGGAGACCTTTCCTTGTGATGGAACTTCAAAAAATTCTCTTTGTGTTCCATTTTTATCTTGCCTTATGTCTTTGGTCATCTATGGTGTTTGGGAAAAGCCTAAGGTTGGGGTTTTACCTTTGTCTTCATGTAAAACCCTAGTGTTCATCTTACGGCTTGGGTGGGATCTTTTGGGCTGTTACTTTTTGGAATATAACAAGGCAGTCCAATTGTCTAGTGACACGTGTGATTTCTGGCTCGATGCTTGTTTGCTCCTCCTTTTTCTATAAGAAGGATTTCAAGGCCAGAAGTACGAGTTAGCAAGTTAGATATTTTTGGTCGAGTCTAGATGAAGTTGTAGAGAAAATTGTAAAGTCTGATGGTTTTAGAGAAAATGCAATTTAGGTTTTGAGTCATTCTGTAGTAAGTTTTGAATTCATGGGGATTCGATGTTTTATGATAGTACTGGCATTTGAATTGATATGATTAATTCGAACTCATGTCTCCATTGTACAAGCATATCTGAATTTTGAATAAAATGATCAAGGGTTGTTTCGTACATCTCACTATTGTGGTGTGTATGATTCTTGTTTTAGCTTTAATTCAAGGAATTAATTAAAATGCTTGAATGGGATTGTAGGTGGATATGTTCTGTATAAGGATTTGATAAGTAGTATTGGGTTAGAATACATATTGATGAGATTGTAAAACAATGTTATCAAGGATCTTATATGTTATGTGTTAAATCTGTCATAAACCCTTAGATGCTTATAAATTTGACTCCTCCAATGGATATATGGCACTGATTTAAGTTGTACTTATTCGTATGGTTCAGTATTTGTTTTCCTTTACGTAGAGCTTGCTACAAATTGCAAATTAATGACTATCTTATACTGTGAAATTTTGTTGTAGTTATCTAATGCTCTAAATAGTTGATATTATTGATAAACAACCAATTCTATTTGGTATTATCCTATTATGATGAGCTATTAAATGAGATTATATGTTGTTAATGTTGTTTATGATGGTGCAGAGGTTGTAAACGCATTAAGGGATCACCCTCCTAGGTCTTGCAAAGCCCAAAGTGTAGGAGGTCTTTAAAATCCTCGTTAATTGGTCTAGGTCCTTTGAGCTGCCCTTTATTGGAATTGGCAATTCCATAGGTAGATTATAAGATCAACCTGCTTACCATAAAACCAACCAACACCTTGCATATGTTTGTGGTGGAGTTATTAAAGAAGAATTGTATGCCTCTATTTCCATTCATTAGATCTACCTTAGCCTAGCATATACTTGGGCTAAGTCTACAATTGCTTCAGACTCATGCGATGAAGGCTATGTGTGATGAAATCCTAGACCTCAACCAAGATGTGGGTAGATTATGGGAGTTTTTCCAAGACCTGAGGTTGGTCGATAAAAATGTGAAAGACTAAGCTATTTTAATTTTTTTGTCTTATCTTATACCATTTTACGAGAATGGGGGTACCAATGTACAAGAAGATCTTTGGAAACTAGGCATGAAAATTGCAGGTTAAAGAGAATGGGGGTGCCAAACTTACAGTACTCACTTCCCCTTGGTCGTCAATTTTCCCTGAGTGCCCTCAAACTCATCCTCAACGCTGGTATTGACCTTGTTTTCACTCCTCCAAACTCTTCCTCAGTGCTGATATTGACCTTGTTTTCACTCCTCCAAACTCTTCGTCGACGCCGGTATTGACCTTGTTTTAACTCCAAACTCTTCCTCGGCATTGGCATTGACCTTGTTTTCACTACTCCAAACTCTTCCTCGACACTGGTATTGACCTTTCACTTCTCCAATTTGATGAGCTACAACCTAGTTTCATTAGGTTTTACAGTATGTTAATTAAATTGAAAATTTTGGCGCCATTTAGCTAGGTTTCAATATTCTACAATATAGTTAAGTATATATTAGCTATATTTTACATAATAAATAATACAATTATTCAACTTATTATAATTATATATTATATTCTTTAACAAAATTATTAAATACATATAAAATTATTATAATTAATAATTAATAATAAGTATATTTTTATATAATACAAAATATAATTAATATAATATATATTTAATATAATAGTAATATATATTAATATGAGAGAGAGAAACTAAATTTTGATTGGTTGTTTCATGTCAATAATCCAAGGATGGCATGTGTCCTTGGGGAGTTATGCTCAAGGTAGCATGCCATTTGATTAAATATATGATAATTCTCCTTTAAGACCTCTTCAATGTACCCATTGCACACTTAAGGAGACAAAAATAAATATAGGGAAGAAAATATAGAGAGAGAGAGATAATGACAAACATACAAATAGAAAGGAGACAAAGAGAGAGAGAGGTAGAGAGATAAAGAGATAAGGATGAATAGATAGAGATATA
>VDFB02281492.1:164817810-165044528 GCA_007258455.2 Sequoia sempervirens | reverse complement strand
CTATCTCTCTCCCCTCTACTTGTTGGTTGTTTTTACTATAACCAGGTTGGTCTTCTAATTTACCTATGGAATTTCCAATTCCAATAAAGGGAAACTCGAAGGACCTAGACCAACTGATGAGGATTTTAAAGACCTCCTACACTTTGGGGTCTACAAGACCCAGGAGGGTGATCCCTTAATGCGTTTACAACCTTTGCACCATTATCGTAAACAACATTAACAACAATTGATAATCTCATTGAATAGCTCAACATAATAGCATAATATTGAATAGAATTGGATGTTCATCAGTAATATCAACTATTTGGAGCATGAGATAACTACAACATATTCCACACTGTAAAATAGTCATTGATTTGCAATTTTTAGCAAGTGCTAGGTAAAGACAAACAAAATACTGAACCATACAAATTAGTACAACTTACATCAGTGCCATATATCCATTGAGGGAGTCAAATTCATAAACATCTAAGGGTTTATGACAGATTTAACACATAACATATAAGATCTTTGAGAACATTGCTTTACAATTTCATCAACATGTATTCTAACCCAATACTACTTATCAAATCCTTATACAGAACATATCCACCTACAATCCCATTCAAGCATTTTAACTAATTCCATGAATTAAAGCCAAAAAAAAAATCATACACACCACAAGAGTGAGATGAACGAGACAACCCTTGATTATCTTATTCAAAATTCAGATATGCATGTACAATGATGAGACATGAGTTTGAATTAATTATTTCAATTCAAATGCCAGTACTGTTATAAAACATCAAATCCCCATGAATTCAAAACCTACTACAGAATGACTCAAAACCTAAATTGCATTTTCCTTAAAACTGTTGAACTTTACAATTTGCTCTGCAACTCTACCTAGACTCGACCAAAAAATATCTAACTTGCTAACCCGTACTTCAGGCCTTGAAATCCTTCTTATAGAAAATGAAGGAGAAAACAAGCGTCGAGCCAAAAAGTACCTCTCATTTCACATGCTTTTCTTCACAAAATTCTTGAGGACAACAACTATACCTTCTTTATTTCTCATCCTATGCCATATTCATGCATCCTACAATTACAACGGTATCCATGGGGCATCTTACACAAGCTACAGTAATCACAAAAAGTGTAGGAGCCCCTTTATATCATGATTGGATTACAAAACCTTCAAAAATAGGGTAATTGGGTTGTATGCAAAGAAATGAAGCTTTCTAACTCAAATCAACACCTTAAGCCCTCAAAATAGATTCAAATCAAAGCTAACACATATCTTCATGACATGGAATTGATTTCACATCAAAATATGGGTACATGTGACCGTACAATGCTGCATAACAGGAAAAATACAGAAATTTTGAAGAAAAACACAAATTTTTGGATGTCAAGAGCTTGTATTTTAAATCCTCAACCATCAACAACCATTACAATGATCACTTATGCCTTTTAAAGGCCTTTACATGTCAACCACTAAAAAACCACCTCTACAACTGACTTTTTAATCTTTTATGATCACATGAAACATAAAACACACTAATTTCAAGGTTGTTAGCATCACTATTGAAATGTTTTAATTTTTTGACCTTTCAAACATTAAAAAGTACATCATTAAATTAATTATGTAATGGCATAAAATTAAAAACATCATGAATTAATTATGTAACCACATAAGTCAAATATTTCTATCAAGAAATTAATATCAAATAGATAATATAATCACATAACCTATACATTTCAATGTCATTGGATCTTCTTCTTCATCCATCCCCTTTGTCCTGTGACCATCCGATCCAGATTTCTACATTGTAAGGATTGGTCATATCATCATCATCGTCATCGATATCAATTTTGATAATTTCATCATCCACATGGATATCATCTTCATGAACATTAACTCCTACATCATCATGATCTAGTTCCTCCTCTTGACATCTTCGTCAGGGACATCATCAACTAACTGTTGATCCTGGTCATCATCTACATCATCTTCTAGTTCTTTGGTATCTTCTTCTTCCACCACATTATACTTTACCGGCCTTCCTCTTGGATCATGTCTAACAACAAATGACCAACCCGATTTACCTAGAACCTCTGAATAAAATACCTGCTCACATTGGTTTGGAAGAACATAGGGCTCATTTCCAGCTCGCTCGATCAACCTTGTATTAACCATGGTAAATCCATTATCATGTTCAATAACAGTTCTCTCAAGATCATTTTCATTCAATTGTAGCCTATACCATAGGACGACGAACATAATTAATCTGAAGGATTTAAAGTCACACTCAAGTATATCATCCAAAATCCCATAGTATCGATTTTCTGAGACTTCTAGATGTATGTTGCTTCTAGATGAAACATTAGTCACCTAAAAGACTACAGTTATACCAGAATCACAAGTTTTCTTACTTTCATCCAACATTTTGATTCAAAATTTATGACCATTGCACCACATAGCCTTGTGGTGTTTCACCTACAATATGTCAAATATGTAAAAATTATTGCAATATCGTCAGTTGATAAACATATTTATTCTTGGCAGAATAGCATGCAAAACAATCTCAACATATATATACATCAATATAGGTGAAAATAATTAAATAATATGGGTGATTAATATATTTATACGTACCGGTTTATCTCTTAAGCCATATGCTAAATCAATTTCCCTTTGTGTAACATTGGAATCTCCATTACGATGAGCTTCTTTAACCAATGAAGCCACACCTTCCCATGTTAATGCGCGACCAGATTGTTGACATCGTTCAATCCATACATCATCCAATCAAGATTGTTGGACGTAAAATGTAGTGCATCCACTCTTGACCAACTGTATCAAAAAAATTAAAATTCACAAACGACATATAATTAGTTAAATACCACAGTATACGACCTTAATTTATAATTGATGTATATTGAAGATTAAAAATTAAATAAGTACAATATACATAAAAACCATATGTAAAATGTATTCCAATTAATCTCCATGGCCATTTTATAATTACCTCTCACTTTCCTCAATCTACCTTTTCCCATCAGGTAGTCCCCTTCGAATTTGTTAATGGAGTTGGGATCCCAAATGTGATCTACATGGATCTTTGCTGCAAACTTAGGAATATATTCACTAATGTACACCATGGTTTGGTATACCATATATCCCTCCGCCATAGAACCCTCAGGATGTGCTCTTTGTCTAACCAAAGCCTTCAAAAATTTCAAGTGCCTCTCAACCATCCACATTGACATTGTGTGTATAGGTCCACACAATTCAATCTCCTCAACTTGGTGTATGAGGTAGTGTTCTTGTACATTGAAAAATGTCAAAGGTAGACACTTTTGCAATTCACACATTAGACGAGAAATTTTTCTCTTCCAATAATTTATATCTTCTCTATGCATTTCTTTAGATAACAACCATCTACAAGTGATTCAAGGCACAAATATATTAACGAGATTTAACAAAAATATACAATATATTACATAACAAGTAAAACAAATGAAAATTGTAAGATGTATACAACAAATTGAACAAATATCACTACTTACCTCATGTATTTTCCAAGATCATATATAACTTGCTTGAATTTGTTCTCAAAGTTGTCTGGGAGAGATAGAGGTAGAACATACTGCAACAATTATAAAATGATCTTTTCATTATTTTTTCAAAAGTAGTAAACATAATACACTGAAAAGTACATGCATTATACAAGTGTATATAATATATCAGAATAATTTTCTTAATGAAGATATGCCAATCATGCGTTTTCATCCCTGACCCAAATTCACCTTTCTTTGTTATTATATTGTTTATATTCGTAGCAAATCCTGTGGGAAATCGAATTTTTCGTATGACTTCTTTTATAGCATTGTTTTGTTGCTCTATTAATAACCAAGGAAGGGCACTTATATTAATTTGGTCTCCATCGCTATTTAATTGAATGATATTTTTCATTGCATGATTGGCTTCCTGAATGTCACTACAAATTTTGACAATTTTTTCTTTGTCATACCTTCCATCCAATATTTTTCATAACGTTTATGTTATATTCTTTCTGATATGCATTGTATCAAACAAATGCACAATTTGTAGCTACTCATAGTAGGGCAACCTACTAAATTTTTTGGGATAACTTTTCAGTCCATGTGGAAGCCAACCATTAATGCCTTGACGACCTTCATGAAGCATATAAGTTAAAAAAATTAATAATGACAATCATTGTCAATTACAGCATGAATAAACACAACACAATATAAAAATATGAATTCAAAACATATCATATATGATAGATAAACAATTTGATCCGATGTATAACCTTGATGATTAATTCTATTATATTCCAACTTCCATAGGTGAGGTGTCATTCTTCGTGGTTTTGATGTAGTCTCTTCTTTCCCATTGAAAATATGTTTTTCACTAGTTCGATACTTATGATTTCTATGGAGGAAGTGCCTATACTCATCAAACACTTGCTTTCCTAAACTTGTTGAACAACAAGATTTCATCTTTGGACACAAATTAGACATGCAAATTTTCCCTTTGTTTGAAGACCTGCAAGATCATATATAATTGGATTAAATATGTCATTTTTTATAATTATATATAATGAATAGATTATTTTAAAAACATGCATGATATCTACTTCATAAAATTAAATATTGTTAAAGTGTAGTTGAACATTATAACATACCACAAAAATGTGTTAGCCCTGGGGCATCATGAATTGTCCATACAAGCATTGCATGGAATTGAAATTGTCTTTGTCCTATTGGTCTAGAGACGTCATACATAGTGACGCCATTCCATAACTTTAGTAACTCGTCGATAAGAGGCTCAATATATACATTCATATCTTTAACTTGGTACTTACCTAGTTGAATGAACATAAACATCACATAATTATTATAACCATTTTACTGCAATATAGATAAATTAATGTACATGACTATTGAATGAAAAAAATATAAGTCATTATGCAACAAATAAGACAAATGAGATGCTACTACGTTAAAGAAAATTGATGTAAACAAATGCCTGGAACAATTATTGACAACATTATGTGCTCCCTCTTTATTAACATCCATGGAAGAATGTTATTGTTGATAACAAAGATAGGCCACACCAAGTAAATAGATCTCAGCTCTCCAAATGGATTGACACCGTCTGCTCCCAATGAAAGCCTGAGATTACAAAGTTCTTCTTTAAAGTGTGGCCATTTTTCCTCCATGTCCCTAAATGCAAAACCATCCACAGGCATTCGAAGAATGTCATCTCCACTTCTATTATGTGCATGGTAATCCATAAATTGCACTAAGTTTTTGCACCTAAATAATCGTTGTATCCATGGAATAATGGGAATATAACGAAGAACCTTGCGAGGCACCTTTTTTGTTAGTTGATTTGTTCGATATCTACTGATATGACATTTTGGGCATTCTGTTGAAAATTCCTATTGTTTATGATATATAATATAATCATTGGGGCATGCATCTATTGTTTGATATTGCATTCTGATATCTTTCATAATGCCAGATAAATCTCGGTATGAGGGAGGTAAAATATTTGATGGTGGTAACAAAAATTCACCAATCAATCTACAACAAAAAATAATTTGTTAATATAAAGAATATTAATGGTACATATTTCATCCTTTATTTACTAGTGATGAACTAACAACAATTAAAATAGATGAAAAAAGATGACATAAATGACATACCTTAACATCCGTGAGATTGCTATGTTTGATAAACCATTCATAACTTTCAAGTTCAACAACAATAATACAACAGAGAGAAGAGTTGTTTGGGAGCCTTCATAAAGGGGCTCGTATGCCTTCTCAAGTACAGGTAAATCATGAAATCATCAAAGTCATCTCGATCATCATGACCAGCTCTGCCACTAAATGTGTCATGGATCAATGTATTTGTACCATCATCTTCAACTATTTTTTTTGGTGCATGATCATCTTCTTCCATAGGATCATTAACTTCATCTTTGATATTCACAGCTCCATGTTCGTCCACTTGCAAAACTACATTCTTCAGGCCATGATAATCCATATCATCTGCCCTAGGGCACCCCACCTTTATAATAATGATAGACACAAATAAACCATGATCATGATCAAATGATTATATATATATAATGTTAAAACGATATAAATATTTACAAATTCAATCAATATAAACACATATAATGAACAACTTACCAATGGACGATAATCATGCCCCCCTTCAACATGACCATGTTTCCTACAATGTTTCTTAGCTGTTGTGATTAAAAGTTGTCTCGTCTTTAAGCCCTTGCAATTATTGCAAGGACAATAACATTTCCCATCACCCTTTCTTTTCAATCTAGCCCACAATCTATCAAGTGTCTCTTCATTTTGTTCGACTAATATTATCTGACATGATTTTTCTTTACCAAGCTTGACTATTTAGATCTTCAAAAAATATCAAACTCACACTCCAATAATTTTTATTCATAGACAGGTAACAAAATCTAATAATTCTGATATTTTACACCAAAAATTTTGGCATGCAACCACCCCTGCAAAAAGAAGATAGTCGAAGTTAATGACCCCAAAAACACTTTAAAATGCTAATTCCAAAACTTATTAAATTATGATTTTACTATGATTTCCAACCGTTAGACTCCTAAAATCATAATATTGAACTTGATCACAAACTTCCTACAACGATGGAGGTAGTGAGCTAGTAAGAGCAAGTGACCCATTCCTAAGGAGCAACAAGTCGAATCATCATTGCTAATGTCAATACAGATTTATCCTTTTAGTTAAAGATGCAATGTGTCACTTCTTATGACAAGCTTATCCCTACGACCCTCAACATTAAGAGAGCCCTGATCGCACAAGGAAGCACACACTAGTAGAATTTGGAAAATAAATGACTAGGTGACTAAAACTTTTAGTCACAACAACTAAAAATGACTAAATTATGCTTAGTTTTTGCAACTCAGCTATAAATGAGTAAATAAATTACTAGTTTGGTTGTTGATTAAAAATTATTTAGTCACACAATCCATTTGAATAAATCATTTAAGGAATCAAAAATATAGCCCGCAAAAATACTCTAAAACTTTAATAAACATACCCTCAAACTTTTGTCAAAATCTTATTTTCAGGCGTAGCCCACCAGAATGGAGTTTTCATTTTAATAAACATACTCTAAAACCCGTCAAAACATTATTTTCAAGCATAGACCGCCAAAATGGAGAAGTGTTTCAGTAAAGAATGACAGAGAATGGTGAGGAGATGTGCGTGAAAGGAGGCATAGGATTCATTGCTGCTTATCTCATTCTTGCTCTGCTCAACAAATCTTACATTGTTCCCACTACTATTTATAATCTAGGTATTTACTTGACATATATTTGCATAATCTCAAATTCCTTCAGAGGCTTTTGAAGTATCAATGTATCCTATATAGGGTTTAGAATGATTTCTTTTAATTAAAAAAATAAATAAATGATGTATTTCCCTGTAATTAGATAATGTGGAGATCTCCTAAATCTACTCCAACACACTATCCTCTTTGGCACTATATTCATTACTCCAGCTACTAGGGTTTTGCATGTGACATCTTTAATATCTTCATGACCGTGGATTTTAAATAGATCTCAGTCTTTGCTTTTATCCTTTTCATGGTAACCCTTGAGTTCCATAATCCACCTTCAATCTCTTCTAAGAACGTTGCCTTAAGCTAGACTACATAGTATGCATATAAAGCAAGTCCTTCATACCTTCCATTGTTCCAAACCACCACTCACTGCCTTGCTTAAAATGTTGCCTCCATAAGCACAATAGCATGTTTTAAAATCATGGTTGTCAGTGATTGACCATTAAGGTCACCACTTTCATCAAGATACAATGAGATTTTTGTCTTCAAACTCAAGACATTATGCAAGATAACATTATGAATTGTTTGTTGTGTATAATTTTATTTTCTTGCACATTTACTGCTTTGCTAACTTCCTTTAAGACTGGGTATTGCACCCTCAGCTGCAATCTCAAACAACTCACTCACTATCACTTGAAGATTCCTTTCATGAGCATCCTTATATAAAATCAAACTATGCCCTATAGACTGCCTACTTACTACAGGGGACTCATTATTTCATGGTATTGTAGATCTTAAAATCCTTCAACCTTATTGACACTACTTCACAGTCCACAAGGTATTATTCACTATTCTCCCATATTTGATGAGTCTCAAAACTGCTCAAACATGCAATCCACTACCTCCATTATACATTAATGGCTAAGAAGAAACATTGAACCTATGATTACCACTGTTACTTCATTTGGACAATCATTCCCTGATTGCATTTTCCTTGTCTAACACTACCAAAAGCATTTGAAAAACCCTTAAGGTCAGCAAGGGGGTAAGGAAACTCACTGTTAAAATCTCCACTTTACTATGCAAGGTTTGAGCTTTATTATCTTGTCACTGCTCAACCTCTTTTTGAATTTCACATCTCAAGTGACTATCATTCTTCTTACCATAGATTGCATTTACAAATGTCACTAAGCTACATAGTGTGCTTATTATTGGCTACAATCTTTAGATTGCAAGATTTTGTTATTAGCTACAATGTCTCAATCTTTCTGGTATTGCAACCTCACTAATCGACTAGAGTTATTGTTTATATTTCTACGGAGGCCTAGGGTTTGTACCCTAATCATGCTCTTACCAATGCTTCTATTGGTATTAAAAAACAACCTTAAATCTTTGGTCAGAAAATTAGTTGTCTTGAAAAAGTTGTGGTATGATCTTGGATTGTATCCTAGAGTGTGTGGGAAGATTGTGTTTGATCATTAAGGTATGCAAACCTGATCAGGGAAATGTATCCTATATAGCATGGGTCTTGCTTTAATACTTTCCATAATGGTTATTAGCATATCACATTATTATAGTTTGCAGTAACCCAAGATTGCATTCAAGTATGTAACAAACTTGGTTTGTAGTTTAAGCTATACACTTTTAAGTAACATTCATAAGGTTTAGAAAATCTTGATCACTCTCTAGAATAGCCCATTAAACATGGGTTGTGCTTGAATGCACTACATAATTGATATAATACAACCACTCTGCATATCAACCAGAGTTATAGGCTCTTTATTGCAGCAAGAGTTAATCACTCTTGGATCATGCTATAATTACATCATAACCTATTAAACTTGAGACAACCTGAATGCACCCAATGATGATTGACACCTACATTATACAACCTGAATTAACTACATTATATGAATGCCTCCATTTCTATCACAACATAGCCACATTAAACTTGGGTCACACATGAATGCATCTTGTATTTGTTATAGCACAACTGTGCCGCATGACCAATAGAGTTATGGATCACATAATTACAGTCACAAGAATTTGTTCCTTGATTGTGATCTTATGGTGATTCCACACAACAAAATTTGGACATGAAATTCTCAAAACCCTAAACCTCTAAAAATGAAATATGATGAGATGTTGCTTTAAAATATGATTTTGAAACTTGGAACTACAAATCTAACTTCACAACATAATTCTGCAAAAAGACAATGACTACCCTCAACCTGGCGATATCTTCTTAATTTTTTTCTGATTTTTCCCAAGAAAATCATCCTTAGTTCTCCACAAACTGTCTCAAGTAGAGAAAAACACTGTCGCAATAAATCAGCGAACTCACTTTTCTTTATGTTGGCCACAATTTATTTTTTCTCTTATTTTTCATGTTTGTCGAAATTTTGATGAAATTGATAGTCGAAATTTCGACGAAACCCAGGTTCGTTGAAATTTCGATGAACGTCGGGGATAAACTTTTAAAAAATTGAAAATTACACATCAAATTTTACACTTGCACCCAACGATACATCAAATTATACATATTTCGTCAAAAAAATTCGTCGGATTTTGCAGTCAAATGAGTTAGTGGTTGAATTCTAAATTTTGGGTCTGAGATATTATGGTAGACTTCAATGGTAAGAATAAATTGAGGCAAGTCAATAAGACAAAGTTCATACTCTTGGCTTAAGTCTCCACATTCTGCATGCATGTATATCAAGCCAGTCACAAGTAAAAGATATAATGTACCATGCATTCCCTATGATCAACTCTATATGTAATGCTATAAGGGTGACTGATGCGTATGTGCAACCCCATCCACCATCCTTGCATGGATGTGTGTGCCTAGAACTTAGGAAAACCTTGCAATGTCACTACCAATGGAAAGTATGAGGTTGTTCTCCTTTACACTACCCTATTCCTACTTTGTTAGTAATTGACCTGATGAATGAAACCATATCTTCCATAACCCTGTATGAGGAATGCCCACACGGCTGCATGCGCCCTGAACACAAATGAAGCTTACCATTTTGGGGGCATTCCTAAATGCTTCATTAACTCATCGATTTTGAGATCTCCCTTACGAAATCTATTTGGAGCATATTCTCCAACCATCATATTTCATGATAGGCCATCATTGATTTTTAGTTTCTTTAAGCCTATTCATCAAATCTTAAGGCAAGCTACTCTCCCCATGGTGGTGTCCTTTATTCCGTCCATACATTCATTTCCTTCATTGAAGGATTCACCTCCTATATCGATGGTTTTGACTTACCCTAGGCACTCAATAATTAATGCACATAGCATTTTTAAAATAGGTGATCAGGTTTTAGTATGGTAAATAAACCTTGTTTAGCTAATCTTGTTATAGTGGATTTTGTTCAATGTGTTTGTATTGGACTCAAACAATCTTGGAGATGAATTTAGCTATAGGTTGGAAATCAAAACATACTCAAAGCTCTTAGCAACTCTTATAGCGATATTGTACCCGACAATAGAAGCTTTCTAACTCCCTTCCCTCTCACAACGTTAAGTAGAAGTCTTAAACCTAGTAATACCTTGTTGCCTTCATTCGCCATGCCTAACCCTATAGCCTATGTGCCTTCTCTCTCTAATTTCGCTACTTGCAGCTACAGGGCTGATTTAAAATGAAAATTATTTCATCTGGATTTACTAGCATTTTTCTAAAAACATGATGATTACTTTGTTTGCATTCATGTTGGGAGCTATGAATAGTTCAATGGAATGGTTATGCTTGAGTCTTGATTTACTTGCTATATGGAATTCAACATTATAATACATTTAACATTCATTGGAGATTTATCATATTGGATATTCGGTGAACATGGGTTTTTAATAGATAATTGATTATTATATTTCATATTTGATAGCTTGTTTGTATTCAACATTTGATACTGTCATATTTCAAATTCATGCAATGGTTAATTTTGTACATGGCATTTGATTTAATATATATATAGTTTTATTTATCAATAGTTTTAGAAATTCATTTATATATGTATAAATATAGGTTTATGTGATTGTCCTTGTTATGTGGGCGATATGATATAAGCAATATAGATATATTATTATAGGGTAAAGATTAAAGAATAAAATGTTGTATTAAATATTAGTTCACCTTGAGATTAATTAAATTTCTTTAGATAAAAGAATTAAAAACAAATAGTAAAGAAAAGGGTAAAGTGTTATTTAATTTAATAGTTGAGTGGTAACCTCACTTTGTCGTTAGCTACTTAGTAGAATGGTTAGAGATATGGATAGTAGGTAATGTCAAAAAGTATGTCTTTCAGGTATGTATTGTTGAGGAATGTCTGTATTGAAAATTGTGTTGAGTTGATGCATTTGGGGGGGGGGGAAATTTTCCATTGTTAAAATAGAAGAAATTGTGTGTCTTGTAGTGAAAATGAAAAGATCTAATTGAATACACAAGTAGAAATTTTTTTGTAGGATGATTGTGCTTCTAATTATTCAATGGAATAGATTATCAGTTATTGTGAGAATTCACTATGTAATTTAGTATAATTGTATTGTTACATAGTAAATGCTTTGTTAGGTATTATAAGTGGATTAAGTTAATGAGTAATCTAAGTTGTGGATACAATGCTTTTATGGAATACTACATGGTTGATTCTATTGTTTGTTCGTATTCATTTATTGGGTTGATTTTCAAATTAAGTTGTACATCAAGTGATTGCTATCGTTGTAGTGATTGTTGTTTTGATATCCAAATTGTAAGTTTGTTGGGTAATTAGCGAAGAAATTTGAGGTCTCCCTTGGATGCCCTGTGGTTGATTTTACCTTTGGTATCTGTGGTTGATTTGGTGTTGAGTTTATTTTTCTAGTTTGGTTGAGTTTGATGATTTCTTGTGATGTTACCACTTCGATAGGAGGCCATTGTGTTAGGGATTTGTCAGTCTTCCAAAGGTTAGAGGGGAGTATGTTTTTTTCTTGCAAGAGTTAGTATGGGGGTTGGGGATCCGATGAGGCTGCCTGGGTAACCTGGGATGGGGGCCAAAAACCTAGGAGGATCCACATTGGGTAACCCATATCAAGCTTGAAGTGTTTACATGAGTTTTATGTTGTTTCACTTGAAAGTGGGTGTTTCATGATTTTGTTATTTTGATGATGGTTGATCTTACACTTGGAATTGTGTTTATGTGGGTTTTAGCCTTGCACTATGGAAATTTTTTTACTATGAAGATCTTGTGGGAGGTGTTGCATGCCTCATTTATGCGCATATTTATATGACTTTGCTAGTTGGTGCAAGTTTGCTTACCCTGTGGGTGACTGTGAGTTTCTTGTTGCTAGTAGGGGGAGTGGCTTTCAATGGGGGCCAACGCACAAAGTGGTGTACGAGTAACTCATTTAGAATTTCTTTAATCAATGATAACCTAATAATTAATTAGGGGGTTTGGGTAGTATCTCACATTAATCCAGATAAGATAGCCTCACTCATGGCTCAAGTGCTCGTTTAGGCTTGAGATGAGTGGGAAAGCCTACGATGGAAAAGATCAATTGCCTTGTCCTCTTGAAAGGTATGTTGATCCTGCATGAGTGAGAATGGGGGTCGGGGATCGGTTGAGGTTGCTAGGGTTTAACCAGGTAGGGGGTCGGTAACCTATGAATATCCACATTGGGTAACCATGTCAAGCTAATGTGATGACACTCCACCCTTTAGCAACCTTGTATGTTTATTGTTCCCCTCTTGTGTTCTTGTACCTCTGGAAGTAGATGTTTCTTGCACATGTTTGTTGTTTCTCTTGTTGTGAAGTCTTGTTAGCCATTGTTCACTTGATTGTTTTATGTTGTGGTTCATTCTTGTCATCTCCTAACATGGGGGGTGGGCCTTAGGGTCCACGTGGTCGGGTGGAATGTGCTATGCACCCCATTGGGTCCCCAGCCAAAGATCAAGATGTGCAAAGATGTACCATTTGCAATGACTCCAGAGATGTACCAGAGTTGGAACTAGTCTTGATGCTTTGTACCTATTTATTTTTGTTGTATCATTTTATGTTATTGGTGTATTATTCCCATTCATGTTGGGAAGCACTATTGTATTGATGTAATCCTTGAACAATGTAAATTCATATTGTAAATATAATGAATGTATTTTGTGGCATTGTATTATGACCACTAATGGATGTTATCATTTAAGTATTATTATGGTAATATGTTCGTGATTTATCTATTCTATATTATGGTTTGAAATGTAATACAGTCATGTAACCCCAAGGGACTTAGCTAGTTGATATATATATTTGTATGGTTTCATCTCTAGTAATGAATGTTAACTTCAATTCATGTTAGTTTTACTTTTTTTTTTTAAATTGTGTCATAAATGTCAGATGTTTTAGTGTGCTTTGGGGTTTGTGTGGCAGGGCGTTACACCAATAGTGTTAATGTTAATATAATTTATGTCCTAATAGGATGTCTTAAGGGGATGAAAGAAGTTATTAGAATTTGGTGAAGTTTCCCAAGGCAACCAAATTTAACAATAATATACATGATATTTAGTGATTATACATTCAAATTTTAAGTTTCAAAGTAGGAAAACATGCACATTTAACAAAAAGAATATATAGAATATTGATTTTGATATATAAAAGTGTAGAGTAATTGTAGTGCCCCTCCATTCTCACCATTGATGTGTAGGTAGTCGACTTTGGGAACTCAGAGATGAAGGTAAAATAATAGGGATACTTAAAGGTATGTGTTTATGAGTTTAAGCAGTTGATCTATTTTATGATACATTATATGATGTTTTTGATAAAAGGGTAAAACAGGTTTTACAGGAACCTGAAACCACAACGTTTACAAAAAAGAAGAGAGGACCCAAAATTCCCACCAAAAAGACCAGTTGTCCAAGAAAAGATCAACAGAAACCACATGAAACAGACTAGAAAGGTCAAACCAAAAAGAATAGCACAGAAAACACAAAAACCCCAACCATTAACTCAGAGTCTTGAGGGCAGACTCCATTTCCGCCTCCAAATTCTGCATATCATTAACTCCCTTTTTAAAAATTTGAATCATCTTCGAAGTAGGGGGGACCTTGCGCTTCAAATTGGCTCTTGTTCTTTTGGAGATGCTTGCATCCGTTTCTTGGCTTTTTTCCTCTGTTTCCTCCAAATCCACCACCAAAGACCCCTGTTGGGCTTTATCTAACTTTTCTGTCATCGCGTTAATGATAATGGCATTGTGTCTTGCCATTCGGTTGTTTTGCTCAGCAACAGTTTTAATGGTATTCCTTATATTCTCAACCTTGGAGTCAATATATTTGTTGCTGTGACCTTGAACCCAACTATCCACATCTTTCTTCTCAATCTCTGCAATCTTAGCACCCAGCTCTTCAATCTTGCTTTGAAGAGTCCAATTTTTTATTTTCAACTCATTAATTTCAATGAAAGTCCATTCCAAGAGTTTGAAGTGGGACTCAGAGTTGGTTTTGGCAAGGTTCAAAACATCCAGAGAGGGCTCCTTACCAGAATTAGGGCAAGATTTCTCAAGGTTAGGAATAATAGGGGAGTCATCTATAGCAAATTTATCCAGCAAAAGTTCAGCGCAAAACTTAGTTTTGTTGGCATCAGAGTCTTCAGAGTAGGAAACAAGGCAATTGACCTAGGGTTTCTTATCAAAAGAACTATTCTTAAGGGATGGGCTATCAGGCTAAAGCTCAGTATGGGCTTTACCAGAAATGGGAGTAGGGTTTTTGTTCCCAGAAGGGCCAGCGTGCGAGCTAAGGACATTTCTAGCCGGACTAGAGTTAGGCAGATACTCCGAGCTACTAGGCTCAGTGTCGTCACTCTCAAAATCAAGGATAGTTTCCAGAATAGCGGGGGCAGACAAATTTTGGACATGTTCAACAATCAACCTTATTAACCCAGTGTGCAGGATGGGGAATCTTTTGGGGTTTTTCTTATTATCCTCCAAGATTTTCTTCAAGGAACATAAAAGATAATAGGGGAGAGAGACCCTAACCTTGTAGCGGAAGTGGTTGAGAAGAGCAAAATGGTAGCCATAAACTCTGGTGAAACGTCCATCCACCGTAATGTACTCCATGATAACCCACAGAACCTTTCTCCAAATGGCCTTTATGGTGTCTGCATCGAAGTAGTTGTTAGCAATTTTAACAAGACTTAGCCTTTCTTTGTCCTTTTTAGGAAATTTGATCACGGCTTCATCAGAAAAATCCTTGTCCCTGAAGAACTTCTTCCCTTCAATAGATAAGCCCGTAAAATCAACGATTAAACTTTCGCTGAGCTCCACATTCCTACCAAACAGGGTCAAATTCCCATTATTCCAATTTTTGACAAAGAGGTCCGTAGCCTCATGGTTAGAGCCATGGAGTTTCTCCAGAAAAGGAAGCAACCCTCCGCTTTTAACCTTATTCCAAGCCTTGGCATTTTTCATGTGTGTTTCATAGCTGTCCGGCTCAATTTGCTTTCTGTCTCCACCCATTTCAGCCGACACAGTGGGGTGGACCCAAGTGAAATTTTTACTAAAATTGGCCCTGCCAGATCTAACCCACAAAGCTTGCGGAGCTTTCTTGTAGATTAAGCCATTGAGCTTAGTCCCATGCAATCTAATGATTGTGATGTGAAAGATCCAACCTATCCACATTAAAGGGATAACACGTCGCTTTTCCATGTGATTTATCATAATTTAATAGGCGCAGACATTAGAGTTTAGATCACTAATATTAAGCCAGGTGCGCACATCTTTACTCCTAACTCCTTTATTAGTGAAAAAATCCGCAACAGCATCAGCTTCTCTATAAGAATGTGAAATTTTAACTTTATCAATTTTTTCCAAAGTCAATATGGCATCCTCAACCCACGATTTAATGGTCCATGAGGGGGGAGACTTACCACAAAGGCAATCGATTATGTTTTTGGAATCTCCTTCAAGGCACAGATTTTTAATGTTAAGACTTTGGGCTAAATTTATGATGTGAAAAGCTCCAGCAACTTCTGCCAGATGATTTGTTTGGGAGCCAAGAGGAGAGGCCGTCG
Source organism: Sequoia sempervirens (assembly GCA_007258455.2). NCBI lineage: Eukaryota > Viridiplantae > Streptophyta > Pinopsida > Cupressales > Cupressaceae > Sequoia > Sequoia sempervirens. Next base: position 165,028,137 of record VDFB02281492.1, on the reverse strand, counting down.
CACCAATGAAATTTCCAAAGGAATGTTAGATGCATTGTTATGATCAATATGTTATTATTTTATCACTACCCTTATGTGATTATCATTTTGATTGTTGTGTAGCTGATGGTTTATGAGTTGATTTGATTATTGGGTGTTGTCTTCTAATGTGATTGAGTGAAAGGGATAGTGTCACATCACTCACTTGTGAGTACCCTATGACATTGTGATTCCATTTCATGGTATGCCTTATTATATGTATATGTATATGTCTAAATGTGTTGTGTGCTACAGGTTGTAGGTACTAGGCATCAACTCCACCTAAATTGGAAAGTTTGAGCATGCCTTAAACCCAATGGAATAGTTGATTGGAAATAGCACCTGGTTCCCTACCCTAGCCATCATCCTCAAAGAGGATGAGTATCTGGGTTGATACCTTGTCAATTTTGTAGTCAATCTGTTTTGTTTGAAGTTTTCTTTTTGACCCTGGTTAGTGGTCAGTTAACTATTTTGGCATTTCGGTTATTGATTTGGATTGTTTGAATATATGTGTTTGGTTATTTTATGCATTAGAATAAATTGTTAAACACCCTTGTTAAATAAATATAAATGCATTTGTAAATAATTATAGTTATAAAGAAACAAATTTGTAATGAAATATTAAAATAAATAAATAATAATAATACTAATAAGGTAATAAATAAAATATTATATAGCCGAGTAGCATAAGGCAGTTAATTCACTACAACCAATTTATTCTTGTTGAATTGGAGGTAATAGTCCATTCTCTACTTTAAGATCAGATTTAAATTCAAGGGAAAAAGCTTTTAGATAAATGCATATGTGTGAAATATAGAATTATTAAGTAATAAAATAGGGATAACTTAAAAAGCATGAGTTGCAAAGGGAAAAATCAATGAATTATTTAGTATTTGGAATTAAAATAAAATGAAAAGGAAAAGTGGTAGTTAAATTTAGCTAATGAATTTTAAATGGAATGCTTTTAATTAATTTAAAAAGTAACAGAAAGATTAATAAATCTAAAGTTAATTATAAGTCCAAGTGAAAAAGTTAGTTGGTCTTCCAACAACGAACGACCTCTTTCTTCTGTACATATTTTTGGATTTTAGAGATGGGTTTCGGTTGGGGGGATTTTGGCAAAAGAAGTACGAGGGATGTCTGGATCATTCTTCTCAATTTTGTTCATGCTATCTCTATATTGGGATTCCGCTCTATGTATAGAAATTGTCCATGGTAGATCCAAAGGAGGAAAGATTGGATTTTAGAGTCTTCCTCTATCAGTTGCAAGATATTGGAATACCGGCTTTGGGGAAAGAAACGTTTGAAAAAGGGGAGGATGTTAATCGAATGCTCAGAAAGGGGGATAGTTTTGCTTTGGATGGTGTTGATCTATAATGCAAGAAAGGGAAGAGGAACAGGAGGAAGGTCACACAATAGGCTTGGGTACCACTCCTCACACAGCGAATTTGAAGTATACGATTCATACTTGGAGCCTCCAACATTCTAAACATTGAATGGTATGAAATTCTTAATGCTCTCTGCTGCAAAGGTAACACAAATTTTTGATGAAACTCACCTATAATGTTAATATACTTTTCATGCTTGGTAATTCCTACATTTGAATATCTAATAGTATGGAATTTTTAAGGCTTTCAGCTACAAAATTAGCATAGTTCCTTTGATGAAATTTATCTGTATTGTTTTGGGATGTGGCACATTTTGTAAGCAAATCAAACTGTAAACTCTCTTGAAATTTTTAAGAATTCATTTATATGACCGTAAGAATGGCACAAGTAGTGTACCATCACCCTTGGAAAATTCATATGTGATTCTGGTACGAAATTTTAGAATATGGAATTTCATCCTACCAAGCATACTAATGTAACTTTGTTGCCACTTTGTTTTCTTCAGCATTGGTCTTGTTCTCTTCACATTGCTCTACTTAACTTTAGATATTACGGGCTTCACACTATCGCTTTCTTTGTCTTAAACCTCAATAATGTATACCCCATGTTTCATCTGTCCACTTCTATGACATCTCCTCTGTATGTAGAATTTCCACCATTTTTCCTTTGTTACACGTTTGGGTTTGATTGACCTCCTTGAAGGAAGTCATCTTCAACCCCTGAAGGCGAGTGACTAGATGATAATTCCCTCTAGAATTTGATTCCCTCACTGCATGGTACTCCTTAATCGGGCATAAAACTCAACATGATCCTCCTTGTTAATCAACCCGATAATAAGCCATCGACTATATTGCTACATCTCACGTAACGTGCAAATCCTGGCATCCCACAAGATCACATTTCTTTGAGGCTTTTGGTCAAGCAATTTGCACCTTGTCTGTGATTCCACCTTGCACACTTGTAACCAAAGCATTTTCAACTATAATAAAAAGGTGAGAATTTGTCCTCCCTTTCATAACCATTCCTTTAGATATTGAAGAAGAAGTTGGAGTCATCTGTTCACTAGCCAAAGTCTTCATTAAGAAGAGGTTCCTAGGCATATTGGAGGAAACTCTAAGCAGTGATACTCCCTTAGTTGGACTGCTGCACACAGACTCCTCTCAACTCAAGGTAGGTCAACTTTCAGTGTATAGTAACAACACATAAGATACTAGTCCCATTTTATTGAGTCTTGGTCTTTAGTCCAATTTTTCTTTCTTCTAGAGAACTTGGTAATAAGATATTCCACTGGTTGTGGGTAGTTTTTTGAAGTGAAAAGGGTAATGCATCCTTGTTTATGGGTAGATGCATAATGCACTATTTATATTTTCTTATATTGATATAATCGGAGTGACCCCCAAGACCACACTTAATGTCTCCAAAATCAAGATATGACAAAATTTATCAACTAGAACTAATCAATTTTGTACATCAAATTATATAAATTCCATCTCTTATGTGCTTGCCCAAATTTGTGTGCTTTTAAATCAATAGTAAAATAAAATAAATAGATAATAGTAATATAATAAATTATTTAAGCATAATGAAATTAATATAGCAATTAAATTTGTGGGAAATTATTCGAGTCTCCTGCCAAAATAATTTAATAGTGTTATTTGAGTTAAAAAAAAAAAAAAATCCTTTCTCAATCAAGTTATAATTTTCATTGGAATTAGTGCTTGCAATGATCAACAATTTAATATATGAAAGTTAAATATTGTTGATTTAAATTGATTAAAGTATAATGTATATTTTATATAACCAAAATCAATTTAAACAGCAATCCGTCAATTTAGCAGCGTATCAAATAAACTCTTAATAAAAAAGATCCTTTTTGCTGACCGTCAATAAGTCACCTCACTTGTTTTCCTCTCAAAGTAAAGATTTTGAACAGCTGTGAAATCAGGGAAATTTTGAGTTTGACACGCTATGCTATACCTCCATTCCCAGCAATACATTGCCTCAATCTGTTTCAAGGCCGGGATACTAAGAATAGGTTGAGGAGATTAGCCTTACACCTGGATTTTGGCATTCCTAGAAATCACATTTTTTGAGGCATCCTGTAAATCAGCACACGTGCCTTTTCCTTGCTTCCATGTTATTGCATACATGTCAAACAAGGGAATCGCACCTGTGAACTGCACTTGCTTGAAAGTTTCTAAAGCCTTTTCAACGAATGCATTATTTTTGGGGATCATCTTTATGCTACCCTGCAAGGAGGTGATTTTGGAGACCGAGGCTTCTATCACCTGGGAGGCATTTGCTGTTGGTGCAGGCAGATGGGATGCTGGCAGTATCGCTCCCCCAAACTCTTCCTCCATGATATTGACCTTTCACTTCACCAACTAGGCGAGCTTCCCTTGTAGTAGTTCAGCTATGGTTTATAGCAAATATACCTGTGTTTAATGGTTCTTCTTCACGGTAAAAAGAGTGGAGGGATAGCTTAGTCCAGCAGAAGGAAGCAATGGGTTTCTTTGAGATTTTTGTCATGGTCTGTTTCTGTCTAGTAATTCTGCATGGGGATGTAACTGAAGCTGGAAGAGAATGGAATTCTATTGGTATCAACTATGACCGAATAGGGAACAAGCTTCCATCTCATGTCGAATCCATCCCACTTACAAAATCTTTGAAAATAGGCAAAGTAAAACTGTTTGACAGTGACCCAGAAGTACTCACTGCATTGGCCAACACTGGTAATAAGTGTGAAGAATGAAGAGATACCAATGGTTGCCTCTAGTGTACTTCAGGCTGATGAGTGGGTTAAACACAATGTCTAAACACGCTACCCCGCAACCAAAATCAACACCAATTTATGGTCATCAATCCTACTACATCCAAGTATCATTTTAATTCCTCTATCTTTCATTATTTTCCTTGCTATTTCAATCTCACCACACCTGTCCGCTTCTGCACAAGATGTTTTAGAGAAGAGCATAAGTCGCAGCATTTTTAGGATTCAACTAAAATAAAAACAAAAGGCAGTGTTGCTGGAAATGCGCAGCCTATATTCATGTATGATCCACAGACACCACAGGTTTAACTGGCTTCTTAGTAATAAGGTTTGGGTTGTCTCCAAGATAGTCATTATGGGCAGGAAGGTCAACCATGCACTCCTAATGATCAACTATATTTGTAATGCAATAAGTATACTGGTGTGTGATGTAAACGCTGCCCTCATCCGCTAAATCCGCGCGTCCTGCATGCAGTTTGAACACAGCAAAACATATAATGTTAGATATGCTTGTGTAGGCGACTAGATGCTTTGGTTGTGTTTGATTTCATTATTAAACAATTTTGTTGTTATCCGTTAAAAGAAGGCATTGGTTCTGTGGTTGTTTTTTCATATTTCATAGAGAGACTTTTGGCAGACTTAAAAAAAAAACATTCCAAGGTGAAATTTATAAATATAAGTAGTGTCAGTTGGTGCCTGTCTAGTAAATGCTGAACTTTTATTACTTGCATTCCCTACCCTTGACTGATATTGTCCCCTAAATTCATATTCAACCTGCAAAGTGACAAAATTTTGTCCCAGCGATTTCAAATCCTTCATTTCTCACTTGTTAATATCTACCCCGTATGCCATGAGATCACTTTTCTTTGAGGCATCCTGTCAAAAAAAAATTATGCACAAATGTAATCTCACTGAAAAAAGCCATGATAAGGGACTTAGCTCAAAATTATGCACAATTGTATCTTACTTGTCAACAGCGCTGATAAATAAATAAAAAGTGGCCAAAACTTGCAGCCATTCCTAAGCTATCATTTCGGCATAAGCAGAGAGGATTTGTTATCACGTCTATCAATTTCATTTTCATGGAAGTTCTAAAACTTTTCAACAGATTTATTTCCTTTTCTTTTCCTTGCCAGAGAGTGAGAACCAGCCGTGCTGCCTCCTCTCTATACATCGAATCCTATCTTTTTCCAAACCCTAGCCGCCGCCATGCTTATGCTTCTTTACAAACATTAATAATAATAAAAAAATAAAAAAATAAATTAAGACAAAGAAGAAAAAAAGAAAGAAACGAAAGCAAAAAGATGTAGGGTTAAGCGCCGATAGGTAACGAAAATTATGATGGACGGCTGTTTTATTCCCTTCCCATCTTAAAATATTTCATTACAATCATACTCCTTCAGAGGGGCCCTAAAAGTTAGTGGAGTCTAATGCTAAATCGATTATACTTGTCTATTTTTTTTAAACTTAGCGACCTTTATGCATTAATATCGCTCAATTATATATACCTATTTGTCTTCATATGTAACTCTTAATAAATGTTTCAAATAAAAAGTTAGAAGGGGTACGTAGTTACTTTATGCATATATATTTTTTTTCATTATAGAAAAGATAAGATGTTATTTAATCTATGTCTAATTTTTTTATATAGGAGGGGAAAAGGGGGGGATATATATACTATTTTAACTTTTAAAAAGTTTCTTATTTATAAGCATAAATACATATATGGAGGCTAGTTCTTTTATATGCATCATTTAGTTTTTATAGGAATACTTTTGATCAAAATGGAAAAATACATTTTGCCTAATATAATATTAGTTAAATAATTGATTTTAAATATAAATATTAAATAAAGTGAAGAAATTAAATTTAAATTGAAGGATGAATCTTAAATATAATAAAAGCATTTTTTTCATATACGATTATATAATGAGTTTCATAATAATAAAAGCATTTTTTTCATATACGGTTATATAATGAGTTTCATATAGGAAGGTGAAGTAAAAGATGTGAATATGAAATTCAAAATATTTTCTAATAATTGATTTTAAATATAAATATTAAATAAAGTGAAGAAATTAAATTTAAATTGAAGGATGAATCTTAAATATAATAAATATTAAATAAAGTGAAGAAATTAAATTTAAATTGAAGGATGAATCTTAAATATAATAAAAGCATGTTATTATATAATGAGTTTAATTAAATTTAAATATAATAAATATTAAATAAAGTGAAGAAATTAAATTTAAATTGAAGGATGAATCTTAAATATAATAAAAGCATGTTATTATATAATGAGTTTAATTAAATTTAAATTGAAGGATGAATCTTAAATATAATAAAAGCATGTTATTATATAATGAGTTTCATATAGGAAGGTGAAGTAAAAGATGTGAATATGAAATTCAAAATATTTTCTAATAATTGATTTTAAATATAAATATTAAATAAAGTGAAGAAATTAAATTTAAATTGAAGGATGAATCTTAAATATAATAAAAGCATTTTTTTCATATACGATTATATAATGAGTTTCATTTCATATAGGAAGGTGAAGTAAAAGATGTGAATATGAAATTCAAAATATTTTCTAATAATTGATTTTAAATATAAATATTAAATAAAGTGAAGAAATTAAATTTAAATTGAAGGATGAATCTTAAATATAATAAAAGCATGTTTTTCAGATACAATTATATAATGAGTTTAATGAGTTTCATATAGGAAGGTGAAGTAAAAGATGTAAAAGATGTGAATATGAAATTCAAAATATTTTCTAATGTTGATTAATATGTGTAAACATTATTAAAGTTGTATAATTGAATCATTTGAGGGTGTTTGTCTATTAGGAAGACCTTAATGAATTTACTATACAAATATAAAGTATTATTTAATTATGGATGTTTATATGGTGTCTTTAGGGATTTTGGAAAAGCCATATTTTAACTTTATATAGTGTAGTTTATATTTATAAGTGGACGATCATTCTTCTTTAGTAGTTTAGAGCATAGTAGTTTAGAGCATTGCTTTGATTAAGAATTCTTCTTATATTAGAGTAGCTCATATTTTAATGTATATACATAAATTTATATTAATATATATAAAATATGTATATGTTGAATTGGGTATATATTCATATGAATATACAATTGTAATAAAATTATAAACTTATAGGTATATGTAGTTTAGAGCATTGCTTTGATTAAGAATTCTTCTTATATTAGAGTAGTTCATATTTTAATGTATATACATAAATTTATATTAATATATATAAAATATGTATATGTTGAATTGGGTATATATTCATATGAATATACAATTGTAATAAAATTATAAACTTATAGGTATATGTATCGCTGAGTATAAAAAGGTGGTGTGGAAATTGGAAAAATAATAATGTTAGAATAGAAAGAAATTGTTTTAAATTGCTTTTAGTTATTCGAATTAATAAATTGGATGTTCCTTTTCTAAATATTGGTATTTTCACAATCACTTATTCAATGGTTTGTTATTATATGTTGATAATTTGGTTAATTATATCATTTAATAAAATTGGTCAGATAATTATTGTTAGAGGGGTATTTAGGTCCGCTTAGGGAAAGTCCAATGTTGAAGAAATTTATATGACAATATTTTATGTTTTTCTCCTATTGGATCAAGAGGCTTGTGTAGTTAAATGTTAGAAAAGAATATTTGGTCTCTTTAAATAAATGAATATATTTGATAAATTAGGTTTAACTATAAATGTATAAATGAAGGGTTTATTTAAGAAGTTAGTTAAGATTATCCTTATAAAAGTGGATTTTAATATGTAATTACTATAGGATTCAATGTTGTATATATATATATATATATATATATATATATATATATATATTATGGGTTTTAGTAATAGAATACTTTTTCCTAGGTAAATTAAGAAATTAAATAGATAGAGAAGTGAGGAGAATAAATAGGGAAAAACATTAGTTTATTTATATTTCGATAATTGGAGGGGTTTGATTAAATAAATTGAATTAGACTTTCTAAGAATGTTGGGCTCCTTTATAATTATTTTAATGGATGAATTAAATGTGAATTAATGTGTGAGTTGCCTTTTTTGTATAGTTAGTGGTTAGTAATGAGTTTTTAGAAATGTGAGAATAATGTCTCTTAGAGATGTTCTGTTGAAGTTATCTTGTTTTAAGTGTTTGGATTATGTGAGAAAGTTGTTGAGTAATCTGAATGGTGGAGACAATGTCCTACATGGAGTATTTCATGATCATTTTGATCGGTTGTTTATGTTGAATTATTGGGTTTTAGTGTTGAGTTGTGAGTTGGTTGACTTTCTTATTGTTTATGGTGGTTGAATTGGTATTGAGTTCACTTTTGGTTATTTCTTATTGGAGTGAGGTCGTTGGTGTCAAATGGTTATTGAGAAGGGTTTGATTCTTGCAATTGATTTTGTATTGAATTGATCATGTCAGCTCTGATAAAGTTGGATGATTCCATTATGATGATTGTCACCTTTACTCTACACTTGTTTTTCTTGTAGATTTTATATAGTCATTTTGTGTTTCCATGATGAGAGTCTTCCTTTTGTGTTAATTTCGATTGGGGAGAATTTTTGCAATCAACTTTCTTTTAGTCATATTTTGAGATGATTGGGAACCCGAAGTGTTAAATTACCTTCAGTAGGAGTTTGTGGTTTTTCGGTATTTTAGGCTTCCAAAGGCAATGGAGAAATTTGATTTATAATGATTTTTCATGGTTGGACCGTTGTGATTTATTGATCTTATTTCATATTTTGAGCTTGTGGGTATTACCTTGTACTATGGTGTTGACTTTTGATGTGGTGGGTGGTACCTCCTTTGTTCATGTTTCAGTGATATGGAATGGGTTTGCAAGATGTTTCTTATCTTGTGTGTTGTGTGTTATGTACACCTTGATTTTTATGTAAGATGAGGTACACCCCTTGTGTGTTTTGGTTTGGTACCTGTAGGGAGTGGCTCTTCATGGGGGTTCGATGCACAAAGGGGTTGTTAGGGTAACCCATGGAAGATTTTACTAAACAAGTGATAATGTAATTAATGAACTAGTGGGTTTGGGTAGTTAAACACATAACAAGATTAATTATGAGTCTCACCCATACCGTTAGTGCTTTCACAGGCTAAGGATGGGATGAGAAGACCTGGTTGGAAAGATCACTTCCTTGTCCTCACAAAAAGTAAGTGGTTCTGCATGAGTCACCCTATGGAGCAGTGCTTTGAGATAGGCAGCCTGGATAACCATAGATGGAGGTGGTACCTTGTGATAGGTTGCCCGGATAATCCATGTAAGGCCATGTGATGACACTCTCCTACAATACCCGTTTATTTTCCCTTGTTTGGTAGCCTATGGGAGTGTTGATTGAATTGTTGATGTTGTTAAGGCAATTGGTTCTTGGTGTTTTTTGTTGAAGCCTCCAAGTTCTATCTTTTAGTGTTGCACACATGCCTCATGGAAACTTGATTGATGTTAATAAAAAGGTGCCCTTGATATTTATTGTTGGTTGATATTGCGATTTCATTTGAAGGCTTTGGATCCTATTGTTGTTGGCACCTCTTATGGTTATTTAGTGTTGATCTATAATATTGGCATTTGGTTTTATTGGACTTTTCATTATTTTGTTGTGGCTATGTGATGGAAATGTTATGGGTTGTTATCTTATATTGTTGTTATCCTTGTTGTGGAGTCTGGTTTTCTATTAGTTCGTTTGACTATTTTGGTTAAGGAATGGGGATCTTTCTTGTCAACTCCTAGCACGGGGGGTGGGCCTTCAGGTCCACGTGATCGGGTGGAATGTGCTATGCACCCTATTGGGTTCCCAAGTTGTGTTCGCGATGTAGAAGTGGATGCAGAGTTCTAGAGCTTCAATCAAATAAGGTTTCACTTTAATTACTTAGTAAATAAAAATATATATATATTTTCCTCACAAGAGTTGGTTAGAAAAGAGTCATAGAATATGCTATAGATTAAGTGAAGAACTCGTAAAATAAATAAGTCTTATTTCCATCTATCTTGTGGTTGTAGAAAATTTTTATTCATGCATAATTTTTTCCAAGATTGAAGATTATATTAGTATCACCTATTTAATTGGGTTCTATATTGATAAGGTGATTTCATCAATCAATTATGCCAATGTTTAGTTTAAAGTCTATAAGGTCCTTAATTGAGACATAGATAGGATTGGTTAGAGTTGAATATGGTTAGAAGCTATTATGATATTAATGAAAACATTTGGGGTATAATATTGATTATGATCAAGCTTTCCATTTTTTGTGTATAGGATCTATAGATAATATTTTAGAAATTAGTGGTTCTTGGTTGTAGATTTTGTCGTTTGTCTTTAAGAATAACCCTATTAGTAAGACCTAATAATCTATATATTATATTAGGTTATGCTTGCCCTTTGATAACAAAATATATTTACATATATTATATTATATAATGATAAATATTCTAAAGGGAATGTTTAGAAGAAAAACTAATGTAATTTAACTTTAAAACCAACAAGCATAGAAGTTGGTATTGTAGATACAATTTTAACTTGAACATTTGTATAACTCAGTATTTCAATACACATGTATTTATATAGACTTGAATACATTTAGAGGGAGTATTTTTCTATGTATGGTTCTTATGATGGTTTCACTTTGGAAGTGGTTTGGAAATGTTTTGTGTTGTGTGCAAGATGGTCAATGCCTTGCACTGTATATTAATCTTGTGATTGTGATAAGAGTGCAAGAATGTCAATGCCTTGCACTGTGTATGGATTCATGTGAATTATGTTAAGTATGCAAGATGGTAAATTCCTTTCTTGATGTGTAGGGTCTACTAGTTGCAAGTAGGGGGAGTGGCTCTCAATGGGGGCCGAAACCCAAAGTGGTGTCTAGGATAACCCATTGAAGAGTTTCTTAATCTAGTGATAACCTCAATAATGAATTAGGGGGGTGGGTAGATTTCACATTAATCAAGATAATGATATGTCTCAATCATGGCTTAAGTGCTCGTTTAGGCTTGATATGAGATGGGAAGGCCTAGAATGACAATATCATCTACCTTGTCCTCATGAAAGGTACATTGATTTTGCATGAGTTTGTATGGGGGTCAGGGATTGGTAGAGGCTATCAAGATAACCTAGGATGGGGGCTAGGGCCTAGGAATATCTATCAAGATAACCCATAGCAAGCTATGTGATGACACTTCTCCCTATTGCAGTATAGCATTCCCTAGTTGTATTTTCTCCTTTTTTGTGTGTGAATGCCTCTGGAAGTGAAGTAAATGTTGTATGTGATGTTGGTTTAATTAGCAGTGTTATGTTGAAGTCATGTATAGCCCTTGTTATGCTAGCATGTTGTCTTCTTGACTGTCTGTATGATGTGGGTCCTTGTGTTATCTACTAGCACAGGGGGTTGGACCTTAGGGTTCCACATGGTCAAGAGGTTGGTGCTTTTTCCTCCATTGGGTATTTTTGTTGCATGTTCGTGTGCGTGGAGATTGTTCTTCGTGTTTTGGGTTCCAGTTCCTGATCCAATTCGAGAAGACAACCCTTCTATGTGTATTGGATTTTATATTAGTTGTATCTCTTGTTGTAATCTGATGTATTCTTCCCACATGTACTAAGGGAAGCATTGTTGTGAATATTGTAATGATGTAATAGATATTGATGTACTCTTTTTGCAATGGATATTATTAAGTGATGTATCTTGCATAAGCTAGTTGGCTTGAATGATCTTGTTTATTAGTTGACTTGTTGTGGAAGTAAATAATGTAGAAACTATAAATGTGGTGCTTTTAAATGAATCTTGCATGTTAGATAATTCATTTCATCTGATAAGTTAATGAAATTATTCTAGTTATATTGATTATTAGTTTTGTGAGTGGCACAGTCATGGAACCTTAGAGGACTTGTTTTAGATTATTATGTTATGTGATCTATTGTTATTTCATTTAAAAAAAAATGTTCCATTAATGTGACATAGTTAGTGTTGTCCTCTGGGGTTTCCTTGGCGGGGTGTTTCACTTGGTATTAGAGCCCAAGTTCTAACACTAGGTACTCTAGTTTTATATGAGCCCATTATGTTGTCCTAGTTGTTTAGACTCTAGAGATTATGTTTTCCCCCTTTTGTCATCCTCGCTCAACAACCTGAGATTTGTTCTTTGGTGGTGTTTGTCCAATGGCGCAAAGGACCAGTGGAAAGGATAGGACCCATGGTGTAGTGTGTAATGCACCGATATTCTTTCTAGTTGGGATGCATTATGGACTCTTGTGTAGCCTTGTGATGTGATTCTCGGTGATGTGAATTGTGTGTGTATGTGAAGAATTTATGTTAAATCATGAATATAGTACTTATGAAATGATAAATTATGTTTCCATGCTTCTAAAAAGGTGTTAAATCATGATCTTGTGTTGAATAATGAATAAAGTAGAATGTCTTGTTTGTAAATGATGGATATTTGATGGAAAATTTGTGCTTTGTGTGTATAATTATGCAGAGTTTTATGGAAGTGTAACATTTTGATGTATTGATTGCTTTACAAGGGGAATTATAATTTAAGAGGTAAAGAAAATGCTATGGTAATGCATTTAAAATTAAATGCTTTTATATGTTTCTGTTATGAGAAATTATGCTTGTTAGATTAAAAGGGTGCAATGTTTTCTTGATTCTGAAAGAAACCAATGGGTGTTAATGCTAATATGTAAGGATTTTGAGTGGTTTATGTACTATGGAATCATTTAGAAATACAAGTCTTGATTGTGTTATTATTGTGACATTGAAAACTAAAAGGATAGGTCATGTTTGAAATGAACTATATAAGTACATACCCTTGTGAGATGAATTATTATTTCAATGTAATGAATCAGCTTTGATGTCAAGATAATAGAAATTTGCAGTACTAATGTGTTATGTTTCTACCCTAGTTTGTGAATTCTGGGAGTAAGTCAAGTTTTGGGAGGGGGGGAGGGGGGGGGATGTAGTGCCCATCCATTCTCATCGTGGATGTGCAAGTAGTTGGCTTTGGGAACTCCGAGATGAAGGTAAAATAATAGGGATACTTAAAGGTATGTTTATGATGTTAAGAAGTTGATATGTTTTATGATACAATATATGATATTAGATGCATTGTTATGATCAGTATGTGATTATTTTATCACAACCATTATGTGATTATCATTCTTATTGCTATGTAGCTGATGGTTTATGAGTTGATTTGATTACTGGGTGTTGTCTTTTGATGTGATTGAGTGAAAGGGACAATGTTGTATCACTCACTTGTGAGTACCCTATGACATTGTGATTCCCTTTCACGATATGCCTGATTATATGTATACATATATGCCCGATCATGTTGTGTGCTGCAAGTTGTAGGTACTAGGTACCGACTCCACCTGAATTGGCAGGTCTGAGTGTGCCTTAAACCCAATGGAATAGTTGATTGGAGATAGCACTTGGTCCCCTACCCTAGCCATCATCCTCGAAGAGGATGAGTATCTGGGTTGATACCTTGTCAATTTTGTAGTTAGTTTGTGTTGTTTGAAGTTTTCTTTTTGACCTTGGTTAGTGGTCAGGTAACTGTGTTGGTATCTAGGTTATTTGATTTGGATTACATTTGATTATATGTGTTTGGTTATTTTATGCATTGGAATAAATTGTTAAACACCCTTGTTAAATAAAAAATAATAACATTTGTAAATAATCATAGTTATAAAGAAACATATTTGTAATGTAATATTAAAATAAATAAAATAAATAAATAATAACAGTAATAAGGTAATAAATTAAATATTATATAGCCGGGTAGCATAAGGTAGTTAATTCACTACAACCAATTTTATTCTTGTTGAATCAATGTTTAATGTTGGTCTCCAAAGGCTTAGGAGGGAGTATTTTTGTATGTATGGTTCTTATGATGGTTTCAATTTGGAAGTGGTTTGGAAATTTTTTGTGTTGTGTGCAAGATGGTCAATGCCTTGCATTGTAATGTCCCCTTTTTGACAGAAACACTTAAACCCGAATCTTGCATTCAAAGTATTTTCTCAAGGAGACATCAAACATTAGAGATCAATAAGTTTAGTGATAAAATCTAAAAAGACTAGAGATGATATAAATATTTCATTCTCATCAAAGAATTATTCATTTCTTCTTATCACTTCTATGAAAACATCTATCAAGATCTCATAAATGAAGTTCTATTATCATAGTGACCGAATAGAATCATTATTACCTATAGGACTCAATAATTGCTGCAAGCAACACTATTGAATGATCGTAAGCAATATGTTATATATATATATATTATTTGTATAGTTTGTATGGGTCAACCACTATGAGTCAAATTATTTATATATATATATATATATATATATATAAACTTATCAATTACCGGAGTATAATTATCAACATATGGATTATATGTTCAAAGAACATATTACCTTATGTTTGTCTTTAAACATATATCTTAAACATCAATATATACCTGGCTATATATATATATCCAGAGAGCATACGATATTTGATATATTTACATTTATCTTATATATATATATATATATATCTTATGTATATACTAATTTCTTAGTTTGATCATTATTATCATTTATTTGTTCTTAATTAATTTTCAACTTGAATGGTGAATACTTATCTAATAACCGTAATTCCTTACCTTCAGCCTTGCGATTTACTTTTTCACTAGCCACAATTGGTCTTGATTCAACAATTCCTCATTATATTATACCTGATGGAGAGTGCTTCTTTAAGTTTGAATGTTATACGGTAGTTTCCAAATACCTTTGATGCTTTACTTGGTCGCCATGATCTTCTTTCATAATTCACGTATTCCATATTATTTTTCTTTGTCCCAACGTAGCCTCCACATAAGGCCCTTGTCCTACACCCGTCACTCCCCGAAAAATAATTTTTCCTTGAATATCCCTTTTTATCCATACTCTCAACCACGTTTTATGATCCTTTTTCCCTCTACTATTCGATGATGCTTCTTTTTCTCCCGAGCCAAGCTATTTATAGGTGATTTGATACCTTTTGGAGCCGCTTGAAAGAAGATGACTCTTCAACGCATTCCTATAGATAGTCATGTCCTTGGTAGAGGCTTCTCCGATCACTGCGTCAAAGCTAATGACCTTTCAAGGTTTGTTTTATGTTTATATTAGCAAATGACTTATATTTAATATCTATTATTATTTTTTATAATTAGAATATTGATGAGTTCCCACCGCAAAGGTAAACAATGATTTATTTTTATTTGATAAGAAAATAGTGTAAGTTCGGTGGCATAAGTATTATGATTTTTTTTTATTCTATTATTTTCTTTATATTTTATTTATCATTTTAATGTAGTTTTATTTGAATGTAAATATTCGTTATTTATCTATTGGATGCTTAATAGCTTAGTGTTATAATTTTGGGGACATGACAGTCTGCCCTGCCCAAAGATTTTTTGTCCTTAAGCAATTTCAGACTTGAATTACAACTAATCTACTAAGAAAGTCCTTTTTATCATTGTTAAACACAAGCGATTATAAACACACATGATGTAACTATGTTGAAAACATGCAAAGGTTATTTGCAAGCCATACACATAGACACTCATGCTAAGAATGCATCGATTACACATGAAATAGTTGCAAGGCAGGCACATAAGGTTTTGTAAGCCACACAATCGCATCAGAAATGAAGCTGGTAAGACATGAAGCATGAGAGAACATTGATAGACACATAAGTCTATTCAAGGTATTAAGAAGGCACTTTGATACACTCAAGGTATGTAAATACACTCAAAAAATAGAACATATATGTAGTAAACATGCTAAGGCACATTGGGCATAAAGCAAGCATCTAAGACATGAGGTAAACTCATAAGACATGAATCATACATTTGAATACATGTAAGCGGTAAATCATGAAGTACATGCATGAATAAGTACATGGAGCATGGAAACATAGACTCAAATACATAAGGCATGAAGTATTCATGAAGTATATACTTGAATATAAAGCATCAAGTACGCATGGAAATGAAGTAGACATGTTGATAACGCACCAATCTTGAAAGACACATCAAGAAGTTATCCATAGAGCAGTCATGTTGAATGTATTAGTCATAAATGCATACTAGATACAAAGCATGGAGCAACATGAATACATGTGCAGAGCATAATCACAGATTACATATGAAGCATACAAATATACACAATACACTTATAAATGCATGGAGTAAGACACACAATGCACCAAAGAATATTGATTTACACACAAGGCATGTAAATCATGTAATTATACTTAGGGAAAGAAATACACTTGAAGTACATACGTAGAGCACATAAAAACAGACAAGGTATCCAATGCGCAAATACTCATAAGGTAGGAAGCAATATAGATACACTCTAACAAGAGGCATACCTAGAGGAATCACACACATGGAGCAAGAAGAATTTAGTCATTACTTAAGACATGAATATGTAGAGCATTTGAGTACACTCAAATTTACTTCTATGTACAAAATATAAGCACATTATGCATTCAATAAATGGAAAATACACAATATGAAGCATTCATTTGAGTATACATAAAGCAAAAAATGATCATACATATAGAACATAGGTATATGTATGCTTGTAGATACACTCAATGTTCAGATACAAACCATTACATATAAGGCATGAATTTTGCAAACACAAGCATACACTTAAGAATGGAGTAGTCATGTATAAGAGTACATCAGTCATAAAGTGAATCAAGTAAGATGCTAACCAAGAACAAAATACCCAAATACATAGTCATGAAGGACACACTTGAATTTAAAGTTACAAAGTATACAAGTACAAAGTCAGAGGGTATACATTCAAATACAAATACATCTCGCATTCAAGTATAATTCATTGAATATGCACTCAAATATGAATACAAGATCATATACACTCAAATATAGTCACAAGTCAACTCAAATACACATACAATCATAGAGTATACACTCAGATATAAATGCAAGCATAGAGTATACACCCAAATGCAAATTCAACCATAAGTAATAAAGTATACACTCAAATACAATCACACTCGAATGAAATATACTGTCAGACGGTTGGAAAAGGGGATTCGGTGCATCCCATACTACACTGTGGTCCCTTCCACCATCCCAAGGTCATTAAGTATATTAATGAGACACAATCATATTTCATGAAATAAAAATATTAACTTGAAAGATATTAATCCAAACACAATGAAGTCATGAAAACCATTCTTATCATATTAATCACCTATAAATCATATGTAATCATGCATTCAATCTATAAATTTTTGAGCGAACTAAATAGATATTAAAACACCCCAAGTTATCATCCCTTTCTCATCAACATCATAGGTGAGGCAAGAGAGGTCCACACACGAGGATGCCCTTAGCACCTCCCTTCTCAGCTTGAGGGCGGCCAACAAACACCCATTGTAATGACCCCCTTGGCCCTCAATGGCATACCACAGTCATCCAAGGAGGGTGGCCTACCTTGAAGGGATCCTAGTATCTTCTCTCCTTCATGTGTGTCCAACTCCCCTCCCTAATGATTTGATTGAAAAAGAATGATACTTTGGTAGTGGGCAGACACGTAGTCCATGTGATAGTTTGGAGGAAGGATTTCCATAGGAGGCCCTTAGAGCACTCCCTTCTCAGCCCAAGAGCGGCTAAACAACCCTCTTGGCCCCCGATGGAAAACCGCAGTCATCCAATGAGGGTGGTCTACCTCGAAGGGACCCTAGTATCTACTCAACCTATCAGTTCCATCCCTCAACCAACTACATGATTGTTTGATGATACAAACAATTGCATCTAACGATTATCATATTAACAAGTTACCCACAATTGCAACATGCTATGAGGATTCATGAATTCATCAAGATATTAATAATCCATTTATCATATGAATGTATATGCAATAGTTCATTATGATATAAATCTATCAATCACCAATCCCTTATCAATCATTTTTAACATTTTTAACAAATATTGTTTTCCAACTATATAAAGGCATTGTTGATATAGGGCTATGAAAGTATGCACCTAATACTTACCATTTCGATTTACATAAAACTCCAATCAATGATGTCGCCTTCTTATACTATGTTTGAATAGAATGATAGATCATCATGGCATTATTAGTCGTCCAATTCAAGATAACATATTAGCAACACTATAATAGTGGCCTGATGATAATAACATCGATTAGACAGATATTATCAGGTGTAAATTGTATTGATCAATTGTCCATTATATATTTCCTAGTCATCATATATTTAAGTATAAAATATTATCACCGTTTTCTATTCAAAATCTCACAATTTTAGGTGGGATATGACCCATGGACCATACTAATACAAACAAATGACTAATCATAGTTATACAGACTAACAGCATAGTTATTTATCTATTCACACATATATATCTTGATACTTATTTTACCCTTACATCCAGTAGCTATGATATGAATGTCACAACAGTGATTACATTCAATGGTTACAGGACATACCTGATCTGCATAATTTAGAATGTGTTCTATATGTTTATAGAGTATACCTTTGCTTTGGTAAGTTTGCATACACTATTTTCATAGGATGGCAAGAAAGTTGCTCTGATAACACTTGTATTGTCCCCTTTTTGATAGAAACACTTAAACCCGAATCTTGCATTCAAAGTATTTTCTCAAGGAGACATCAGAACGTTAGAGATCAATAAGTTTAGTGATAAAATCTAAAAAGACTAGAGATGATATAAATATTTCATTCTCGTCAAAGAATTATTCATTTCTTCTTATCACTTCTATGAAAACATCTATCAAGATCTCATAAATGGAGTTCTATTATCAGAGTGACCAAATAGAATCATTATTACTTATAGGATTCAATAATTGCTGCAAGCAACATTATTGAATGATCGTAAGCAATATGTTATATATATATATTATTTGTATAGTTTGTATAGGTCAACCACTATGAGTCAAATTATATATATATATAAACTTATCAATTACCAGAGTATAATTATCAACATATGGATTATATGTCCAAAGAACATATTACCTTGAATTTTATGTTTGTCTTTAAACATATATCTTAAACATATATATACTAATTTCTTAGTCCGGTCATTATTATCATTTATTTGTTCTTAATTAGTTTTCAACTTGAATGGTGAATACTTATCTAATAACCATAATTCCTTACCTTTAGCCTTGCGATTTACTTCTTCACTAGCCACGATTGGTCTTTATTCAACAATTCCTCATTATATTATACCTAATGGAGTGTGCTTCTTTAAGTTTGAATGTTATACAGTAGTTTCCAAATACCTTTGATGCTTTACTCGGTCGCCATGATCTTCTTTCATAATTCACGTATTCCATATTATTTTTCTTTGTCCCAACGTAGCCTCCACATAAGGCCCTTGTCCTACACCCGTCACTCCCCGAAAAATAATTTTTCCTTGAATATCCCTTTTTATCCATACTCTCAACCACGTTTTATGATCCTTTTTCCCTCTACTATTCGATGATGCTTCTTTTTCTCCCGAGCCAAGCTATTTATAGGTGATTTGATACCTTTTGGAGCCGCTTGAAAGAAGATGACTCTTCAACGCATTCCTATAGATAGTCATGTCCTTGGTAGAGGCTTCTCCGATCACTGCGTCAAAGCTAATGACCTTTCAAGGTTTGTTTTATGTTTATATTAGCAAATGACTTATATTTAATATCTATTATTATTTTTTATAATTAGAATATTGGTGAGTGCCCACCGCAAAGGTAAACAATGATTTATTTTTATTTCATGAGAAAATAGTGTAAGTTCGGTGGCATAAGTATTATGATTTTTTTTTATCTCATTATTTTCTTTATATTTTATTTATCATTTTAATGTAGTTTTATTTGAATGTAAATATTTGTTATTTATCTATTGGGCGCTTAATAGCTTAGTGTTATAATTTTGGGGGCATGACATGCACTATGTATTGATTCTTGTGATTGTGATAAGAGTGCAAGAAGGGGGACATGACATGCACTATGTATTGATTCTTGCATTGTGTATGGATTCATGTGAATTATGTTAAGTATGCAAGATGGTAAATGCCTTGTTTGATGTGTAGGGTCTACTAATTGCAAGTAGGGGGAGTGGAACCCAAAGTGATGTCCAAGATAACCCATTGAAGAGTTTCTTAATCCATTGATAACCTAAATAATGAATTAGGGGGATGGGTAGATTTCACATTAATCAAGATAATGATATGTCTCAATCATGGCTCTAGTGCTTGTTTAGGCTTGAGATGAGATGGGAAGGCCTAGAATGGCAATATCAACTGCCTTGTCCTCATGAAAGGTATGTTGATTCCACATGAGTTTGTATGGGGGTCGGGGATCGGTAGAGGCTATCAAGATAACCCAGGATGGGGGTCGGGGCCTAGGAAGATCTACCAGGATAACTCATAGCAAGCTATGTGATGACAATCCTCCCTATTGCAGTTTAGCATTCCCTAGTTGTACTTTCTCCTTTTGTTGTGTGAATGCCTCTAGAAGTGAAGTAATTGTTGTATGTGATATTGGTTTAATTAGTAGTGTTGTGTTGAAGTCATGTATAGCCCTTGTTATGCTAGCCTATTGTATTCTTGACTGTCTGTATGATGTGGGTCCTTGTGTTATCTCCTAGCATGGGGGGGTGGACCTTAGGGTTCCACATGCTCAAGAGGTTGGTGATTTTTCCTCCATTGGGTATTCTTGTTGCATGTTCGTGTGCGTGGAGATTGTTCTTGGTGTTGTGGGCTCTAGTTCATGATCCAGTTCGAGAAGACAACCCTTCTATGTAAATGTATTGGATTGTATATCAGTTGTATCTCTTGTTGCAATCTGACGTATTTTTCCCACATGTACTAAGGGAAGTATTGTTGTGAATATTGTAATGATGTAATGGATATTGATGTACTCTTTTTGCAATGGATATTATTAAGTGATGTATCTTGCATAAGCTAGTTGGCTTGAAATGATCTTGTTTATCAATTGACTTGTTGTTGAAGTAATTAATGTATAAACTATAAATGTGGTGCTTTTAAATGAATCTTGCATGTTAGATAACTCATGTCATCTGATAAGTTAATGAAATGATTCTAGTTATCTTGATTATTAGTTTTGTGAGTGGCACAATCATGGAACCTTAGAGGACTTGTTTGAGATTATTATGTTATGCAATATATTGTTATTTCATTTAAAAAACTTTGTTCCATTAATGTGACATAGTTAGTGTTGTCCTTTGGGGTTTCCTTGGCGGGGTGTTTCAGTAATTGTGTATGCACATATACAAATTTGGCATATATGCCAACTCAAAACAATGTTTATAAAATGTGGCTATGCCATCTCAAGAAAATTAAAAACTTGTGGTGAATCATCAAAATATAGCCTATTCACGCCACCTGATATGAAAATGATTTAAAATATCAATATATCATCAAAACATGTATTTTAAATTATATAAAACTATATATATACTTACATGTATTTACAAGTATTCAACATTTGTGTAGATTGAATTTGCATCCTCTCCTTTTTGTTTCAAAGTATGTGATGAATGTGATGATGGCTTAAGGATATAAAAAGGATAATAAATCAATTTTAACTATTAACGTAAGCAATATCAATATATCATCAAAACATGTATTTAAATATATATATAAAACTAAAACTATACTTGTACATTTACCAAGTATTCCATGTTGTCTAGGTTGAATCTGCATCCTCTCTTTTTTGTCTCAAAGTATGTGATGAATTTGTGATGATGGATTAAGGATAAAAAATGACAAGAAATCAATTTTAACTATTAACATAAGCAATATCAAAAAATATATCATCAAAGCATGTATTTAAATATATAGAACTAAAACTATACTTTTATTTACCAAGTATTCCATGTTTCCTAGGTTGAATTTGCATCCTCTCTTTTTTGTCTCAAAGTATGTGATGAATTTGTGATTGCGACTTAAGGATATAAAATGACAATAAAGCAATATTAACTATTTATATAAGTAATATATCACTATATCATTGTAAGGTAGGGGGACCGACCACATTCAAAGCCCTAGGTCATGAAGGGTCGAGAGCGGAAGGCTACCCTATCTTAATGTTGCTATCCTGAGACTCAAAATGGGGCTATGTGAGTCAGTTCTCGGGTTTAACTCTGTGCCTCAAGAAGCTCTCTGCCTGAGGACGAAAGCATGATTTCGGGATGACAGCGTAGCACACTGGCGTCTCTCAGGTGCACTGGTGTCTGTATGACTAGAGGACTGTAAAAGCAAAGTCAAACGCCAGAAAATAGACTAACAACCTAGCTAACTACTTCCAAAAGGCCAAAACAGAACTACAAGATAGGAAAAATAAGTATGAATATGATAAAGTAGATAAATGAGAGTTAGGGTGGCAAGAATAATCTCACAAAGGAATTCATTCACCAGCTAGCTCCACCAAGCACGTTCTCCTACACACAAAAAGAGGGAAATGGTTGGGGGGCTGTATAGGGGTTTGTCTCAGTCAGACCCCCACTTTGGTGTTTCCACCTCCACGGATAGACAAGTTTGCAACAATGGAGAAAATATGATAAAGAAGTAAATGAACTAAAGAGCACTAAAACACTTCAAAACAGTAAATGTGCTTACTCAACCAAGTGATAGAGGAGAGGAGTAGGAAACTTACCACCTCCACCAAAAGCACTCAAGGCTAATGGGGGAGAAAATGAGAGTACTCGAGCCTCTGCTGCAGTGGTGTTGTCCCACACTTTCTCTACTAAAGTGATGGAGTGAAGTAGTTGTTGTTGTGGAATGCAAGAGTGTTGCTAGAAAGCTTCAAAGATGCTGGAAGTGAGTGCAAGAGAGCTGTAGAAGATGGTATGAAGGTTGGATTGAGAGCTTAGAAGATGAAAATGCATGTAGGAAGAATGAATTTGAAGGGGAGAATGAAGAAATGACCATATTTGGGTTGGTAAACCACAGGAAGCATTATAACTTGACTCCCAATGAGAAGAGTAATGCTTGTATTGCTCTAGATGCAAGAATCTACCAGGGACGTAAACACGCCACACAGATGTCTGTGCTCCACGTGGGCGTCCCCGATAGAAATTCCTCTATCGATGCACAAAACACGTGCCAAGTGGGACGAAGGCATCAGGTTTAGGTGGAATTTATCCTTTGAGTTTGGTTTTCTAAAGTGGAAAAAGGAAAAAAGGGGATTTGCATTAAGGGTGCAAATTCACTCCTATACATTTTTCCCCCACTTTAACGAGCACAAATATTGATGAGTGCTTCGGTAAAGTAGATCAAAGAAGATATAGAGTTAGAAATGTATACCTGAACCATTGAGGAAGTAGACCACGATCTGATGGACCTAAAGGTGCAGGACAAGCAAAGGGCTTCATAGCTTCTCAAAACTATGAAGTTGAAGAATTAAAGCGTCTTACAGGCTTGCAGACCTACAAGGAGGCAACCCCCAAGATCTCTCACATGAAGGAATCCAAAAAAATTAAGTGCCTCATAGGCTCTCAGTCCTGCAAGGAAGGTGTCCTCCAAGATCTCTCACATGAAGGAAACCAAAAAAGTTCCTTACAGACCCACAGGCCTGCAAGGAGGATATCCTCCAAGATCTCTCACATGAAGGGTATTCGAAGAAAGTGCCCTACATACCCACAGACTTGTAGGGAAGGTGTTCTCCAAGATCTCTCGCATGAAAGACACCAAAATAAATTACCCTACAAACCTGCAGGGGAGCCACCCCCAAGATCTCTCACATGGAGGAAGCTCAAGGGAAATCACCCTACAAATCCGCAAACTTGTAGGGAAGGTGTCCTCCAAGATATCTCACATGAAAGACACTAAAAGAAAGTGCCCTACAGACCTACAAACCTACAAGGGAGCCACCCCCAAGATCTCTCACATGGAGGACGCTCAAAGGAAAGCACCCTACAAATACGCAGACTTGCATGGAGGTAACCCCCAAGATCTCTCACATGGAGGAAACTGAAGGAAGCGGACTTTGTAGAGTCAAAAAGCGGTGACAAGTTTACCCACAGATAGAACATGTCGAAAATTGGCCACATAGGCAAGCAAGCAAACGGTTACTCATATCGTCGACAAGCTAGAAAAATTTCAAAAGGGGGTCCCTTGGGAACCTGATGTAAAGAGGGGGTCCACTCAAGGGACACACTGCTTGAAAGTATAGTAAAAATCCTCCTTTCTCAGACTAATTCATCATCAAGGGATCCTTTTGAAAGATGTTCACTTCATCAAGGAATTCAAAAGGAAGAAAATTCCCCCAAGTGAGGGGAAGGTCAAAGTGCTCCCACCTCGAAAGGAAGGTCTTCAAGTCCTTTCTTTGTGAACCCAAGATGAAGGAAACAAGTTCCGTTAGGGTCTGAAGTTGAGAATGCAATTTCCTAAAGAAAGGTTTGTAAAGATTCTCGAGAAAAGATTCGTTAACAACGAATGCATTTTATGAAAATCAAAATGTTGTACAAGTAGAGTTTTCACGCATGAAAGGGACAACTCAAGCAAAGAAAAGAGAAAGAAAACAAAAAGAAAAAGCGAAAAGAAAACAAAAACGAAGGGGACAAGGGTAGCCTAATATTTCGGGGTCAGAACTACTCATAAATATATATGTAGTATAATGATAGTATATAAATGAACTGTCATCAACCCCCTACTATATTAGACCATGTGAAGAATGCACGAGAAGAAAAAGTAAATAAAAAATTGGGTCAACATGGAAGGGAAGCCTAAATTCCCCCAACGCTTTGCATCGTCCCCAATTTATCGAAAATCAATCACAAACATGGAAGAATGATAATACAAATAGAGGAAGGTTTATGACACAAAAAACATGCTTGTATCCAAGCACCAACAAGGGTGAAAAGGGTCATCTAGGCACACATAGCACTGTTACGGGGAAACACATCGCAACACACACACACACACATCTAATCTAAAGATCAAGAAGTGGGGCCTCCCCCTAACACTGATTGACCAAGAGGTCATTCACTTCCCACTCTAGATCATCATAGGAGGAAGGAGGACGAGCCTGTAGTGGTGGAATGTTTAGGGGAGATGCTTCTGACCCTCCCGCAACAAGGGCTAAGGAAGAGGGCCTCGCAAGGTCCTCTCCACCGAGCTCTTGTGGAGCTAAGGTCAGTGATTTTGCGAAGATCATCGACAAGGCTAAAACTTCATCCATGGAGTTAAACATGCACCTAACAAGAGTGCCATGTCTAACATCGATAGATGGGGAAGGCTGTGTCTAAGATTCACCACTAGGCTCATCGAATGACTCAGGAGTGGTGACGAACTCAGGGGAAGTCAGGACTGATTCTGCCACCAAGACAAAACAAGTCAGTGTGGGGCCACCTTTTAGAGAAGGTGGGATCCTCTTAGGTCCTGCATTGTTGGAAGGATCAACCTCCACTTTCAGCTCCGCCCGGGGACATGAACTCCCCACAGACGAAGTGAGAGGCGAAAAGGAAGAGGAGGAAGAGAAAACTATAGCGGACACCACCGAGGTGTTTACCATATCTACAGGTTTCAGAAAAGGCGGGACATCCAGAAAGGACGTCAACAAAGGTGGTTTCACCGAAGGAGTAATGAACACCTACACCTTTCTGAGGTCAGGTGTGCTCACAGTGGGAACTAGAGGTGAAACAAAACTAGGCTGAAGAGGAATAGAGGGAAGGGAAGAAGAGGACACAGTGGAAGGCCCAAATAAAGGGGTGGTCACTTCTTCCTCCCTTCTTTGTAAGGTAGCCTGCTTAGCTAGGAGAGCCTTTCGCCGTTGCTTATGCTCACATGCAAGGCAGTTTCTTCGACTCTTTAAATTAGAGGTCAGAGGCATAGAAGGAGCATAGGGCTCCTGCTCAACCATTGAAACGTCCACTATGGTTGTTTCTGGCGGAGGAACAAACTCTTGGACGGAAGCAGGAGGAGCAGATCAAGAAGTGGCAAGAGGAATCAGCTCAGGGTCCTCAGCAGCGGGCCTCTTCTCGTTCACTGCCTTAGGAGCAGGAACAGTAGGGCACCGCAGATCAAATTCCTTGTGGGAACCTCTCTTCCTATTGTATAGGTAATACCATGGTTCGAGGTATTCATTAGGGAGGTCCGATATCTTGATCTTGGGTCTACGCCAAGGAGGTGTCATCGGACTCAGGGGATAACCGTTGGGCTTTCTCATCCAGTACTCCTCAAAAGAGAGAGGAGGGGATGAGATAGCCCAAGGAGGAGCAACCTTCTCCTTTCCTTTACAGGAAGGAGGGGCAGGCGGTATAGATTTTTCTTTCTGCTTCCAAGAAGAAGGAGCGGCCAGAGTGGGCTTTTCCTTCTCCTCTCAAGAAGAGGAGGCAGCCGGTACAAACTTCTCCTTCTCCTCTTGGGAAGTGGAGGTGATCAACTGTTGTACCATAGGAAGGGTTAGTTTTGGCTGTCCCTTGCCCCCAGTCTTATAATTTACGTAATTATTGTAAAGGAGGTTCATCCTTGGAGGAAGTGGACCGACTGGGGCAGGCCAAAAGTGATCCAATAAATATCCACCATGGGATACCAGAGGTTGGTATCTAATGCCATGCACCTTTGTGGGAAAACTTTAAACACTTGTGAATAACATAGGAAATTCCATTCATGCCACGGTATGCCTAGCTTCAACCTGAATAAATATGACTCTGGGATGACATCAAAAACTGTGTCAATGGCCCTAGGTCCAACTAGGATAGACAAGGTTATTGATCCGTACAATTTCAGACAAAGACCATCATGTGTGCGGATGGTGGACTTTGTCTCATCACACTCTTCCCTTTGCAATGAATTTAATAATAATGTTTCTTTGGTAATAACATTCACGTGGCTCGCGGGGTCCACTAGGACTCGTCACAATGTTACCATTGAGGCGAGCGGGAATGTAAAGGGGAGAGGGTTTGTTGTTTAAGGGCAAGTCTTGTGATGTAAATGTTATATCCAGTGAACTGGGTGCAGGTTGTGAGGTAGAAGCCACTGTGACCATGTTAACATAGGCCTTGGGTTGAGTAACAACATCAGTGGGATCGATAATCATATTAACAGAATGCAACAAAAATGGGTCCATGTATATCTACAATTCACTATTAGTTTTCACCATTGATTTGTTAGCATTTTGTTTGCTCCCATCAAGACGAATGGTACCGTCCTTGATGTGATCCTGAATCTCATGATGCAGGTGCATGCAACGTTCGATATTATTCCCATTAACTCGATGGTATTGAAAATAAGTGTTTCCATTGTACCAATTGGGATAAGGCTCATTCAAAGGCCTAGGAGTTGGGAAAGTCACAATCTTATTCTTCAAAAACTTCTGCAAGATGGAAGAATAATATTCTGACAACTTTGTAAACTTTCAGTTACGCTTGAGGTTGTTGTCATCAACAACGACTACTGCATTTATAATAGACTTACCTTTTTTGAAGATTGATACGATGGATTTTCCCTCAGAGGAGGACCGCAAGGATGATCCCCTAAACTAAACCATTGTCTGCTGGTACTCGTAGAGTTGCATACAGATGCGCAAAAGAAGGGTATTTCATGAGGGAAAACTTCTCTTGCCAAGGTCTTTGTAAGTTCCCTATCAAAATTGGGCAGTTGATACAAGATTTGTGAAAGGAGCACCTGATAACATGCTATGAAATTAGTGATTTTTTTGTTATCTCCTTTCTTACATTAGACAAGATCCAAAAAGGTCATCTTCAACCCGATTTTCACTTGGAATTTCCATAAGAATTGATTTACAAGCTAGTCAAATGAAAAGATAGAATTGTCAGGAAAGGAACAACACCATTCCAATGCTATGTCCTTGAGGGATTGAGGAAATAATTTGGCCATCAATGCATCTTGATGGAAAAATCATATGCATGAGGTGTTAAAGGCAGACACGTGTGTCTGCAAGTCCCCTTTACCATCATATTTCTCAAGCTTAGGAATCTCCATTCCTTGAGGGAAGGGAGTGTTCAGAATTGCTACCGATAACGGGCTATGTTGGAAGAAGGGTTGGAAGATAGGTTGGAAGATAGGTTATGAGAGGCTTGCCAACTAGCTCTGCATCTTTCCCATATTCTGGAGAAGGGTATTTAGAATAGGGTAGTTAGAAGATAGAGGGCCAGAGGGACCTCCTCCAGAACCACCGCCGGAGACACCTCCAGAATCGCCACCAGAGTGACCACTTCCAAAACCACCACCAAGGCCACCACCACTAGTAGGGCCTCCATCGGCACCACCTCTGCTTCCAAAGCCACTGCCATGGCCTCATCCGGAACTACCACCACTAGTGCCGCTTCCACCACCAAAGCCACTGCCACTACCAAAGCCTCCACCACTCATCCTGCCAAAACCTCTAGAGGTGACAGGAGGGGTGAAGCTAACACCCAAGGGGATTCTATTCACTTTGATAGTGTTAGGATTTTCAGAGGTAGAAGGAATGTTGATTGGGGGATCGTTTCATCCATGTAGATGAACGTGGGAGGCATGGACACTCCTAACTGTCTCTCGTGCTCTTCGAATGTGACTCCTTGTTCAACACTAGGGTTGTTTGGAGGAGTGCACACTTTAGCCAGGCCAATGAGACTAGATAGAAGTTCCACACCTGTTCCATCTTTATCCATCATCTAACTTATTTCACTAATGACCTAAGCGGCCCTAGCCATCTTCGGGTTTCTTTCTAAATGATTTTCCAAGTCACCTAAACCTTTGGCAAGGGCGGAGATATAGTCTGAAGGAATCTGAACGTCCTCGTGGTCATCTATTGATGATGGTGTAGGGGACGCATGAGGAGTGGGAACGTGATCGATTTCACTAAAGAAACCCACCTCATTCCTAGACAACTACTCCTGAGTCGTGAGGCCCAACATCAGTCTAGAGAAGAGGCTTGTAGAAAGACTAGGAGTGACCTTTGTCCTTTCCATCGGTAGGTGTCATATACTTCTCCTAACAATATACCCGAAGGTGGCAAACTGGGTTGTGATGCTCATAAACCTTCATAACACTCAGGGATACCACAGTCGCAGGGTATAAGGGAGAGACTTCAACACCGACAAGTGAATAGGCGTTGGTTCACCAAAATGTAAGGTTGGGGGACTGACCACATTTAAGGCCCCAGGTCATGGAGGGCCGAGAGTGGAAGGCTGCCCTATCTTACCTCAGCTAAGAGGGTGTTTTGAGACAAGGATGAGAATTATAAGGACTATAAAGTCTCATGATTACTCTACTATCCCTAGACTCGAAATGGGGCTAGGTGAGTCGGTTATCAGGTTTAACTCTATTCCTTAGGAAGTTCTCTGCCCAAGGACAAAAGCACGGTTCTAGGACAACAGTGCGGCACACTGGCATCTCTCAGGTGTGCCGACATCTGTACGACCAAAGGACTATAGAAGCAAGGTAAAATGCCAAAAAACTAACTAACAACCTAGTTGACTACTTCCAAAAGGCGAAAATAGAACTACAAGATAGGACATAAGTATGAATATGATAAAGTAGATAAATGAGAGTTAGGGTGACGAGAATAATCTCACAAAGGAATTTATTTGCTAGCTAGCTCCACTAAGCACGTTCTCCTACACACAGAAAGAGGGAAATGGTTGGGGGGTTGTATAGGGGTCTGTCTTAGTCAAACCCCCACTTTGGTGTTTCCACCTCCACAGACAACCAAGTTTGCAACAATGGAGAAAAAATGATAAAGAAGTAAATGGACTAAAGAGCAATAAAACACTTCAAAACAGTAAATGTGCTTACTCAACCAAGTGATAGAGGAGAGGAGTAGAAAGCTTACCACCTCCACCAAAATCACTCAAGGCTAATGGGGGAGAAAATGAGAGTACTCGAGCCTCTGCTGCAGTGGTGTTGTCATACACTTGCTCTACCAAAGTGGAGTGAAGTAGTTGTTGTGGAATGCAAGAGTGTTGCTAGAAAGCTTCAAAGATGTTGGAAGTGAGTGCAAGAGAGCTGTAGAAGATGGTATGAAGGTTGGATTGAGAGCTTAGAAGATGAAAATGCATGTAGGAAGAATGAATTTGAAGGGGAGAATGAAGAAACAACCATATTCAGGTCGGTCAACCACATGAAGCATTACAACTTGACTCCCAATGAGAAGAGTAACACTTCTAATGCTCCAGATGCAAGAATCTACCAGGGACGTAAGCATGCAGGGCGTCCCCAACAAAAATTCCCCTACCGACACACAAAACATGCGCCAAGTGGGACAAAGGCAGCGGGCTTAGGTGGAATTTAACCTTCAAGTTTGGTTTTCTAAAGTGGAAAAATGCAAAAAGGGGATTTGCATTAAGGGTGCAAATTCACTCCTATACAATCATTAAAACATGTATTTAAATACATAAAACTATATATATACTTATTTGTATTACTTATTTCATTGTACCATCTGTATCCTCTCTTTTTTGCAATGCATCTATGATTGTTTCATGCTCTTCCATAGAAATTGTCCATAGATATTTATTTACAGGACTTCCATGATACCTCACTACTTTTATATTTGTTGCCACTACTATATGTGAGTAGTATATAATTTTCTTATGTGTTTCATATTCTTTGAATGCAGGAAAAACATTCTTCCTTGTTAGGTATTTTTGTAGCGAAGTGCCAACAACCACCACCAAAACTATTGGATAATGATAGCCATTATCATGTTCTTGAGGTGCGATTAACTTATGTTTAATCTCCACACAACGAGCCAACCAATATTATGTTCCCTCTTTATTCTCCTCAACAACATGCACATGTTCTACAAACAAATTTTGATTCAATAACTTGTGTGTCCATATAATTTGACCAATCTACATACATGAATTCATATATAATTAAATATATATTACAAAATAGTAATAAAGTGAAATAAAATGAAATTAATTAAATTAAATTACATTCTTGTACAAGGTCTGAAACATAGTCATAGTCATATGATGCAAACACTTGATCATTGTCTTCAATTGTTGTTTCATATTGATTGTGTGCTTGTGCAGGTGTCAATGATATTTACTTCCACTCTTCAACCCATTCTGTATTCTCACATTCTCCCCAATCTCATAAAATACAAAACTAACAAAAACATGCAAGCTCCCTTGTCCAGATAGTCCATGTGCTTAAATTCAAACTCTTAAATCAATTCCATTTAGTATATCCACTGATTGTCTCACAATCAAGTCTAGGTAGAATATTCTCTTCTCCAACCAACTAAAAGAATCGACAAACACTTTATCTTTATAAGCATGTATATCATATTATTTAATCATTATTTATATAATTTACATATGTATATTATAGAATCATTATTTATATTTAGTTTTTTCTAATTTTTGTTGTACCTCTCTTTCTTTAGTTTTAATTTTTCATTTCTTTATTTCTCTTTCTTATTTAGTTTTTGTATTTCATTCTTCTTTTCTCTTTTATTTTTCCTCTCATTATTATTTCAATAAAAAATTTCAATCAACTCATATGTTGCTTATCTCTCTCTCCTTGTTTCTTGTGTCCTATCCCCTCAACTTCTTTCCCCTTTTCTTTTCAAGCAAATTGGGTCTACATCTAACCATATTTCATCTCCTTTTGCTCTCTATCATCCTAATGATGGATCACTGAGTGTGATCTGAAACATTGATCCATATTTTAGAAATAACAAACTATAAGAACTGTAGAGTACTCGCTTGATCCTATAAACAATTTTGTATTGCACCAATCCACAATCCCACATACATCTTTAAATTTTACTAAATTCTCAAATTTCAATTGCTCTCTAGCAAGAATTCTTTTAACACATGCACCAACTCCATCATGTTCTCCTTTACCATGTCCAGTTTCAAAAAAAATCTACATATGTTGGACATTATGTTCCTTGTGAACCCTACTTAACCAATAGAATATCCAAGCATTCTTGAACTATCTCGTACAATTATCTGACCAGATGAGATGTTCTATCATCTAGATTTCTTTCTCTCTTAAATTTGTATAAAATATATTGAAATAGTATTAAACAAACTCTGACAAGTGTAACCAGTCGTCACTCAAATAAAAATGATACTCCCTCAAAAAATTTATATCATCTTCTATGCTATCATCCACATGCCTATATACAATATGCACAAACATAACCACTTGCACTGAATTGTAATATTGTGATTGAATTTCCTCTTGTGGAGGAAGAGTATAATATTTTGTAAAATCAACCACTGATAGTATAGTTCCAACTAGAAATGTGTTTCTACATGTACAAAATTGTCCACCAATCCATCGAGCATACATTGAGAGTGATTTACATTTTAGTACAATCTTACTCTTATATTTTGATATGAATGCATGTACACTATTTTTTTTTGTAATTAAATCACAAGGCTTTCCAATTTTCTCACCTTTTAAAGAATATTCAACATTTTTAAATCTTTTAACATCCACTAATTGTTTTCCAAAATTATTTTCAACATTTTCATGCATACAAACTCCTAAGAATGAAAGATTTCCACAACTAGTGCATTGTCCAGAAATACATGAACTTAAATAAAATAATTTCCCATTAGATCTTTCATAAAACAAACCTGTTAAATAAACTCCTTTATTGTTTCAGGTGGCATATTAATACCACATTCGTACATAATCATGCTAGTATGTAAAGTACAACGTATATATCAAAAAACATTGTAATAATAACTAAATTGCAAATGCATTTTACAACAACAAGATATTTGTTTCTTGTTAATTTTCACATACCAAGGTTTACATTTTTCAAAATATCTTTGACTTATTCTAATATGACTAGGTAATATCCGATCACCACAAAATTTTCTATAAAATTTGGTTTGAGTTGTGTCTAATAGGTTTTTTGGATGAGGATCACAAATTTTGGACCCCTCTTAATTTTAAAACATCTCTAGTATTAGATGATAGCCTAGTATTATCATGCCAATATTTTTCAATTAAAGATTTGATTTCAATATTCAATTTCATGTCAGACCTTGGGAGTCGATCACTAAAACTCTAACATTGGTTGATTTGATCATTTTCTATACTTTCTCTTCTCTTTTTCGCTCTTACTAATGTTTTAGGATGTATTTTAAAATTTCACTAATATTTCTTAACATTATTTTATTCAAAGTTGTTTTATTAACTATAGCAGTTGTTATAGCTCATTGTACCGCATTCTTATCTTTAGATCAACTATTCTTTCCAATAGACTCAATGGAACTAGCAACAATAGATATAGCATAGTGATTCATCTTTTCTTCTTGGTTTAACGAAAATGTCTAAGTTTTTCATTAATTTTCTCATTTTCCACATTCTCATGAATTAAATCATGAGTTGACATTGAAATGATATTTTTTTACGATAAAAAATTATTTGTATAATATATTGGCATGCATTCTTATTTGTCTCCAAGAAATCTTACCAAAAAGAATATCCAAAACAATACTTTCAATTTTTTTAAAAATATTTTCATTTTCAACATCACAAGGATTTTCATTTTCATTTTCAACTTTAAAAGGATTTTCATTTTCATTTTCATCAACAAAATGATTTTCATTTTCATTTTCAACAAAAAAAATGATTTTTTCGTTTTCATTTTCAACAAAAGGATTTTCATTTTCATTTTCAACAAGAAGATTTTCATTTTCATTTTCAACAACAAAGGATTTTTATTTTCATTTTCAACTACAAAAGGGTTTTCATTTTCATTTTCAACAACAAAACTATTTTCATTTTTATTTTCAACAACAAAAAATTTAAATTTATTATCTCTACGAATATTATCGATCTCAACATTGTTAAATCCAGCTTGTTTTAAATCTTCTATAATCAAATTTTCCATATCATTCAAAGGTGGATTTGAAGATGTACCTAGATTCGTGTCTATTGTCACATTCTCCATAGCATTGAAAGGTGGATTTGAAGACATACCAAGATTAGTTTGTATAGTCGTATTATTTTCCACATTCACCTCCTGTAAATTTGCATCATGTACATCCATGGTTTCTTCAATGTTTGTATTTTCAATAGTCATGGAATTGGATGCTTCAACATTATTCATTGTTTGAACCCTCATTCTTCTCTCTTTATCTTTTGGCCTCCTTTCTCTTTACTTGAATTTTTTCAGCGGTCAATACCCTCATATCTTTTCTATTTTGATGACTTTGTGATCCCATGATTACAAAATTCTGAAGTACAAATGAATTTCAATAGTAAAAGTCTCTTTTTTATTCCTCATTCGAATGAGTAGAAAATGAACACAATTCCACTCCAAAATTGTCCAAATGTTGCCCCCTTTCAAAATTCAAATTAAATTGCAAGTTCGATAGAAGACAAAATTTGATAGAAAATGGAAGAATTAGCCACTATCGGTTGTACACTGTCGAGTTGCAGAATTGATAATAATTTTTAAGTAGTAAAAATTAAAAAAATTATCAAAAATGGAACAAGATCCCATTTATAAAATGGTATAAATGGGATCCCATTCCATTTTCCAACGTTCAAAATAATTAATAAAACAAATGAGATCCCAATTCCTAAATAGGATCCCGTTTCCTAAACCGGGATCCCATTTTTTAAAATTTAAATTTTTGGTTGGGTTTTTGCTTTGTTTTTTGGTTTGGGAAAAGGCTTGGGGACTTGAAACTAAGCTTTGGACCTGATTTGACTTGCAACTTGGAGGTCATGTCAATTTCAAAAGAAAAGAGTGACTTTGGACATATGTCTAAAGACCTTTTTTGCAAAAAAAATCACGAAATTAAAACCCATTATAGATGAGACTGTGTAGATTCTAAATATATAAATTTTGGAAATTGGCTAATTTTTTCTATTTTTCAAATGATTTTTGATGAAATTGGTCCATAAACTTGAAATATCATGATTTTTTAGTAAATATTTTTTTTTTAAATGAATTATACGTCAAAATTCTTCAAACAATTCTTTTCAATTTGAAAAAAAATCAAAAAATGATAAATTTAGGTCATCTTATACGTGACGTAGACAAGGATTTTTCAAAACAGTAAATATGTCAAATTAAAAATTAACAAAAAATATTTTTAAAAATTACAAAAAAATATATTCAACATTCTTCAATGTGTTACAAATCTTCTCCCAAAAGGATTTAGAAAAAATCAATTATTTAGGTCAAAATATGGATGACGTACATGTGCATGGTATGGTAAAAAAATGTGACTTTTAAACGGTGGCTTTTAGAAATGCCTATTGAAAACAAATCTATTTCATTTGTGTATTATTAAAATAAATTACATATTTGGAAACTCGACTCCGAGTACTAAATTTTATGATCAGTGACTTTTTTTAAGATTCCATCTCTAAGTGCTTAAAATTTTAAGGTCAAATGTGATAAATTCTAAAAATCAATTTACTTCCATTTTTTGACCAAAAAGTGGACTCAACTTCTTGCACACACCCATTATTAGCCAAAGATGAAGAGAGATGTTACCAAATATGTATCAAGGTGTAGGATTTGTCAAGTGGCTAAAGGGCAGTCACAAAATGTAGGGTTGCATATGCCATTGTCAATACCTATAGGGTCGTGGAAAAATTTATGTATGGATTTTCTATTGGGGCTGCCAAGGACACATGGTAATGATTTTAGGGCACACCATATCCTACACCACCTCTTTTTGGCTCCAATTTGAATATGTTGGTGTTGATATTTTATTATTTTAATTTCCAATTTCAATTATTAGCTATCGATATTTATTTTTTTTGGAAATTAGAAGAATTGCATATAAATACAAAGTATTTTCACCATTTTTAATCCTTGCAATTTTGGAGAAAGGAAATTGAGACTATGATATAGGGACTTTTGAGGGTCATAAATTTTGACTTGGATGTTTGTTTGGGCTCAAATTCTACAAGGAGATGCATTATGAAGAGTTATTTGGATTATTGACAGAGCTATAGGTTGGAAGAGGCAGCTTGATACAAAAAAGATGAATATTAGTGTTAAAATACTAGTTAGCAAGCTAGAACAATTTCAAGTATCTAAAGTTACAACTTTGATTTAGGGTTACAACCCAAGGAAGCGACAACTCCATGATTTGAACAATTGGAATATGATGTAGGAGCATCCAAGGGTGTATGGCAATCTTGCATCACACAAAAAAAATATTATTTCATGCCTGTTTTGTTTGATTTTTAGCTTATAGCAAGAAGTTTTCAGGCACCTAGTTCAACACTCTCAAAGCATGGGAAAAGTTATTTATCCAATTGGATGGGTATATAAATATTATAATGTTATTCTTGGCTGAAAATTTGGGCTAAATCAATGTAATTAATATTTAATCTTATTAGCCTAGCAATATTTGTAAATTGAAAGTTTGTAAAGAGCATTTAAAATGCTAAAAAATTATGAAACCCAACTCCTCAAAGTTGGAATTTAAAATATTTTATGATGTAAATAAATGTTGGGCTCAAAATAAAATGCCCATGTGGAGCTGTAAAATTAATTGGGAACCAAACATGTTGCACGAGAGGTTACATGCAACATGGAGTTGCATTCATGCATGCATCTTTTCCCAGCTTGATCTATGAGGGAAAACATTATCAGGGAGCTTCATAGTGGTGAGCCGGTTGGACACTTTGGTAAACATAAGACATTAGCATTAGTAGAGAATAAATATTATTGGCCAAAGATGAAGAGATGTAACAAGATATGTATCAAGGTGTAGAATTTATCGGGTGGCTAAAGGGAAATCACAAAATGTAGGGTTGTATATGCCATTGTCAGGACCTGCAGGGCCATGAAAAAATTTAAGTATGGATTTTGTGTTGGAGTCATCAAGGAAACAATGAGGTAATGATTCTAGGGTACCCCACACCCAAGACCACCTCTTCTTGGCTCCGATTTGAATATTTTAATGTTTATATTTTATTATTTGAATTTCCAATTTTAATTGTCGGCTATCAATATTTTATTTTTCAGGAACTAAGAAGAATTGCATATAAATGCAAAGTATTTTCACCATTTTAATCCTAGCAATTTTGGAGAAGGCAATTGAGATTATTATTGATGCAGGGAAATTCGAGTGTCATAAGTTTTGACTTGGGTGTCCATTTGGGCTCAAATTTTATATGGAAATGTGTTATAAGGAGTTGCTTGGATTGTCAACTGAGCTATAGATAAGAAGAGGAAAATTTATATGAAAGAGATGAATATTAGTGTTAAAATGCTAGTTCGTAGGCTAGGATAATTTCAGGTATCTAGAGTTACAACTTTGATTTAGGGTTACAACCCAAGGAAGCCACAACTCCATGATTAGAACGATTATAGTATGATGCAAGAGCATCTTGGGTTGTATGACAATCTTGCATCACATAAAAAAATCATTATTTCATGTATGTTTTGTTTGATTTTTGGCTTGTTGTAGGAAGCTTTCAAGCACCTAGTTCGACACTCTCAAAGCATGGGAAAAATTATTTATCCAATTGGATGGGTATTTAAATGTTTTAATATTATTCTTGTGTGAAAATTGGGGCTAAATAAATGTAATTAATATTTTATTTTATTATCCCAAAATCTATAAATTGAAGGTTTGTAAAGAGTATTTAAAATGCCAAAAAATCAAAATATGTAAAAATTATGAAACCCAACTCCTCAAAGTTGGAATTTAAAATATTTTATGATGTAAATAAATGTTGGGCTCAAAATAAAATGCCTATGTGCAGCTAGAAAATTAATTGAGCACTAGACATGTTGCATGAGAGGTTAAATGCATCAGGGAGTTACATCCATGCACGCATCTTTTTTCAATTGGATCTGTGAGAGAAAAAATTATTAGAGAGCTTCATAGTGGTGGGTTGGCTAGACACTTTGGAAAATATAAGACAATAGTTTTGTGATGCAAAGCAGGGAGGCAACTTGTTTCAAATAACAATTCAAACTCTTTGAACCAACTTTGCAATTCTCAAAAACCTATTACCCCAACCCTTTACAATTTCACCTAGTTTCACTTGTAGGTGACCAACAAAGGTTTCTTGACCTCAATTCCCCAATCCAGTATCAAATCCACTAACCAAATGCATTTTTAGTAACCCTTTATGTCCTTATACAACATATCACAAAAACACACACAATTCTTTTGGATCAAAACCCTCAAACTAATGCTTCAACGTTGTCCTAGACCACCAAAATAGGTCTATTTACAAATCAACACCTTTCTAAACAACTTACCAACACCAAATTATTGTGGAAATTATTTGACCAGTCTCCACAACCACCAAATCTTCAACTTTTAACACAAAGTAAGCCCTCCAAGTCACCCTTTCACCAAACCCTCACTTTTACATGTTTTGGAGAGGGTTTATTGAAAAAAACCATTCTAGTCCTTTCCTAACTTTTCCAATGCCTTCAACACATCAAGTGATTCCTTCTTATGCTTAAAAATCAATTAGCCAACCTTTACAAACACTATTTCATGAAACTGCTACTTAAAACCACCATTTTCATGCCCTAATTCACTCAAAATACCCCAGGGACAACACCTAAAACTCCACTAGTTCCCTCTCCTTGCTCAAACATTTGACCTATCATATAAATCTAACCTATTGGACCCATTCCACTGAGACACAGGGAGTATAATAGGTGGAATGATTCAAAAATCCATTCTAAATCCTCAAAACCCTTATTTCAACAGTTACAAACCCGTTCTCAGTAAAAATCATTAGATTTAATGAAAATCCCCAAAATTGGATGCAAATTAAAGTTACAACATTCCTCCACTAGATTGAACCACCTTTGGGGCAATAAATCCTTGTACGGACTCGTACAGTCTTGAGAAACAATGGATTTTCTATAGAAAATACAAAAATTACAGTATAACAGGAACTTTTATTGCTTATTCTACCAAATACAACGTCTCCAATCCCTGCCTCGACTTGAGAAAGGAATTTTTATCATCAAAACACAAGAATCAATTGCCTAAATTGACCAGTTCTACCTTCTACATTCCAACAGACTGTTGATATTCCTTCTTTAAGCATCATTGCACTTTACAACTTTTACATAGCAACATTTTGACAACATAGCAACTTTGACAAAAATTGCAAAACCTATGACAAATTGAACTCAATGACTCCAAAACCAATTAACGTGACTTATTGCATTACCAATTGGTCTATTGTGACCTTATTCAATAGAGTTTGTGCATCAATGGATGTGATTGTGATGTATGTTACTTATCCACTATCCTCGAATGGTATGATTGAATACGAGGTCTTCATTCAAGATGAAGACGTGACCTTTTATGTAACTCAACTTGAATGCTTAACTTGGGACTGGTATACTGAAATTGATGAGTTTGAGCAAGTCAAGAAGATGATTCTCTTCTTCCTCAACTTCAAATTTTTTCACTTGATGAGCATGAGGAAGAGCTTCCTTATGCATATCAACATGAAGTGTGGCATATTTTGGTGGAAACATTCTCCTTTTGTTTCAACTCATGCCATGCAGAGGTCAGTTATTACAATAGTTATGTGCCTATATATGTGGAAAATGTTTCTTTTGACGTTGATCTATTTCCAAAGAAATTACCCCTGCTACTATATGCATGCTTGGTGCATCATCAGATGAGTCTAGCACTTGTGTTTTGTCATTGCCCTCAATGACCAAGTTGATAGTAAGGTGATACATTCCTACATAGACAATATATGTGACATGATGCATGCATGCAAGGACCTTCAATGATTGCAACTAGGTAGTGGATACAATTGTGGTCTAAGGAGATCAACTCCTTTAGGAGGCTTGTCTTTCATAGAGGCAAGTTATGAAATTTGGCATTCATAAACACATTAGTTGCTTTTGCTTTCTAACATTTTTTTTTCGCAAACCCTACATTCTATTTAAGAGGATGAATGCTTTAGGTTGTTTGTTTATCTCCAAGTGTTTTATTACATGTTGTTCCTTGTTTTGTAGTATTTTTAGGTCATCATGTTTCAATTGTTGTTAAAACCTATGATTCTTATACCCAATAGATGCTTAAGATCATTATTTTTCCATGTTTAGCAATCAAAGTCATCAAAATGTTGACACTTTGTACCCCCCTTATATTTTTCCATTGATGATAACTGATCTTAGAGATTATTGTGGGTCATCATGTCATTGTGCTTCTAGGTTGTGGTTTTCCCTTTCCTTATCCCTGATCAAATGAACATGTAAACAATCTATTTGAATTTGAATACTAGGTAATCATAACTCCAGAGCCATTTCCTTGATTGACTAGCTCTTTTATAAAGATCCTAGCCCATCCACAATATGGTAATCACATCAACATTCTTTAAACTAATTATTTTTATTTAAAATGCCAAAATACCTATTGGTGGGTGTACTTGATTTAGGATTGGTATTGGTGGTGAGTAATAGAACAACCGCAAGGTAGATCAAGTCACATTAAATGCAATACTAACTAGAAGCTAATTACCTAAAATTATGTTGGTCTCCTCTATACATAGACTAATTCAGAACATCACAACAAGGTTAAGGAATTAACTTCTTAACTTAAAATTTTGTTAAAAAATTATTAATTCTTTATTAGTGAGGGTCAACAACACTAATAAAATGAGTAGACAATGTAAAAACAATTGAAGGGTTCTTAGTGAAGGGTATACAAGGAAGAAAAATGTTGGGTATTTTTTAAAACTTTAATGGTTTCTTTATTTTTATTTATATCTTTAATGACTAGTAATAAAAAAATAGTTAAATGAGATGATGAATAAAAAAGGAATCTTAATAATTAAGATGTGAAAATTAAAATCACATTTATTATGTTAGGGGCAAGGGTTGTAATTTGATCTATAAACCTTCTTTAAATACAACTCAACAAAACAAGATATTGTATATTTTATTATTTTGCGATATGAGCCTAGAGTGGATTTAGTATATAGAGAAAAATTATGGAAATTACAAGACTAGTATGCCCATATTATTTAGAGACATGAAAATACTATCTTGTTTAGTTATCAAAAAGAGTTAGAAGATACTTTATGTATCTCAAAACTTGGAAGGGACTTAGATTAGATTGGACATCTAATGTACCCAACATGATTGACACTTGGATATTAGTAAAGGAAGCATTGAGTAAAGGTTGTATCACAATATAAAATGTACCTTACCTTCATTGGCTTAATTGAACACCCAAATGTAGATCTTATACTTAACTATAAACATACATATCATGTTATTCTAATTTTAGATAA
The DNA here is from genome assembly GCA_007258455.2 of Sequoia sempervirens. Classification (NCBI taxonomy): domain Eukaryota; kingdom Viridiplantae; phylum Streptophyta; class Pinopsida; order Cupressales; family Cupressaceae; genus Sequoia; species Sequoia sempervirens. The sequence goes on along the minus strand of VDFB02281492.1, from coordinate 164,986,665 downwards.
TAATGTAGAGTTCTATAGAGGATAGACATGCTAAATTAAATTTGTAAGGCTAAGTTGAGAGTTATTAGGATGTTGGTTGTGTAATGCCAGATAGCCAAGAGGATAGTAAATCTTAGAAGTTGTCTAGCTACACTTTCCTTAGCTTCTTTTGGGCTCCGATGAAGATAACCATGATAAAGAGAGAACCGTAAGAACTCAAGGGTATAGTAGTATAAAACGGTCTGCCCTCCACTTTCTCCATAGTTGTGATAAGTCATAGTTGAAGTAGTGTATTTAGGTAGTCCGGTGAATGAAGGAGGTTCCCAATGCACAAGATTTCAAGTGTGAGGATAGGGATTTTCTAAAGATTATATTTCTAGCTTTCTTAGAAATTTAATTAATTCATTTAGTTTAACACTTAAAAGTAAACGTTTGAAATGAATTTTAGTTCAAAAAAATTCATCGTGTACTTGATAATCTTGGATGGATTCTCTAGAATCCTTTAGGCTTTATGTCAAATTCCAAGGCAACAATCAAGATATTTATTATATATTTATATACTCTTGTTAGATGGCAACCCTAGTGCATATCTAGTAGGGAAGTGTAGTCTACATGGAGTGACTTAGGACTCAAATGGTCCTGGTGAGTCTAAGACTTTGGCTAGAGAAAATTCCTATCCAAGATGGATAGATGAACTTGTGTTCCGTATGGATAGATATATAAATTGTACGATTGGATGTCTATCCTGTATGGATAGATGCTTGAGTATGTTGGTCGATGAAACATCTATTGAATTTGATTTAAAATATAACAAGAAAAAAATAGTGTGGTAATTTGAGGTATATATGTTTTGGGTTCTTACACCTTTCATGTTTTTCTTACATGAATGATTGTTCTATATAATCCACCATTATATCACCTATATGCTTAATTCCCTACAAGTAAAATATAACTATTGAACAATATATTAATCAAAATTTGATTAGCACATAATAAAATCAATTACCACAAGAAGGAAAAACTTTTAAAATAATTATGTCACATTAAAAAAATTAACCATATTTGATAGACGTAGAATACTACAAAATACACTATAATATAAATCATGACATTCTATTGTATTGGTATAGGCTTTCATATATTCAAATGAATGTGAAATGAATCCCAAATAACAAATAATATAATAGGAATTTTACTTCAAACCAAAATAAATGAGCATAAATATATATGAAAGCAACTTTTATATATATATATATATATATATATATATATGAATTTTATTTGTTTATTGAGTGTAGTGATATTTAGACTACAAAGAATGTGTTCAAAGTTAAAAAATTCCCTTTCATCTCTTCTTCTTAAAAACATAGACATCTTTGCCTATCTTACATCTAAGCAACCTTTCATTTTTTCAACAATTGTCTATAATTGCAACCTATAATAAATTTGGGTATAAAATCTTTACATGTAAGTAGCCTTTCATTGGAATAATCAATGGGCCAAATAAATCCAAATTTTAAGAGTTTTTGTAAGTCTTCTTTGACTAGGAGTGTGGCTTAGGGATGCATCTTTCTTAACTTCTACTTCATAGGCTTAGCATTTGGATGTATAACAAGATGTTGGACTGCTACTTATAGATCTAATATGTAGGCATGTTGTCATATGTAACGCCCCGCCTTGGTTACCGTTAAAACAAAGTGTAAAGAGTAAAATTTTACTGAACAAATTTTTTTTAAATGATTTTAATTACACAATTGTCATAAAGTTTCCAAGATGATGTTACATAAACATAATAAATAAACTCAACACATTATCATAATCATAAGTACAAAATTAAAATCATGAAAGATCCAATTTACAAAACTTAATACAATCGAGTATCCATATGTCCAGATTACAAGTGAGATTTCAATAAATCTCATTACATCAACATCATGGTTCAATGAGAATGCTCTTATACAAGAGGTAAATTATACAAAGCAGATATTGATCACATCACGAATGACATCCATGTTCACGAACATGCTCCGCATCCACTGTCACGTACAATGAAGTAACTGGAACCAGCTGTGAGCATAGCATCAACTGCATGAAAATCCAAGGAAGATAAAGCATAGTTTCCTCCCTACCACATGGAACCCGAAGGTCCACTCCCTTCGTGCTAGGAGATAATGACAGGTCCACAAACAATGAAGATAGAACATTACATTTACGTGGCTTACACTCACATTACGACATAACGATAAAAAATCATAACAGATAAACTCCCAGTGACAAAAACACAACTAAAAATAACTTAACACGAGGATCACAATCATGGAATAGACTAAGAGTGTCATCACACTATCGGGATAGGTTACCCTGGTGAATCTTCCTAGACTACCAGCCCTCTCCAAGAGTTACTCTCGCAGTCTCTACCAATTCCCAGCCCCTATGCAGACTAATGTGGAGTCAATTCATCTTTTGAGAAGACAAGATGCTGACTAGCCATTCCAAGCCTTCTCAGCCTTTTCTCAATCTATACGAGCATTAAGAAAGTAGGTGAGGAAAAATTTAATTTGAATTAGTGTTTAGTTCTACCCAACCCCTAGTTCATTAGTTAGGTTTTCACTGAATTTACACACCTACAATAGGTTACCCAAACAATCTCTTTAGGATTTCGGCCCCTACCGTAAGCCACTCTTTCTATAACATGACTCAACATAAAAGTCTAGGGAAAGCTACTGAGCATAAAGATCAAAACCACAATGTTAATATCTTTCATTAGAGACAACTCATAATTTCTAAGATGCTTCTATAGACAACAACAAAACATGCAAAGTTTTTCCCCAAGTAACACAAACATTTGAAATTTGAGCAAATTAAATTAAATTGTAATTTACTTAACAATACTTTTTTTTTTTACTTCTCAAGCCTTTGAAGAAAAGTAAATAAACAACATCATCATTTTATATACACACCCAATAATTTCAACTTTCCAATCTTTGTGAATTAATAATTCATAATAAACAATCTAGATATTGATATTGTTATATCACTAATAATTCCAAAGAAAAAGCATATATTATTATTATAGAGAAAGGATAATATAAATCCTTAAATCTATAAACCAATCATTTAAGAGTTTATACAATTCACTATTAACATAATATATATATATAACGGTGAATTAAGAAACTTTTGTATTATCCAAATTTTAAATAAGAAGGAAATAAATTACAAATCAGAAACTTATAATCCTTCCTGTCACTTATTTTCTTATTCTTAGACTCATATTTAACCAATACTTACGCTTTACAAATATCTATGACTTCTAACAAGGTACTACCACTGAGATTAGATGCAATGACAAGTCACACTAAGGATAAGAGTAACGGTTTCAATTAAATATCACTACTGTAGAAAGTTTAGAAAACGCCATGCACCATGCACATATATCAACTGGAGTTAATTATAAATATCTATTGTGGATAACTAATATCTTCAGATTGCTGCACTTTTAACTATACTATTCTCACACCAATCAAAAGATTTTATGACATTTTATGATTATTATCCAAATACTCTTCCCGGTTACAAGCAAAATCGAAAAATACTCATATAACTGTATATTAGTCTAAAAATTAGATATATTATGAAAGATAAAACAACATTGATTTCACAAGGAAGGTAATTTATAATGTAAAGATGAATGAGGATATCCAAGAAAGTAATATTCTAAATAATTATTGTCTTTTTTCGCCACCTCTATATAGCCGCATTGGTGCAAGGATAAAATAAATTCTAAGATATAAGAGTTACAAACAATGGCTTAACAGATGAAGGAAGATGGCATGTAGATTGATAAGTATTCATAGATGCGAACTAAACAATACCGGTCGCAGGAAGAAATGAATAAAAAAATTCAGCATCTTAAGGGAGTTTTCTCCATTCAAAAGGATATAAGATTAATGAAGAGAAGTTGTTTTCAACTATACAGAAATATTATTCCAAATAACATTTCCATTCACTAGCTACAGAAACGATTCAAAATAAATCTTCTAATCAAGTTTACACGGTAAGATTCATTAGAAGAAGGCTAGGGGAAAATTCAGGTATGAAAATTTAATGTTAAATAACATATATTTTATCACCAACAGGAAGGTCGACATTAACGCCAGGATATATAGTTTAGGAGAAAGCTGTGCACATTCTCAATGGACAATATTATTAAAACTATATGCAAAGAACCTACAGGTGATATACAATTAAATTTATAGCATAATTAATGCATACTAAGCAATGTTGTATACAAAAGTTTAACAGAATGGCAAATATCAGATAGTATATCAATAAAATTACTATATATCCCTAGGTGTGCCATATAAAATGATAAGTTTGTAGATTTACAGTCATCTAAAAGCTCAGATCAGGAATTTTATTAATATCTACTTTTGATAATAAAGGAAGGTCTTCATTTGTTTCCTAAAATTTTGAATTCAAGCTATTACTATCATTTCATAGCCAGATTAAAGATGATTTCGGATCTGGTATACTTTAATTGCAATTTGTTTATATTCTTTTCTACTTTAAACTTCAAATATTCTTCTAATCTGTTTCTTTGTGGTTTGTGCAAGTTCAACAAAACAATTTCCTTATAAATCAACAAAATTCTACATTATGTTTCTAGAATTTAAACACAAGAATTTAAAATCAAGAAGAAAACTTGTTTAAACTTTGATAACTGGCTAAAAACGATTCTTTGAAAACTTCTGTCAATTCCGCAATCAATTCACTAGACTTCAATGAAGAAATACAAATCAATCCAGCTTCAGAATTACGCTTGTAAACAAAATCTTAAGAGAAAAGTTCTTCTGAAGCAATTGTCGTGCAAAAATTCTCTAAAAACTGATGTCGTCAAAGTTTTTCCAAAATCTTCCCATGAATTCGAAATTGCAATTCCCAAAAGATATTAATTCATGCAAATAACTTTCAATCATCCAAAACTTTACTGACAGATCATTTTGCATTGTAAATAGATCAATCAGTTCAACTTGTTCTTTAAAATATCAAATTAGATTTTTTTAACTGCTAATCAAAGATTCATAACATGCTAAAAATATCTTTTCTTTAAAATATCTATTTTCTCATAATTCAAGTTTGCACAAATAAATCAGCAATATATATATTTTAATTAAAAACATTGCAAAGAAATAACTTTCACTTTTAAATTTAATAACTTATTTAATTTAATTAATAAATTAAATCACAAACATTTACAAATACATTAACAAACATTCATTAAACTTAAATATTAAATTCTCAAACATAACATTACAGACAAACACGACACAACAGAACAAATTGGACAACAAAGAGGGGTAACAAATAGATACTTGCTCGATAAAGAATGATGGTTCAATAAGGACCTGTCAATACCTCCAATCAACATAGTTTTATTAAGTTAGGGTACGCTCAAACCTGTCAAGCAGGTGGAGCCATTACCCGGTACCTGTATCTGCAAGAAACATCAATGTTAAAACATATATACTTAAATCAGAAAACACACCGTGAAGAAGAATTGCAGCATAGCAGGGTACTCACGAATGAGTAATGCTACACTGTCTTCTCCACTGACACAGACAAGCAAGATAAATCATAAGCAATCATTACAACATGATAACCATATGCAAAGTCATAAGCGAGAAACCATATCATGTACGAGTCTATCTCAGTATCATCAAACTAACACAACTACATAATCAGGATGCCAATGTATCATCCACGAAATACAAAACAACATAATATCCAAAATCACCTTTGAAAAGGAACAACATAGTATCATATTGAACTAAAGCATCTATCAAGCAGAATCAAACTAAACAAAGTGTTGAAACTGGAGGGACACTACATCCTCCCCCCCTAGGATAAGGCTTACTCCTGGAAGCCTTAAAACAAAAAATAAATAACACACACATCCAGAATACGTCCTTCGATGAAATAGCAAAGTTATTACTAGGATCCCACTAGACCCCTACCCAGTCAACGTCTTGAACCCTGAGCATCAACTCACGACGCTGAAGGACATGCACGCTTCTCAAAGAATGATTATGGTCCTCCACTAGAAACCTCTCTGACTGCACCCTAGTGTTCAACCTGGCGGTTATCCACCGCGGTAAACACCCTATGCGATATGCCTGCATCTCCTACTGTCGGCTTTGAAGCCGCTGGTCTCTGACTGAACCCAGAAGTGCCCTTCTGAGGACATTGACGAGCAATGTGACCCTGTTGACCACAAGTTAAACATTCTATACTGGACTATATCCTCTATCACCTGGAGGTACACTAGACTGTGGAAAACTACCTCCACTAACTGCAGACTGAGAACTTTGTGCTGGCTGATCAAAATGATCATGTTGAACTTGTTGCCAACTCTAATCTCTCTCTTTTTGAATCCAACCACCACCATGTTGAGACCAAGAATTGTTACCCTGCTAAGATTGAGTATTCTTATTCTTTGGTGGGTATCGCTGCTGCTGTCCACCCTTAGCAGGTGCCTGTTGATTCCTAGAGGAACCATCTGTCTGTAACTGACCACCTCGTTGACCAAAACCTGAAATAAGAGCACTACCTATCTATACTCTTGTGTGTCCACCCAATGCCATAGCAAGATTCTCTTCCACAATACGTCCTTCTCCATAGCAACCTCCATAGTCTTTGGCTCGAAGACTCTAACTCCACCGCTAATACGAGCGTTTAAGCCCCAGATGAAATGTTGCACCAACATCACCTCATCATCCACAATCCTTGCATTTTGTTTGAGCTTATAAAACCTATGCTCAAACTGCTCCACGGACATAGCCATTTGACGTAGGTCATGAAACTCATCCGCGTGTCGCTGCCTCCAATGCTCAGACAAGAAACGTGCTCTAAATCTCTCCAGGAACATATCCCATGAGACTGCACGAATCTCCAGATGGAGCTTCTGCTCCTCCAAATGCCACCAAGTAGAGGCAAAACCTCTAAGATGCATTATGGTGCAATGAGCACGGGTATTGCTACCATAAGGATGCATCGCCCCAAATCAATCAACCAAGTTTCTGCTTCTAAACCACCACCAGATCCATCAAATGTAGGATGGCGTGCCCTCAACAAATCTCACATATGACCTGCAATAATGGCATCCTACTGCACTGTATCATCAACTCTCCTCAGAGATCTATCACGTTCCCTAATCACCTCCTGTTTCACTTCTTGTCTAGGTCCAAGTCGAGCTAGGACCTCTTCTAGTAAAGGGCGTAACTGAGCTCCCTCTACCACTGACTGTTCCAGAATCTGTTCCTCATTTGCTTATTCCAACTGTGGACCCAATTGTTCTGCCTATACGCTCTGATGAGGGCTCGGAGGGGGAGTAACCTGGCAGTTCAGCCCGCGACCACCACCTCGGCCTCGACCACGACCTCTACCACGACACCTAGGCATGATCCTACACAAAAACCAGAACAAGTCTTGTTATAAGACGACCAATACAAACAGGAAAACACATCAACCGAATCTAATGTCTAAAACAACCTAATGGGCTCATAAATCCAAAGCACCCAGTGTCAGAACTTGGCTCTGATACCAATCTGTAACACCTCGCCTTGGTTACCGTTAAAGCAAAGTGTAAAGAGTAAAAATTTATCGAACAATTTTTTTTAAATGATTTTAATTACACAATTGTCATAAAGTTTCCAAGATGATGTTACTTAAACATAATAAATAAACTCAACACATTATCATAATCATAAGTAGAAAAATTAAAATCATGAAAGATCTAGTTTACAAAACTTAATACAATCGAGTACATTCATATGTCCAGATTACAACAAGTGAGATTTCAATAAATCTCATTACATCAAAATCATGATTCAATGAGAATGCTCTTATATAAGAGGTAAATATACAAAGCAGATAGTGATCACATCACGACTGAAATCCATGTTCACAAACATGCTCCACATCCACTATCACGTACAATGAAGTAACTGGAACTAACTGTGAGCATAGCATCAACTGCATGAAAATCCAAGGAAGATAAAGCACAATTTCCTCCCTACCACGTGGAACCCGAAGGTCCACTCCCTCCGTGCTAAGAGATAATGATAGGTCCACAAACAATGAAGACAAAACATTACATTTACGTGGCTTACACTCACATTACGACATAACGATAACAAATCATAACAGATAAACTCCCAGTGACAAAAACACAACTAAAAATAACTTAACACGAGGATCACAATCATGGAATAGACTAAGAGTGTCATCACACTATCGGGATAGGTTACCCTGGTGAATCTTCCTAGACTACCAGCCCTCTCCAAGAGTTACCCTCGCAGTCTCTATCGATTCTTGACCCCTATGCAGACTAATGTGGAGTCGTTTCATCTTTCGAGAAGACAAGATGATGACTAGCCATTCCAGGCCTTCTCAGCCTTTTCTCAATCTATATGAGTATTAAGAAAGTAGGCGAGGAAAACTTTAATCTGAATTAGTGTTTAGTTCTACCCAACCCCTAGTTCATTAGTTAGGTTTTCACTGAATTTACACACCTACGATAGGTTACCGAGACAATCTCTTTAGGATTTCGGCCCCTACCGTAAGCCACTCTTTCTATAATATGACTCAATATAAAAGTCTAGGGAAAGCTACTGAGCATAAAGATCAAAACCACAATGTTAATATCTTTCACTAGAGACAACTCATAATCTCTAAGATGCTTCTATAGACAACAACAAAACATGCAAAGTTTTTCCCCAAGTAACACAAACATTTGAAATTTGAGCAAATTAAATTAAATTGTAATTTACTTAACAATACTTTTTTTTTTACTTCTCAAGCCTTTGAAGAAAAGTAAATAAACAACATCATCATTTTATATACACACCCAATAATTTCAACTTTCCAATCTTCATGAATTAATAATTCATATTAAACAATCTATTGATATTGTTATATCACTAATAATTCTAAAGAAAAAGCATATATTATTATTATAGAGAAAGGATAATATAAATCCTTAAATATATAAACCAATCATTTAAGAGTTTATACAATTCACTATTAACATAATTATATATATATATATATAGGTATACGGTGAATTAAGAAACTTTTGTATTATCCAAATTTTAAATAAGAAGGAAATAAATTACAAATCAGAAACTTATAATCCTTCCTGTCACTTATTTTCTTATTCTTAGACTCATATTTAACCAATACTTACGCTTTACAAATATCTGTGACTTCTAACAAGGTACTGCCACTGAGATTACATGCAATGACAAGTCACACTAAGGATAAGAATAACAGTTTCAATTAAATATCACTACTGTAGAAAGTTTAGAAAATGCCATGCACCACGCACATATATCAACTGGAGTTAATTATAAATATCTATTGTGGATAACTAATATCTTCAGATTGTTGCGCTTTTAACTATACTATTCTCACGCCAATCAAAAGATTTTATGACATTTTATGATTATTATCCAAATACTCTTCCCGGTTACAAGCAAAATAAAGAAATACTCATATAACTGTATATTAGTCTAAAAATTAGATATATTATGAAAGATAAAACAGCGCTGATTTCACAAGGAAGGTAATTTATAATGTAAAGATGAACGAGTATATCCAAGAAAGTAATATTCTAAATAATTATTGTCTTTTTCGCCACTTCTATATAGCCGCACTGGTGCAAGGATAAAATAAATTCTAAGATATAAGAGTTACAAACAACAGCTTAACAGATGAAGGAAGATGGCATGCAGATTGATAAGTATTCACAGATACGAACTAAACAATACCGGTCGTAGGAAGAAATGAATAAAAAAAATTCGGCATCTTAAGGGAGTTTTCTCCATTCAAAAGGATATAAGATTAATGAAGAGAAGTTGTTTTCAACTATATAGAAATATTATTCCAAATAACATTTCCATTCACTAACTACAGAAACGATTCAAAATAAATCTTCTAATCAAGTTTACACGGTAAGATTCATTAGAAGAAGGCTAGGCGCAAATTCAGGTATGAAAAGTTAATGGTAAATAACATAGATTTTATCACCAATAGGAAGGTCGACATTAACGCCAAGATATACAGTTTAGGAGAAAGTTGTGCACATTCTCAATGGAAATATATTATTAAAAATGTCTTCAAAGAACCTACAGGTGATATACGATGAAATTTCCAACATAATTAATGTGTACTAAGCAATGTTATATACAAAATTTTAACAGAATGGCAGATATCAGACAGTATATCAATAAAATCACTATATATCCCTAGGTGTGCCATATAAAATGATAAGTTTGTAGATTTACAGTCATCTAAAAGCTCAGATCAGGAATTTTATTAATATCTACTTTTGATAATAAAGGAAAGTCTTCATTCGTTTCCTAAAATTTTGAATTCAAGTTATTACTATAATTTCATAGTCAGATTAAAGATGATTTCGGATCTGGTATACTTTAATTGCAATTTGTTTATATTCTTTTCTACTTTAAAATTCAAATATTCTTCTAATCTGTTTCTTTGTGGCTTGTGCAGGTTTAGCAAAACAATTTCCTTATAAATCAACAAAATTCTACATTATGTTTCTAGAATTTAAAATCAAGAAGAAAACTTGTTTAAACTTTGATAACTACCTGAAAACGATTGTTTGAAAACTTATGTCAATTCCACAATCAATTCACCAGACTTCAACGAAGAAATACAAATCAATCCAGCTTCAAAATTACGCTTGTAAACAAAATATTAAGAGAAAAGTTCTTTTGAAGCAATTGTCGTGCAAAAATTCTCTAAAAACTGCAAGTTTTTCCAAAATCTTCCCATGAATTTGAAATTGCAATTCCCAAAAGATATTAATTCATGCAAATAACTTTCAATCATCCAAAACTTTACTGGCAGATCATTTTGCATTGTAAATAGATCAATCGGTTCAACTTGTTCTTTAAAATATCAAATCAGATTTTTTTAACTACCAATCAAAGATTCATAACATGCTGAAAATATCTTTTCTTTAAAATATCTATTTTCTCATAATTCAAGTTTGCACAAATAAATCAGCAGTATATATATTTTAATTAAAAACATTGCAAAGAAATAACTTTCACTTTTAAATTCGATAACTTATTTAATTTAATTTAATAAATTAAATCACAAACATTTATAAATACATTAACAAACATTTGTTAAACTTAAATATTAAATTTTCAAACATAACATTACAGACAAACACGACACAACAAAACAAATTAGATAACAAAGAGGGGTAACAAATAGATACTCGCTCGATAAAGAACGATGGTTCAATAAGGACCTGTCAATACCTCCAATCAACATAGTTTTATTAAGTTAGGGTACGCTCAGACCTATCAAGCAAGTGGAACCATTACCTGGTACCTGTATCTGCAGGAAACATCAACATTAAAACATATATACTTAAATCAGAAAATACACCATGAAGAAGAATTGCGGCGTAGCAGGGTACTCACGAATGAGTAATGCTACACTGTCTTCTCCACTGACACAGACGAGCAAGATAAATCATAAGCAATCATTACAACATGATAACCATATGCAAAGTCATAAGCAAGAAACCATATCATGTACGAGTCTATCTCAGTATCATCAAACTAACACAACCAGATAATCAGGATGTCAATGTATCATTCGCGAAATACAAAACAACATAATATCCAAAATCACCTCTGAAAAGGAACAACATAGTATCATAATGAACTAAAGCATCTATCAAGCAGAATCAAACTAAACAGAGTGTCGAAACTGGAGGGACACTACATCATATGACCAAGAATATAGATCTTCTTCTATTCCAAGATAAATTTAGTGAATTTCTTCAATTAGTGATGTTGGTGTATCTTGTAAGTGTTAGAGTATAAAGGGAAGGATGAACTCCTAATCCATTAGTGCCTAAATGGATATATCCTAATTTTCTTGGATTTTTTTTTTTTTTTTTCATTTATAATTTTGATGTGGTTGGACTAAGGAGATCCTTATGTTCTCCAAAAAGTATGCACATGTAATATTGATGACCAAACCTTTCTTGTGATCCCTTGATGGAATGTTATCTTGAATGCCCATGGATTCTTGTTTGTCCCAATTGATAAGGTTAGGGTATTTATCATCCAAGTGGATGGTAAAGTGACTAATTTAACTAAAAAAATTAGTCATTGAGAATTCTTCATAGGGATCATGGATGTACTTTGTTTTAATGTGTATAATTGACCTTGTTGGATTGCTTGTTATAGGGAACACATCCTAATCCCTATATTTTGTATTCACATATATATGCATAAGTTGTAGAATTCCTCGCTTCTGAATTTCATGGTATTTTCCTTTATAGTCTATATAATTTTTGCATACTATATTGGGTATGGATATTTCATTATTTTAAAAATAGGATACAAATTTGTCTTCCTATTAGAGTCAAGACCCATTTATATGTTTTATCTTCTCATATATTAGGATCCCATGTTCTCTAAAGGTATTTGAGTCATACTAAACTAAGATTTTATCTTGCTTCATATTGTTACTAGGTAAGCTAAAAGATCAAGGAGAAAGGGGAAGGTTGTAAGGCCCCGCCCTTTTGTTCAATAGCTGCAAAAGCTTTTATTGGTGGTCGTATTTGGTTGAGCATATAACCATAAATTCATGGTACAAAAGATTATAGTTGTTTGTGTCTTACTCCCTAGTTTTGACTAGCAATATTGTCATAGTACTTTATAAATGAATTGTTATAGGATCAAGTTGTGATTTGACTTGATGATACTTTCAATTGTTCATGCTAAGAGGGAATTATTTAAATTATTAAAGGACTTGCTTTTGTATAACAATGTTGGTTATTGAAATGATCCGCCTTTGACATATTTGGTGATTAGCTAGTAGTGTTTTTTTTTGTGTCTAAGAAGAAGCTAATGAATTCTAGTTCCTATGAATACAAATGTGTGGCACCCTAGTCGGTAGATTTAAACAATAAATCTTTTATTCTTACATTTTCATATATCCTCTTAAGGTTTGACATGCGTCTTCATAAGCTTGCATTTCTATTGGTACTAGATTATGTTTACTATTGTAAATGAGATCATGTGTGTGTATACTAATGAATATGGGTGAGTGTGTAGGAGAATTTCAATGTGATACTAATGCCTATTGGTTAACCTTGCGATATTGTTGTGCAAGTGTGTCAGGCAAGTACTTTTCTTACCTCGTTATATTTTTGCAGAGTTATAGATGTTAGTAATAGAAACAAAGTGTCACTTGGGTGTAATCTATATTATATATTAAGATTTACTAATTGAATAATGTTTGAGGAATCCAATAGATTTATTAATAATTTAATTATTTTGGTTCGCCTTTCTCATAACTTGTAATATAAAATTGATTTGTAAATTGTGTAATGGGTATTACTTTTGTTTACAAGACAAAATAATTAAGATCTGATATTTACTCTTAACTTGACTCATTTTGTTATATTTGGAAAATAAGTTAAATGCGTATAATTCAACATCAAATAACACTACGATTAAATAAGTGTGACAAGTTGCTATAAATCTAAGATTAACAATAAATTAAAATAAATTTGACAAATAAATAAGAGGTTTAGTTTTAGGATCAAAAGAGATTATGCAATGACATGGGATGGTAGATAGTTGGATAATTAAATGGGCATGAGATGGTCACCAATGTTATATTTTTATTTATTTATATACTTCTTTTGAAGTAAATAATACATGCATAAATGCTTGTAAGAAGATTTTAATTTATTTATTTAATTGTTTATATATATGACTTTGTATGTCTTAAATTGGGATAATAATAATTTTTATAATGTAAACTTGATTATAGTATATCAAGCACGCACATTCAGATTTTAACGTAGCCATAATTAATATATTGACCACAACCTATTGAAAGCTCCCATTTTGGCGTAAGCTGGAAGGGTACTGACAAAGTTAATGAAATTTTAGTGTTACACTTGCCACTTTGCTTCGAGGCATTCTGTGAGCAGTTCACGTGCCTTGTCCTTGCTTCCACATTTTGCATACGTGTCTACCAGGCAGGGAGGGACACATCGAGTGTATGCATACACATCTAGGCTACCAGGGCAGCTGCAACTGCCTCGGATCCCCTACTGTTATGCTTTCACAAATATACATAACCATTTCCAAAGCTCCAATTTGCACACAGGCAGGGAGTCTGGCTATATACCGCTAATTGCATTTTCTTAAAAGCTTCTAAGGCCTTTCAACAAATCCATTTTGTGCATATCCTGCAATCATTGCATTCCATTCCATGAGACTGCATTTCTTTGAGGGGTATCCCGCATGCCTTGTCCACACTTTGCATATATGTCTACCAGAATAGTTGCGACTGCAACATCTAAAAACAAAAAATGGGGAATTTAAACCTTCATGATATGAACTGTTCACAGTCTTGAGGTAAGTCATTAGTCACAGTTTTTGAGAAGTTAATCCAAGCCATATTGTCAATTGTGTTATATATTTCATTCTAAAACAATTCTGTGGTTACTGTTAAATGAAACCCTCCGAATATAGAGATCTCACAACCAGATGTGTTAATTAAACTTTGACTGCCCCAATATTTCCATGGTAGTTAGAACTGTTTATTTTGTTTCCGTGACACTTTTGTTTTGGTTTTTTTTTTATATCCATTATCAATTAGAGCAAAGTAGGTAATTTTGCAGCCTCGGTAGTGGTCTGCTTCACTTGATGAAATTTCCTTGCAGATTAAAGAAAAAATCAGCATTTGATTTACTTTTGATTTCATTTTTACTGGAATCAATATATATGTGATACTTTATCTAGGGACAGAGGATTAAATCTTTTTGAATAATATGTTTCTTCTTTTTTTTATAGTTTTCAGTACAAGAATATTAAAATTAGTACATTTATCTTTTTACATTTAAAATACATAATGTTGTGATCAAGAGAAAAATAAAAAATAAAAAAAATTCTTTTATTCGTTTATATCTTGTTTTTGTAAGGTAATAATTTACCCACAGATTCTCAGTAAAATAACATTAAAAACATATAGAGCCAAGAAATAAAAATCCAGAATGCACAAATGTTTCCACGCTGTCCTGTCTGGTTTCATTATGGAATTTAAAGGGGAAGACAAATAGTAAATGTAAATGTGGAATCGAGCCGGAGCAGCATTAAGTAAATGTCTTGGATCTAGAAAACCAATTCATCTGCCAAAGCAATTTCTTTAACTTTGTTTAGATTTTCAGTGTTTGTGGATGTGAATTGCTTCATACGCAGAATGTACCTTTCTTTATGGCCTTCAATATTCAACCACATCCAGAATGTACCTTTCTTTATGGCCTTCAATCAACCACATCCAGAATGTACCTTTCTTTATGGCCTTCAATCAACCACATCCAGGTATGGTTTTAATTCCTCTCTTTCATCCATCTCCTTACCATTTAAACCTACCACGCCATGGAGAATTCAGGCAAGGTAATGTTTTTATTTTATTTTTAGTTATACTTGCGCAAACGTAAGAATTAGGGAGATGTGGCTAAGTTTAAAGGAAACATGGCCATTATTTTATTCCTTATAAAGTCATTCTTAAAAGACCAAATAAAATAGATTCCTAAACCATGTTAATAGATGTTAAAATAAAATAAACTGAGCTTAACACTAAAGGGGTAGGGTTCTTCTTATGAGTTTCCACATATCCCGTAAGGAGGCTCATTTCAATATAAATCACTTTATGTAATATTCTTTCTAGCTTTAAAGAATAAATATAAAATAAAATAAAATAAATCCTACTCCCCTTAGAAAGTAGGGGGAAGATTATTGATTTTTATATTTTGAAAAGTAATAAAAAGAAATATAATAGGTAAGTTCTAATAATATTTTTTTTTTAAAGAAAGGGGAGGCTTTCTTTAATTAGTATTTTTTATCCATTTAAATTGTTGTTTATATAACTTATATAATCACTTTTATGTATATTTATATATATAAAAATATATATATTAAAGAGAATAAATAAATGTTTTATTAAATATTAGTTAAATATAAATAATAATAAAATATATAAATGAATACTTGTGAAAGTAGGTATATGCTGGGAATATAAATTTTGAATTCAATATTGTAATAGTATGTTTTTATGTATGCAATTTTTATTCTTGAGTTGATAACATTAGGATGAAAAATATCTGATTTTCAGTGTCACAAAACTTACAAGAATAAATGTGTGTGCATGGTTGTGCATGAGTTTGCATAGTTATCAAAACCCTAGTTCATAACCTCTTTTGCTAAGTTTTCATGGTACTTATGTCTTCATGAACCTTGAAGATATCCATCTTGTACATTCAAGGTTTAAATATTTTGTTTATAGATGATCCATCTCTACATATATAACTAGATAAGGTTAACTATAAGGTTATATTGTCATTAAAATGCTCATGGTTGAATTCTCTATAAGATCTCAAACCCTATTGTTGCTCAACTTGAAATGATATAGAAGTAATGCTTTTAAAGGAGTTCCTTTAAAGGAGTTCCTTCAAAGGAGTTCCTTCAAACTATTAGTATTGCTTAAGACATTAATTTGATTATTTAATTATAGACTTGAGTTGATTCATAAAGTGGATGGTAATTGAAAACTTATTAGTATTGCTTAAGACATTAATTTGATTATTTAATTATAGACTTGAGTTGATTCATAAAGTGGATGGTAATTGAAAACTTATGATGTGGAATTTGGTTGTTTTATCTTGTTGCAAGGAAGGTGGAAGGGGATGGAGAGATCCTCTTGTAAGTCTCTTCCAATCCTTGTTTGTTTTGACATCTAAGTACAAGTTGTTAAAAAGTGTCCTATCCTTTTTACTCTTCTCATAAATCAATTATTATAGGAATGTTGCTTGGGATAATAGTATTTGTATATTTATTTTGTGATATGGTGCATGAGTTTATGGTTAGGAAAATATAGGTGAGAATCATGTCGTTCCTTGTTGCAAACCTAGTAGAGTTACTCTCTTAGGTGGGGTTCATGGTATATTTATGTACATTTTATGTAATGATCCCATTATAAGGTGAGGATACCAACCTTATTTGGACCATAATGGTCCATTATCTTTATTAACCAAATTAGTGGTAAACTAGTTTTTGAATCAAACCTCAGAATCATGCATTATTATATTTTGGGGATCATTCTAATGTGAGTTGGTGTGAAACTCTAGTTGCCATAGGAAGTTCTTGAGAAATCCTATGTGTAGGTCCAGTCTCAATCCTTGACCTTAAGCTCTTATTTCCTATTATTTTGAGAGGAGAGGTGTTGTGGTTTGTGATTGGGGTTGGTTAAGTTATCATAGTACAAGTCTATACCTCATGTTGCTAACATACCCTTAATAAGTTTTCCAACCCTCAGCTTCACCTAAGTGGGTGGCAGTCGTTTACGAAACTATCTAGGGTAATGGACCCTAGAAAGGGTTGTGTACCCACTTTTATTGTATGTAATTTGTATAGAACACGTGATGTTTTGAGTAGAAGTCAAAGTAATAGCATATACCATTGTTATTGTGTTATGGTCTTGTCTGAGTTTTATGTCATGTTTTGGAACCTAGTGGTTATACCCTATGAGGGTGAGTTAAATGAGTTTGGAGAAACTCAAGTTGTCAAACTACGATTCCTCTGTGAATTATATACATAGGCAAGACTGTCAAAGATGAGCCCCTGAGGAATTAGGTCAGACCCTTAGGACTGCCTTTTTGAGTCTTGCTTTAGGACTTTTCTTTCTCTCTCAATGTTGTATACCTCCATTTGACTTGTGTAGCTATGTAATCATATCGCTTATTGTGGATATCATGTACTAATAAATCGTTGATCTTGTGTGTGCACCAAGACTTATAGACTGTGCAAGTACAGGTGTTGGGAGCAGGGATATTATGACGCATTGGAATACAAGAGGTGTTTGAGTGTGTAAGAGGTGTGTTAAGCCAACCCCAAGTTAGTAGTCTCTATTGCTAACAATAGTAAATCTTTTCTACCTTTGCTTCTAACTAGTGTGATAATTTACTAGAGCTGTAAGTAGTGAATTAAGTTATTGTCTTTCAAGTAAACAAATTTATTTTTTTTGCAAAAATAGCAAAGATGTTGTAGATTTGATAGGTTGTTAGTGTGTAAAAATTTGGGCATTACAAAGGTTACCTACATGAAAGGCATATTGAATTTTATATTCTTCAAAACCTTTATCAACGATCTTGATATATGAGTTAAAATGTGATGTTGTAGATGTGGATGCAAGGTTGGTTAGATCTATGTATGAAGAAGATTTAGGAGTTAAGGTACCATCGGTATTGGGGTAATAATTGAATTTACAACAATGAACTTCCAACATTTTATAGTATTGAAATATTTGGGTATCATAAAATATTTTTCTTCCTCTCCTAAGTGGGATTTTTATGCATTGATGAAATATAGAAGGTATATCTTATACTACTTTGGTCTATGGATAACCCAATAGGATATTATAAGGAAGATCAATATCAATGACATATACCAAGGGTTTTTGTATGATGAGCCCCACTTCATGTGGTAGATTTTATGATCATTTTAGGACTCAAAGCTTCTTCTAAGTATCCAAGGTGAATCAACTTCAAAGTATAAATATTTAAATTGGAACCTCATGTTTGGTGACATTCAATTCAATATATAGAGGAAACTTGTGGAATGCATCTATGAAACATGTATCACTTTGGACAAATGTAAGATGGTGATTTGAGGACAAATATCCTACAAAAGCTTGGGACTATGATGGGTCAATATTGGTTAGGACTCTTGACTCTTAGAGGACTTTGTATAGTATATATTCATGAACATTAGATGTTTTATAAGCTTCATGATTGATATTTGCATTGGATTATTCTCCAATTGCTTGATGGGATTGTCTTGACTATTCAAAGTAGGTAAGGGAGGCCCTTGAAAATATTGCTACATCTTTTGGTATTAGTGTGAATCTTTATTATAATGGATGTTATTAGTATGAGTATTTTATCAATTATCACACTTGATCATGCTTTGAAAAATAATCTTGATATATAACTAATTAATTTGATGACAATGACATATGTCCCCTTCTATATCATTATCCCCATCAATAAGGTATTTGAAATAATTTTTCAATTTTATAAATTTGTTAGTGGAATGTCCTTTAAAATCTTGTGGTACTCATAATACTTTATTTCCTTTTAGCATGTTGGCTTTGGTTTTACTTTCATCAAATGGTTTGGTTAATGAAAATATTATCATGTTTAACTTTACCAATCTATTTGAAGATTACTCTAGTGACTCACCAAGATGTGTATATTGTCTATATTTTATGTCCCATTATGGTTGTCTAGTAGGAATTATTGTATTTGAAGTGTTTTTGACAAATTGAACATTTTTTGAGTCAATAACACCATCAACAACTGCATGTTTTTCTTAAAAAATTGGGGTTTATCAACTTGGTTTTTATCCATTGAAAATATTTTCACAATTCATTTAGCTATGAGGTGTTTTTTTATTTATTCACCTTTTTTTATAATATCATAGAAATTAGTAAAATAAGGGACCTATAGGTGAAATGCCATTTCTTGGTTTAGGATTGTAATAAATATATTGACCAAAGGAATCAACTCAATAGCCATCTCCATCATTGTAATAAAATAGAGAAAAACAATTCTCCATCAGGTTATTTGGCATTACAAAGGTCATGAGCTTGTGTTGTACATTGTATGAGAAACGTGATACAAATCTTTCAACTATATCCTTAAATGTGGTGATGGTGTTCTTTGGTATGCATAAAAACCACTCAAGTGGTTGTCCACCTAAGCTTCATGGAAGTAATCTAATAAAATAAATTTCATCAAAAGCAACCTCTTGGAATTCTATGAAAGCATCCTTAACATGCTCTTAAGGATCCCCTTTTCCTCTATATTTATCAAATTTTAGAATCTCAAAATGTGGAGAGAAAATTATTTGTGTTATTTACCAATCTAATGGATACATAATTCTTTAAATGTGTGCCTCTTGCATTGAATTTGACTTCTTGTTTGCAAATCTCTTATTGTGTCTTTCAATGTTTTCCATTCTTGGTCAAATGAGTTATTAGGAGGTGTTTGGTTTTTTTGATTGTTCTGATTATATACATATTATAGGAATGTTAGATTTTTTGAATTGGCTTGATTCATTTGATGATTTAGATTAGAATGATTTTGTGTTATTTTATTTGGTTGAATTGTATTGATTATTTTGACGGGCTTGTGAGTTTTTTTGATTGAGGGGGATTTTTTAATTGTTTTCTATTTTGTTTTTATTGGATTGATTTTGTTGAGGTTGTAATCGTTGGACTTAAAATTTTATAATGGATTGGGTTACCAAAGAAATGTGAGTGATGATGTTTTTTCTTTGTCATTGTCTTGGGGATCCCATTATGATTTTTGTTTCATGGTGAGGCTAGGAACCTTTGGATTAACATTATCTAGGTCAATACGAGTTTAATTAACATTATTGTTGTTGGGAGTTTGGTTTGTTGGTTCTTGGTTGATGATGTTATTGAGGTTATCCAAGTTACAAGTGGGAGCAAATTTGTGCCCTCATTCCACAAGGGTTCTAAGTATATCATCTCTATTTTTGTGTGATATGGGAGAGTTTTAGTGTAGAGGTAGAGGTTATACGCAAGATATGACTAGGATCTCATCAAATACTAAACTTCAATGAAGAACACTAGCCCAAAAATCTATACATCATGTGATGGTGCCATCAATCATCAAGGAGATTGTGGAGGTGCAAACTCTACATGTCATTGCTAGTCTCATAGACAACCTTATAAGCAATATGGCATGAAGATGTCTCAATCTTATGGCTCAATAAATGATTGGGAAAAAATACAATCAAGTTCTAGTGCTCCTACCTCTCACCTATGTTATAAAAATTATCATTTTTTCTCTAGATGATACCATGATCCATAAAGTGTAGTATCACCTCTCATGAGTGTAATCGCTATTATTATAGATGTATTTGGAGCATAGATGGCAATTTATCAATATCAAGTGG
Organism: Sequoia sempervirens; assembly: GCA_007258455.2. Lineage (NCBI taxonomy): Eukaryota > Viridiplantae > Streptophyta > Pinopsida > Cupressales > Cupressaceae > Sequoia > Sequoia sempervirens. The sequence continues at coordinate 164,965,573 of VDFB02281492.1, read as the reverse complement.
TGAGATAATATGGTGATCAATAATGAGCTATTGAATAATTTGTTTGGTGGTTACATATAGATATTTTAATATGAGTTTATGACATATTTTACATTTCATACTTAAAATTTTAACATGTAAATTGATTTGTAATTATAGAATTTAATTAAACTATGTATTCATTATATATTTTAGGGTCTAACATCATAGGGTGGTACATCATCGACCATCTCACTTGAACCATCAACATGTTTGTTGTGGCATTGGTTTTATTAGGATACATTGTAGTATGATTTAAATTTTTATTTTACAAAATATAATATTATTGTTTAAATGTACTTGAGTTTTTGAATTAAATTTATTATTATATATTTAGCTATAACACCTCTTAGCTTATGAGAAAAAATAGATATTGGTGAACTATTGTATCAACTTCATCATGGATGTGTCTAACATAGGCATGCGTATAGATGTATGCATTTAATTATCATTATTTCCTCTCAATTGATGTAATTAGGTATTTAAAAATTATTGGCATATATAGCTTAAATTGTTATTATAGATTGATGTAGGCACTCTTCTTTGAGGATAAACCTTTATTGATGATGTTGAGTGTCATAAACAAGAACAACTGGACTACAATTTTTCTATAAGTGTGTTTATTATTTAATGTCATTTTAAAATAATATTTTTTATTTGTAGAGTTTGGTATAATATCTAATTTTATAATGTTTATATTTAGGTTGAGTTGTAAAATAGTGAGGTGTGCACGAGATTAGCACAATGCAAGACAACAACAAATTTAGGGGATCAAGTTTTATTTTGTGGTTGGACAAAGAGAGGTGGATTGTTTCCTTAATAGTCTTTTACACATAGAAAAATATTTTGTATGTCTTTATGACACATTCATAACAATTTGTATGGATATATTGATGACATTTTCTAGTCTAAGAGACAATGTTGGGATCATATTTTATTTTGATGATATTTTATAGTCTAAGAGATAATTTTGGCCTCATGGAACTATATATGAGTGTTTTGATAATTTGATGATATTATGTATGATGTGATGGACATATGTGTGTGTGTAGCTTAAATAGTTTTAATGGTTTATATATATTCTATCTCTCTATCATTCCTTCTATCTTCCTCTATATATCACCCCCTCTCATATTGATATGGTGTGTATAAGATTGAATGGTGTATAGAACATAATATCAGATGAGTGTCATGCATTTTGTTTGAAACATGCATCATGACTATTGTGCATCAAAATCTTATGATCATCTGTGTAGTCTCTTATTCTTTCTCCACATGGTCAATTGTCACACTTTTGCATTGGTTGAAGATCCTTGAGCAACATTTTGAAGGCACCACTTTCACCTTTGGATCTTAACCTACATTTATCTCCACAAGGTTTTGGATTGTCATCTTCATCGATGTGGCCTAGAACACCTACCTTGGTTGCACGGTAGATCTTGACATCAACATGGGGACATGAGCAAAGTTCAGAGACTTCATATATTTTGATCTTTCTTCCCTCATCTCTCTTCTTAGAGATGAATTTTATTCTACATTTTCCATTTGATTAGTTTCTTTCTGAGGGGAGGAAAGATATTTTCTAATTTTGGATCAACTTATGTATTCTTCTTCATCCATTCACTTTTGGCATAGGAACTACTTTCTATGGGGGGATCTTTAATGTAATTATGTGATTGAAGCATAACTTGGGGGCAATGTTGATTCCCACATTATTTTTTCATATGAATGCAATTCTATATTTTGTCAATTTTGGGGGGATTTTTTCCCATTGGATTTTCTCCCTTTCTCCACTTTATGAAAGATTGCATTGTATTGGATACTTGATTAGGCCTAGTTATCAAGACCTAGTTTCTTTGGTCCCATCTAATCTATTCTTAAGGGGGGGATGTTAGCCTAGGGATTAAGCATTCTTATGAGTGGTAAGGAGCTACATGTTTATTCTTAGCCATGCACTTTTTCCAACTAGATCTAAATTAAATGGTTACATGACTATTTTTAGTTACCACTATTTCTAGATGTGTGTTTCTTTATATATATACATCCATATTGTGACTTAATTTAGAATTTATTCAACTATTGCTTTGCATATTATTCAATTTTCATTAATCTCATAGGTAGGAAAGTGTGATTGCATGAAATTCATGACTCAATTGATACTGGCATTTTGTCTATATATATTTTGGCAAATTTTAGAAGGGTTTGATTGAGGCAGGCGCTTAAACAACCACAAAAATATTTTTCTCTCCTTTTTGCAAGTTTTTTTGTAGAATAAATAACTTCATTGAATAATCTCTTTTCCAATAGAATTGTGTTTTATATTTATATTTTATTTCATGCCAATATTTGAATATATTTTAATAAAATTTTCTATAATTTTAGTTATTTGTACTTCATATTTTGTGTGTGCATGTGATTCATTTGTATTGGATGACAACACATCACACAAACATCCTCAAATCACACTAGTGTTCCGGATAGAGCCTTCCATGTTGTTATACCAAGTTTCTTAGTGTATATGTTTTACTTTTCTATAGTGAACAAGTGTTATATTTTTCTCTATTTTTAGATATTTTCACCAGTTTCTTTCTTTTTGTAAGTTCTTAATTTGATTATTTATCAATAATATTTGTATATATAATTAAACATCTAAAAAGAATAAGTAAAATTTGAACATTAGATTTAGAAAACTATGTTTGGTTGACTCTAATGTAAAATTTGAGGCTAACTCTCAAGGGAGATTCTCTTTATAGAAGTTAAGCTTTTCATCCTTTACTCATAAGTTTATGGAGGATGAGAGGAGTTTTTTCTTGAGATGGTGTCACCTTAGTTATTATTGTAGGTATTTTGATGGAGCACAAGAGCATAATGGAGATTCGTGTCGTTTTATGGATGACTATGCATATTGTTATACCAAGTTTCCTAGTGTATGTACTTTACATTTTTAACTTATCTTCACACAGACTAATTTTATATCCAACCTTCTTGGACTTAAGACATTTTCCAGATAAAGCATCATTCATTTTACTTTTGCATTGATCCCACAATACTAGTTTACAAGTTTTTTCCAAACTGAACACTGAACTAATTATTTCTAACTAAAGCTTCACTTTTAGACACCTATAGCAGCTAAACCGTGAGGAATTTGAAGATGATGCAAACTAGTGATTTGTGACATTTTGTCTGTAGATTCTAAATATATTTTTTTCAAAATTTTTGGAATTAGATTGCACTTCTTTTTCCATCTCCTTCGAAAACTAGTTTTTTTTAGTAAACAACATTTTAAAGGAGTGAAGCTCACCATATAACGCATAACTTTTTTTCCATGAAGGATAAAATTCTAATTTTTTCAAATTTAGATTTGTAATTACGATATCTAGTGCTTCCAATTAGGTTCATAGTGTTTTATTGAATATTTTTTCCTTAATCAATTTTTGAAGTCAAACCAATTACAATTCAAACATAGGCAGACTGTATAATGCGTAACTTTTTTTGTATATATTGAAATTCTTTTTTTTTGTTGGATCAAGGACTTCAATATCTGGTGCACTCATATTTTTCAAAAAAAATTCGATAATCTCCTATTTTTCCACATGTGCAAAACAAAGAGCTTGATTTTTCAGTGAAAAACCTACATTCACAAGAAATAAAAAATAAATATAATAATAAATTAAATTTATTTAAAATTATATTTTTGGGAAGCTTATAATAAGGACTACATACTTACAAAAATAAATTTTAAATGAATTCATTTGATCCTCCAAAAGGTAAATCAAAAGTGGTTTTTTATCAGCATTTTGATAGGAGTAAAGGAGACTCCGTTATAGGTATGGTTTAAAACTAGCGGGGTTCTATCCAAGGGGGTTTGATCTAAGGCGGTTCGATCAAACTCTCTTCAATTGGAATCCTTTAAATGAAACTTTTCAAGGCTTAAATTATTATATTTTCTAAAAATATGTGATTTCAACAAAAATCAGGATCTCCCAAAAATTGTAAACCAGTATTGTGGGATCACCCCAGTCCTTTGCCTTATGACCAAATTTCTTGCAGGAATAACAAACAACATTGAAAGATAAATACCTTTTAGCATCAGGTTGTTTGAAAGGAGTTCTTCCAGAATTTTTCCTTAGATCCTTGATTCATCCATCTTTGCATCGATTCTTCTTACCAGTAGATTGCTTCACTTTAGAAATTTGACCTTCTTTAAACCCTAAGCCACTCTTATCCATTGCCAGTTTTTGAGAAGTAATCAATTCATCAAGCATTCTCAAGCTTATCTTAAATTTGTCTTCAAAACTTCTTGCCTTTTCCAGATCAGATCTTGTAGCGCCCCTCCGTATCATTCCTCTTGGAAACTTGTGTAAGTGTTTATTGGTGATTTTGTGATTCATTGTGTTTCGTTCTATTTCGAGTAGTTAATTTGCTTGATAATCAAATAAATACTATTTGATGTAAGTTTCGTTATATGGCATTCGATTTTCAATTACTGATGTATTTTGACTTTTGTGCATTTAACGTTCATGTTATTATATATATATATATAATTTGCCTTTGATAATGGATTCCATCTAACATATATATTATAAATATATATATGCTGACTTATGAGGCGTATTTAAATGTGTATTTTTATTGCTAGTATACAATAAGTGGTGTCTCCACAGTAATGTATGTTTTGTGACGCTGTAGACAGTAGGTTGTAATATTGTATTTACTAAAAATACAGTTATATACAGATTTGTGAACAAATACATATATATTGTCATTTTATAATCTGTCATAGTTATAGACTTATTACAAAATAATAAAGTTTCATATCACAATGATGTGTGTATTCCAAATGATACATCCAAGGTGTGTTTGATGGTAATCATATTATCTCCACCATTAAACTTTATAATTCATCTCATGCTCCTCATTAAAGAAATGTTTATTGAAATAATAAATGTTAAAATATATATATAATAAAGTATAAGAAAAGTAATTATTTTAAATGATAAAATAATCTATTTAAATTATATTTCATTCTAAATATGTATTTTTAGATATAGCAAGAAGTGTTAATTTATTATAAAATGAGAGGTGATGGAAGTGGCAGGGAGCAGTCTAACTTGGCAATCACCCACTGCATTTTCTCTGGAGAGGGAAACGTGCAAGAAGAGGGAGGCATGTAGGACGCGTGGAGAGGTGGGGGATATCGGGCAGGTTGGCAGTCAAAAATAAAATTAACAGGCAACATTTCTTAGTGGGGGAGGTTGCCAAAAATGGGGATTTGTGTAAAAGCTTGAGGTAAGTTGCGGATCTTCGTACCAGTAACTAAAAAAGAGAGAGAAGGGAAATCTGTACGTAAATGTATCATTTATTGTTGTGTTTCCTTTCATTCTGAATCAGTTATGTTATTATCTGTTAAAGGAAGACATCGGTTCTGTGCTTTCGTCGGTTGCTTTATGCATGACAGACTAGATTGGGATGGAATTATATGGAAATGCTTCAAACTTAAAAAACATAAAGAATTGCATAGGACTGGATACACCTGCAAAACATATAGGGTAATTTAGAGGGTAGTCTGAAAGTCTATACATAACATTGTACTTTGTGTGTATACTTACTGGAACGGAATTGCTGCTGTCATTGGAGCCGTGTGTGAAAGTATTTGAATTTTCCTCTGGCATGGCTCATAGATTGTTCAATTTTCGTAGACTTATGTGGGGTCTTTTAGCTGTAGCCTAGTTCTTTTGTTTTCTTTGTCAGTTAAATGGAAATGTAGGCAAACAATAATAGCTTCCAACTTGAATGTATGGCTGCTTGGTTTTCTACCAAATGGCTCACGTGCCCTTTTTCTATGTTTTCGCATTTTGCAACCATGCCTACCAGTGCATTTACAACTTCCACCTCTGACAAATCCCTCCATATTTTATGCTTCAGCGGATGTTTATACCCTGCTCCAAAACTCCTGTTTGGGAAAAACGTAGGGAGGATGCTGGGAAAGGATGTGAAACTTGGCTTCATGCCTGCTGGACTGCATTTGATTGAAAGTTTCTAAAGCCTTTTCAACAAATCTGTTTTGTGCATATTCTGCAATCATTGCATTCTTTGAAACATTCTGTCAAAACAGTTCACGTGTCCTGCCCATGCTTCCACATTTATTTTGCATTCATGAACTCATTCTGTCGAACTTCTCTCACGCCAAGTTTGTGCTTCAACATTTTGCATACATGTGAACGTAGGTAGTTGCAACTTCAACCTCTAACGAATTTCTTCCAGCCTATACGCGTAGATGGTTGTCCATATCCTGTTCCAAATCCCCCACACCCTGTTTCAAGCGTCCACTTAGGCATGGGTAGGCAGGACGATGGAAAAGGCTATGGAGTTCGGCATCATGCCTGCTGTTTGCATCTGCTTGAATGTTCTTAAACCTCTTCAGCTAATCCATTTTGTGCATATCCTGCAATCACTACAGGGCCATGCGACCACATTCCTTGAGGCATTCTGTCAACCAATTCATGTGCCTTGTCTTTGTTGTTGTGTCGTGCATGCATGTTTACCAGGGCAGTTGCAAAAAGGGTTGCGGATGTGTGGAGTATGTGCAGCCCTCATCCACTACACCTGCATGACTGCGTACACCCAGGACACAAGCAAAGCTTCCAATGTTAGGATGGGTTTCAGAGTGCTTCATTAATTCAAAGATTTTGAGACCTTCCTTGCAAAATCCATTTTGTGCACATTCTGCAACCCGTTACATCTGCAGTACTTGAAAATAGAATGTTGTAGAGGTTTAAATAATCGCTCTGTTTCCATTGCCAGCCTGTCTCAGCTGCGGCACAAGAACATTGTCCCTGTTTTAAACGATGGATACTGATCACATCTTTGAGAACAATCTCTCTTGCAACAATCTTGGGGATGAATTTAGATTTAATGTGGCTATCAGATCATTTTTTGGATACGTTTCTTGGACCTTTTGAGCCCTTTAGGCTGTGCCTTAGCGCTTCCTCCCTCTCTCCCTTTAGTCGTTGCCCCTGCAGCCAACCTTCCTGCCGTCTACTCATTTTCTTTGCCTTGCAAGTTCTGCTTGGTGTTGACGCCTCTGCTCTTCTTTTATTTGATCGTAGGGTCCTGTGCTGCCTAATTCTCCTCTTTTTACCTCAGCCTTGGGCTTCGATTCACTTCCTCGCCTTCATCAGTGTCGCTAAATGAGTATGCAACATCAGTGTATTATTCGGAGCTAATCCCTTTTGCCTCTCAAATATTCGTAGTACTGGGTTACCTTTGTTGTGCTTGTGCCTCCAGATATCAATATGCTTGTGGATGTATTGTTTTACAAACAACAATTAGATAAAAAATGAATATTTATGAATACATTATTATCTACATGTATTTACTAGCATACCTATATTTTTAAAATATATGTAAAGTACGTCGAGAGATATCCTTCTCAAGACACTTATTTTTAATCAATTGAACCTTAATCCAAATTGAAGCTTAACACTAACGATAAAGCTATTTGAGCCCTAATCGTAACCCTATTTGAAGCTGGCTCATAGAAAAGGACAAATTCCCTAAGGATCATATATTTTATGTTTGTTAATAAATCATAACTTCAAACTAAATTAAAAAGCATCAACAACAAATCTTTTAAGTTCATGATGAAAAACCACAAGGTTAGAACAACATCAAACCTATGGCATAGCAAGGGTATAGCAATATGTAGCATCAAAATTTGTTAGAAGCCCACACCTACCTTCATAGTTGCACACCGAGAGATCCATAATTGAACCCTAATACTAACCCTAATTGAACAATATCCATAATTAGACCCTAATTGAACCCTAATACTAACCCAAATGTAACACTAATTATAGTTGAATCCTAACCCTAATTAAACTATAACCCTCTAATTGAACCATAATTGTAACCCTAAATGGACACTAATTTACACCCTAACCTTAATCCTAATCAAAACCAAACCCCAATTAAATGCTAACCCTAATTGAATATTAACCCCAACCTTTATTGAACCATAATTAAACCCTAATTGAGTCAAATCCCCATTTGAACCCTAACCCTAATCATAATTAAACCTTTATTGTACCATAACCCTGACTATACCTTAATTTAATTGTAACCCTAATTAAACCCTAATCCAAAACCATAAACTTAACCATAACTGTAATTGCATCCTAACTCTTATTGAGCCCTAACCCTAACCATAATCCTCATACACCTTAACCCTAACTTGACCTTGATTTAACCCTAACCCTAAATAAATTATAAGTGAACTCTTATTGAACCATAACCCTAACCCTACTTGAACCCTTATTAAGCCATAATCTAATTTTTAGTTGATTCCTAACCCTAGTTGAACCCTAAAGCTAACCATAATTGCATTGTACCCCTAACTAAACCCTAGTTTAACCCTAACCTTAACACTACCCCTAATTCTAACCCCAACCCAAAATTTAATCTAGAACCCTAACCTTAACCCTAACCTAAAATTAACTCTCTTATTTGTATCTTACCTAACCTTGATTGATCCCTAACCCTTATTGGACCTTAAATAAGCCCTAATTTAATTGTAACCCTTACCTAACCCTAATCCTAATCCTAATGTTGACCCTAACCCCAAGTTTTATCCTAGATATTTAACCTTAACCTTAACCATAACCCTAAACCTAATATTAATTAAATTTTAACCCTAATTGAACCATAATCCTAACACTAACACATCTTGAAGCCTAAGTAAACCCTAAGCCTCTAATTGAACCATAACCCTAATCCTAACTAAACCCTAACTTTACCTTACCCTAAATAAAACCTAACCATAAATGATTCATAAGTGAACCCTTATTGAACCATAACCCTCACCCTACTTGAACCCTTATTGAACCATAATCCTATTTTTAATCGATTGCCAACCTTGATTGAAGCCTAAAGCTAACTCTAATTGCATTGTACCCCTAACTAAACCCTAATTTAACCCTAACCCTAACACTATCCCTAATTCTAAACCTAACCCCAAGATTTAGTCTAGAACCCTAACCCTAACCCTATTTGAACCTTAACCCTAACCCTAAATGAGACAATATTGAGAGAAATATTTTTTGAAGAGTTTTTTCATGGAAACAAATTTTGAATTACTAACAAATATCTAGATAAACATACCTAATATAAATGTATAATAAACATATTGGAATAAAATAAGTTTCATAATATTTCTATTTAATATGACATGTATATTATAATTTGATCTTACTTTTAATCATATACATTTTATAACTCATGAAATTTAATAATCATAAGAAAAATGCATATTCAATAGTCTAATCAAAATTCTTAAAAAGTTAGGGATTTAAGAAACAAAACACTAAGTAACTACAAATTGTTTCTACAAACTACAAAATAAAGAAACTAAATAAATATAAAGAAATTCATTTTAACATAGATTAGATGTAGATGCTAAATATTCACAAAGACTTTCATAAAAAGGCAATTTTATTTTCATAATTATCATGTTAGGGGAGAGGACCAAGAGACAAATTTCAGCTGTTCATCTGCAGATGCAAATGACCATGCATGATACATGTGCCTATGTTTGTGTTTCAAATCTAAAAGGTATTAATAAGTTTCCTCCCAATCTTGTAAAGAATAATAATGTAAGTAGATTTTAATTATTCTAGCTTGATAGTTTTGTATCTGAGCATGTTTTATATTGCTAGCTTTTGATTAGTGATCTAACCATACTGCACTATTGTTCTGTTTTTGTGGCTATCTACCCTTTAGTTTGCCTGTCAACTTGTGTTTTCTGTCCTTAAGTTACTCAGCTCGGTCTTGCTATTTCAAAATTCACCAAAACATTCCCACCATCTGCACCACTTATTTAAATTACTTTTTGTCATATTCTCTAATTCTGGCAGTAATATGCTCCTCTCTATAATGGATACATGCGGTTCACTTGATGAACTATCTCTATGTCCTTTCTTTTTCTTTGTTTTCAAATTTTCTAGTGCTGCTCATCGTATTACTTTACAAATGGCAGAGGGATCATTCACAAGAAGATTAACCTTTCACAATGAGGACATAGACAGAGAATTTGCCAAGTGACATTCTTTAATATATATCTCACAACAAAGGATTATCTGTTCATAGATTTTCAAAAATGCTCTATTTATGGAAGCAATTCAAATTCACAACATTAAAACAACCAATCTATTTACAAATCTGGTCAATGGTGATGTGTGACTTATATACCACATTATCTCTGGATCTGAGACCTCTCTCTAATCATGATTTTGGTTGCATTGGTTGTACGTCTGATGGAAGGTTTTGCATATGTAGCATCTAGAGTTATATCACGTTTGGCACGTCTGTTACCAATTCCCAAGAATGTTCAGCGATTTATTTTGCATTGGCTTCAACCTCTGCAAGTGCAATATCTTGTCCATTGAAAGTTGGAAACCTAGTATTTCCAACAAATGGAAATCAATGAGAAAAAGGCATTTAAGTGTTCCTGTTGTAAGAACATCCATTCAGGTACATATCCGAGAAAGTAGATTATTATAAATTAACATATCTACTTGGAAATGCAGTGAAGCTGATGGGTAATGGACTTTGTTGTGGGTATATCGAATCCAGAGCACACTCCTGCTTGCAATGAATCTTGTTGCTGCTGTACTTAGTGAAACTGAAGATAGGGTACCAAATCAAGAGACATTCCTGCCAGGGAAGGAAAGTTTCCACATGGAGCCATCATCTGCATAATATTTACAAAGCAAGTCTAAGTTTTTTTCTTAAAAACACAGAAAATGTTCAAAAAAAAAAGAAAGTAAGATTTTCTAAACTGACTGGTATTACATTCTCTAAACTATGCAAACAGTTTATTATTGTTTTGTAAATCCTGAGTTATTCGAATTTTTTCTTGAAACCATGCAAACAATTTATTACAATTTTATTAATGATGCACATTTAGACGCTTAATTTCCTTCGAGGCAAAATCCTGAGTTAATTGAGCTTTTTCTTGAAACTATGCAACAATTTACCAGGAAATGTAATCAAAGATTCAGAATTGTTTTGTGTACAAAAAAAAAAGATTCATGACATATTACAGTACCTTGACCATAACCAATGTTAGGACAATGAAGTTCGAACTGCTTGGTGTTATTTCCAAGAACGGGCAAACGGCCTTCGCGAGCATATGATTTAAGGGCAATTTCAATTACTTTTTGCACTAGATCATCACAAGTCACCAAAAAACTCATGGGGCAAGCATTGACCAATACGTTTATGGTTACCAACAGACGGTTAACCTCATTGCCCTTTACCTGCAATCACAATCGCAATATTACCCCTCTGTTTTGAAGCTAATATGATAAAAAAAATTTAAAGAAATGTATACATACCTGATTCTTCTTAAGCGTGGAAGCCAGTAGCAACTTGTGGACTTGACGAGTAGCATTGCAGATGGGGGGCTCCAGGCACGCAGAGCACAACAAATGTCTAAGGATCAACTCCAATGCAGTGGTAGTACCACCCTTCTTGGCAAGCCAAAACACCCAAAACACCTAGAAGAAAGCTAAAGATTAGACGCTTCAAAAATAGTTTTCAAATTAGTTACAAATTCATTCCAAAATTTATCATGGAAGATGTCTTTATTCACCTTTTGAAAACGGATTTGGAAAATAGAAAAAGAAAATTCATTTAAAACGGATTTAAAAAATAGAAAAAAGAAAATTCATTTTTTACTAAATGACTTCCACCTGCCTGTTATTTTCAATGTAGCTTCAAAAACTTTATGGAGAATATTCCTTGAATGCTTTCACTGTATAACACCTCTTGGCGTAATAATAGATATTCACATTTTGACATGCAAAGATCAATGTTAGAAAGAGATGAATTATGATATTTGTTAACGAAATTAGTAAATTAGTAAGTTAAATTAAATGAAAAGAGTTATATTTGCATATAAGATTGATGTTAGGAAAAGATTTCCTCGTGTTGTAGTTAATTGAATTACTTAAATGTTGATTTTCTTATCATTATTTAATGGTTGTATCATATATTTGTTAAATGGTCTAGTTTGATTAAGTGAAATGTGTGAAAATAAATAGAAAAGGAGAGATTAAAATGATATTTAATAAAATAGTTTTAATTTGATAAGTGAATATTAGGTGGTGTATTCAATTAAGAGAATTAGTTATCTCTTAATCTGGTAGTTTAGAGATATGGTTAGTTGATTGTGTAGGTAAATAATTGGGAGTACTAATTTGAAAGAAAGGAATTTCGTAGATTAAAAATTAAAGAATTATATTTTTAGAAAGTATGAGTAAATATAGTCCTTTATATAATATTAAATATTTAAGTAATTATCTTTTAAGAGAATTAGTTAATTAAGTTAAGAGTAAAGAAAATATAGAATTTATGGTTTAAATATGATTTTTAATGGGAATTTTGGAAATCTCGCTATTTACTGAATTTTGTACATCTAATAGCATTACTTACTATAGAGTATTTTTATTTATTATGTGGGGCGTTTTGTAAATATAGTATTGTATAAGATTAGTATTCTTCAAATAATCTAAATAATCTAATTCAAGATAGATATATTCCTATAGTGGATTTATTTATTGGAAGTAGTTTTAGGGTTAAAGATTTAAGAGATAATGATTTTAGAAAAGACTAGGAGGTTACTTAAAAAAATAACTCTTTTAATTAAGTTCTCGTAATTGGGAAAGAATAAGCAAAAGAAATTTATATAAAAATAATTATATGCATGCATTTGTATGTTATTAATATTTATGTGATTATTCAATATTTACAAGTTAATGATGTAAATAGGGTAAGGGGAATTGATTTAACTATACCTAGGGCATGATTAAGAAAAATGTATTCTATTATAATGATTTTCTAATCATAGTATAAGGTTATGTTGGTCTAGCTTAATGGGTTGAAAATCTATATATGTATATGAAGGTGTAGGCTATATTAGGGTTAGAGAGTTAAGAGATTTTTCTTGAAGAAATTAAAACTATTGTATTAGATAATGATTGGATAGTTTATGGTAAATGGTAATATGGGAAATATGTGAAAATGATGTTGTAATAAAAGGAGTATTTTCCCTTATGGTTAATGAGTTTGTTAATATGTTAGTTACGTAGTTTTCTTTTAATATCTTTTGAGTCGCGAATGTACTCACAATCATGTTTCATTGATTGTTGGTGCCTTGTTATTTGGTTGTAATGCTTGAATAAGTGCTCTCATTGTACAAGTAGTTGATTAGCGAAAGTGTGAAGATTTTGGTTGGTTGTTCATGCTGAATTATTGGATTGGTTTTCAAGTTGAGATGTGCTCGGTTGACTGTTATCATTGTCATGATTATTATTTCGATTCTACACTTGTCTCTTTGTAGATTTTATATAGTTATTCTGGAGTTCTATGATGTGAGTCTTTCTTTTGTGTTAATTCTGATTGAGGAGACTTTATGCATAGTTTTTCTTGTAGTCATATTTTGAGATGGTTGGGAACTTGATATGTTTGAATTACCTCTAGTAGGAGTTTGTGGATTTTTAGTATTTTAGGCTTCCAGAGGCAATGGAGAAACTTGAATTTTATTGATATTCCATGGTTGGACCTTTGTGATTCATTGATCCTATTTCTGATTTTTTTAGTTTTGTGGGTGGTACTCCTCTGTTCTTGTTTCAGTGATATGGAATGGGTTTGCGAGATGGTTCTTGCCTCACATGTTGTGTGATATGTGCTCCTTGATTTTTATGTGAGATGAGGTACACCCCTTGCGTGTTTTGGTTTGGTACCGTAGGGAGTGGCTCTTCATGGGGGTCTGTCCCACAAAGGGATTGCTAGGGTAACCCATGGGAGAGTTTCCTAAACAAGTGATAATATAATTAATGAACTAGTAGGTTTGGGTACATAAACACTAAAAAAGATTAATTATGAGCCTCACCCATACTGTTAGTGCTTTCACAGGCTAACTATGGGATGAGAAGACTTGGTTGGTAAGATCACTGCCTTGTCCTCACAAAAGGTAAGTGGTCCCACATGAGTCACTCTACAAAGCGGTCGCCTTGAGATAGGCAGCCTGGATAACCATAGATGGAGGCAGTACCTTGTGATAGGTTCCCTGGCTAATCCATGTAAGGCCATGCGATGACACTCTCCTATAGTACCCATTTATTTTCCCTTGTTTGGTTGCCTCTGGGAGTGTTGTTTGAATTGTTGATGTTGTTGAGGCAATTGGTTCTTGGTGATTGTTGTTGAAGCCTCCAAGTTCTATCTTTTAGTGTTGCATACATGCCTCATGACAACTTGATCGATGTTAATGAAAGGTGCCCTTGATATTTATTGTTGGTTGATATTACGATTTTATTTGAAGGCTTTGGATCTTATTGTTGTTGGCACCTCTTATGGTTATTTAGTGTTGATCTATAATATTGGCATTTGGTTTTGTTGGACTTTTCATTATTTTGTTGTGGCTTTGTGATGATAACTTTATGGGTTGTTATCTTATGTTGTTGTTATCCTTGTTGTGGAGTTTGGCTTGCTATTTGATTGTTTGACTATTTTGGTTGAGGAATGGGGATCTTTCTTGTCAACTCCTAGCACGGGGGGTGGTCTTTCAGGTCCACATGGTCGGGTGGAACGTGCTATGCACCCCATTGGGTCCCCAGTCTAAGTTTGTGTCGATGTTGTTGATCCAAGACTCTACCTCAGTTCCATTGTACCATGTTTAATTATGTAACATTCTTGTATTTGATGTATCTTTTCCTCTGTATGACAAAATGCATATGTACTCCTGAAGTGATGTAATGTACTCCTAAAGTAATGTAATGTACTCCTGAAGAGATGTAATGTACTCCTGAAATGGTTGTAAGGTATTATTTTACCTTTGTAAACCTTATGTGGTAGCTGTCATCTAATGTGTTGTATCTATGGAAATATACTCCGCATTTGTCATATTGAACTCAATAAAATGTTATATGTATTTTTTTTTATCTCTTTTGATCATGGATGGTGGTATGTTATCTTTATGTAATCTTGATTCGTTCGTTATCGTTATGGTTTTAGCTTAGGATTTCATGATGTCGTCTCATGTACCCCAGAGGACGTAATGGTCTTTGTAATTGTTTAATTTCCTTATATGTAATATATGTTCATGTTCATCTTATGTATTGTTCTTCTTTCAAAAAAAAAATTGCGGTAAGTTGTTGTTCTGTTGTCCTTTGGGGTTTGCATGGTGGGGCGTCATAGATCTCAAGATTTTTGCTTCTTCCTCAATCTTGATGCATTCATCCATCTTCCTTTGAATTTCAATTTCTTGACATTCTTCAATTCTTTTCTTCTCATCCAATTGTTGCAACAGGATAGAGACAATTTCATTTTCCTTAACCAATAGATCACATGCTTCAACACTTTTACTTTGCAGCTTTTCAATATACTCATTCACTTTCATCAACTTGTCCTTCAGATTTTCTATTTCTTCTGAATATCCAGCAAAGACCACTTCCAGAGGAAAAAAATTCTTATACTCAAATTTTGGAATCTTCCTCAAGTTGTTAGGCTTCTTCCAAGGAACCAAGCTCTGATACCAATTGTTGAAAATTCAAAATACTGAGAGGGGGGGTGAATCAGTGTTCCATAAAACCACAATAAAATCCATCTAATCATTATCACAATTCTAATTGAATCAACAAGAGAGAGCATAGAAACAAATCAATGCAACCATACACATGAACAACAGGATTTTTATGTGGAAAACCCAAAAAGGGAAAAACCACGGTGAGGGTTAACTCACAATATATTATATCTTGATACAAAATATTGCAGGGCTCACTACCAAGACTCACTGTCTTTAAAAAGGCTCACTACTTGAGTACAAAAGATGGCTAACCACCAAGATACAAAGATAGTGGCTCACTGCCAAAAAGATTGAACTGATAAAATACACCTTCAATGTGCAGGGTTCAATTCCAATGAAGCTCAAAATATGAAGTGCTACCTCACACAACAATCGCTCAACAAATCTACACTGATCCACAACTGATAAAGAATTTAGGCTCGAACCTTTCTTCCACACACACTTTCACTCACACACCACTCTTCATGCTCTTCCTCTCATTCCTCAAAGCATCTTATATATATACAAGTATATCTTATTCATCAATTAGGTCAGCCTAATTAGATATAAACAAAATAATCAAAACTCTCTTTCTCGACACCATGTATAATTTAAACATTTAATCCATGTAGTGCACTATACCAAGTTGGCTAACATCCATAAAACATAACTAGTCTCCATAATGCATTACATACGCTAAGTCAGCTAAGACTAGAACACAATTATCCAAACCAACAAACAAACCTCAAAGAAAAAACCTTATGGATTTGAGAACACATTAATTTTCCATCATACCACCAACACAAAGACTATCAACAAAACCACAACATAAGAATGTTCACCTTAACAAAATGTAGAGTCTCCCACATAGTAGAATACAGAGTTGAACTCTGTCAAAGATAACTTTTTTCTCACAACCAAAAACATCTCAAGATCCAGGATATAGATTTTTGAATGAGTCATGATAACATGGTTAAGAGATTAGAGTCATATCAGATCTTGCGGTGAATTATGAACTCAAATACCAACATATTTTTCCATCATAAAAGGGCATTACTGGCAGAGAATAGCTTCTGGTAAACCAAGTAGACTTCCCATATGGTTATCACCATGTTGACATCAATGACAACATAGGAAAAACCAACACAAACCATCCATACCTC
Source organism: Sequoia sempervirens (assembly GCA_007258455.2). NCBI lineage: Eukaryota > Viridiplantae > Streptophyta > Pinopsida > Cupressales > Cupressaceae > Sequoia > Sequoia sempervirens. The sequence goes on along the minus strand of VDFB02281492.1, from coordinate 164,948,770 downwards.
ATGCTCATGTTGCAAGGCTCCAAAATCCCAACAATCTCCCCCTTTGGCATTGATGGCAACATGCATGACAAAAAAAACATTTTCCAATTTACTGCAACTGAATACTCTGAATACTCCCCCTATCAAAATTGTTCTTCACAAAAAAAAAATTCCTCTATTAACTTCTATCTCTCTATCTCTCTATCTCTCTATCTCTCCCCCTTTGACATCAATGACAAAGGATGGGGTCTAGTATAAATGTATATATCAAAAATGTAACCAAAAATATATGAACACTAAATTTTATTAACCTGAAGAAGAACCTCTAAGACTCTCCAGGATGACCTTCCACAATGCTTTGACTTCTTCCCATCCTTTTGCACTTATAAGAGTCTTATGTAATAGCTCAACCTTAGTTAAGGAATCTATACCATCTGCTAGAGTATTGGGACTAAGATTAATCTCTGATAATTCACCAATACAACCAAGAACACAAGAAACAAAAGTGTGCCTAAGTTTAATCATGTCTCTGAGTGCCACAAACTTTTTTATGACTTATGTCCTTTGATCCTGTAGAGAAATTTTTTTTCCTGAAGTTGCACAATGTAGGACCACCTTTGATTATCTTTATCTTCTGCTAACTTGTATGTATCTTCTTGAGTGCTCATTCGGGACTCACTCATCCTTATCTCATTTCTTATATCTAGTGTACTGCTAGACCAATCTAGGAAAAAAGAAAGTAGTTCCTATGCCTCTTCTTCACAAACTTGTACACTCTCCAATTCTTTCATCACTCAATTGTGTGCATTTGCACATTTTTCCTTGATATCTTCCAAATTTCCTTCATTAGACTTGATTCTAGCATGCACTTCAAGTCCAGAGATGTAGACCTTCAAAGAATCAATCATGCCTATGAAATTCTCCACAACAGAAATAGATGAATGAAAATTAGCACCAAGAATAACCTTCTACAATTCTTCCAAAGCTCTTTGAATATTTATTCTTTCATGCTCATGTTGATCTCTCTCAAACTCACTTCCTTTTGCAACTTCTTGCTTAACAACACTCTTCTTTTTCTTCCTTGTTCCAGTTGCGCTACTGGAGGTACCTTCTTCATTGAGATTCTTAGGTCTTTCCAAAATATTTTTTGCTTAATAATCAACTTCAACCGCTGATAGTTCATATTCTAACTCAGATATCCATGCCAACCTTGATTCAATTGCTTCCATGTGATAGAAATTTGTAGACACAAGAAAATTGATGCTTCTGGAGTACCTTTCAACAACACTTACTAGAATCCTAAACCTTCTACTCATCTTCATCTGAAATGTTCCAAAGAATGCAGCAAGGGTAGTCTCTTGTGCATCTGAGCTACCAAGATTTATCAAAAAGTTCTTGATTTGACCATTCTATTCTTCCTATTACCGGTAATTCTCTCAAAAGGTAAAAGAGTAAACAGACAACTAGATTGCCATATCTGAATATATTTTTCTTACTCTTCTTGATTTCCTTTAAATTCTTCAAAATATGTATACAAAGTAATTCACACAAGTCATAATCCATACCTCTTTTAACCATATCAACAACAACATGTACAACAACAATAGAAACTGTGAGGTCATTGCTAGGGATACAAAATTTGTGACCGATGACCATGGAAACATACCTTATTACCAGATCCATAATTGATCTCAAATCAATCTCTTTCCTTTCAATATTTGCAATGGTAACCTAAATTATCTCTTGCTCATACATAGCTTTTTGTTTGGGAACTGGTCCGAAGGAGCACAATCCAGTTATATCTTTGATAGCTTCCCTGGTAATCAAATGTGCCTCATCAATCCACAAAGATTCATTGTGAATTCTACTCAAAATTATTCAAATATACTTCTCAAACTCAAACAAAGGGACTTTCCTCCAAACATCCAACTTTTTCTCAACTAACACTCTATAGGCATTATGGCTCTTTTCCAATTCACTCTCCCATAGCATGCTCAACTAAACTAATGAAATTTCTTCTATCTTACTATAACAAATGCATAGATATCTTATGTGGGAAACACTCTCGGAGGGATGCGAGAGAATGCACCAACAGACTCTTCTGACACATTCTTCAAATATCTTCTTAAATTAGCTTGCACTATTCACAGTCTTTGAATTATCCATAACAATAAAAATGAAAGATTGTGCAAATAGGAATACCTCTGTAAATGCCAACAAGGAATGTATAGATATACTACTTTCGAAGCTCACTTCGAATCCACTTGATCTCTTCTTCAAACCATAAAACTCTAAATTACTTTCTAAACTTCCTGTGCACACTTCTCTGAAAAATACATAAGCCTTTTGAATTATCTGAATTTATTCCTTCAATTTTGAATGATTTTGCAATAAATGCTTCAACTTACAGGAAAATTACCTCAAAAATTATGTACGCCTTTGTTCTTTCAAATTCTACAAACTTCATCCTTCACACATGCAATTGAGAAAATTCCTTAATTTTGTTACCACATTAAATATACTTTTGTCATGATGTGGCACAATTATTGATGAGGGGTTTTATTAGATTTTCTGATAATTGTTCCCCCTTAGCCACTGCTTGACTCAAAAACTGATGAAAGTATCTACATCGAAGGTCGACACAGATAAGAATGGTGATTCCAATTCAACTTGCTTTCCTTCCTTTCTCCAAATCCTTTTCATTTCCTTTCTTACTTCTTCTGGATCAATGATTTGATCATGCTTCTTCACTAGATAATTATTCTTTCTTCTTCTGCAGTTATTAATAGGGTGTTCCAGATTGTTACACTTATAGCAAACAACATTCTTCCTTCAATTCTTTCTTTTATTCAACTTATCTTCACACAGACTAATTTTATATCTAACCTTCTTGCACTTAAGACATTTTCTAGATAAAGAATCATTCATTTTACTTTTGCAGTCCTTTTCCTTATGACCAAATTTCTTGCAAGAATAACAAACATCATTAAAAGATAAATACCTTTTAGCATTAGGTTGTTTAACAGGAGTTCTTCCAAAAAAATTCCTTAGATCCTTGATTCGTCTGTGTTTGCACCAAGTCTTCTTACTAGTAGATTGCTTCGCTTTAGAACTTTGACCTTCTCCAAACCCTAAACCACTCTTATCCATTGCCCGTTTTTGAGAAGTTATCAATTCATCAAGCATTCCTGAGCTGATCTTAAATTTGTCTTCAAAACTTCTTGCCTTTTCCAGATCAGATCTCAAGATTTTTGCTTCTTCCTCAATCTTTATGCATTCATCCATCTTCCTTTGAATTTCAATTTCCTGACATTCTTCAATTCTTTTCTTCTCATCCAATTGTTGCAGTAGGCTGGAGACAATTTCATTTTACTTAACCAATAGATCACATGCTTCAACACTTTTACTTTGCAACTTTTCAATATACTCATTCACTTTCATCAACTTGTCCTTCAGATTTTATATTTCTTTTGAATATACAATAGAGACCACTTCTAGAGGAAAAAATTTCTTATACTCAAATTATAGGACCTTCCTCAAGTTGTTAGGCTTCTTCCGAGGAACCAAGCTCTAATACCAATTGTTGAACATCCAGAATAATGAGAGGGGGGTGAATCAGTATTCCATAAAACCATAATAAAATCCATCTAATCATTTATCACAATTTTGATTGAATCAGCAAGAGAGATCATATAAACAAATCAATGCAACCATACACATGAACACCAAGATTTTTACGTGGAAAACCCAAAAATGGAAAAACCATGGTGAGGGTTAACTCACAATATATTATATCCTGATACAAAATATTACATGGCTCACTGCTAGGAATCACTATCCTTAAAAAGGCTCACTACTTGAGTACAAAAGATGGCTAACCACCAAGATACAAAGATAGTGGTTCATTGCCAAAAGATTGAACTAATAGAATACACCTTCAATGTGTAGGGTTCAGTTCCAATGAAGCTTAGAATATGAAGTGTTGCCTCACACATCAATTGCTCAAAAAATATGCACTAATCCACAACTGATAAAGCATTTAGGCTCAAAACTTTCTTCCACACACACTTTCACTCACACACCACTCTCCATGCTCTTCCTCTTATTCCTCGAAACATCTTATATATATATAAGTATAACTTATTCATCAATTAGGTCGGCCTAATTAGATGAAAAAAAAAATCAAAACTCTCTTTGTTGGCACCATGTATAATTTAAAAATTTAATCCATGTAGTGCATACCAAGTCAGCTAACAACCATAAAACATAACTAGTCTCCATAATGTATTGCATATGCTAAGTCGACCAAGACTAGAACACAATTCTACAAACCAATGGTTCAAACAAACCTCAAAGAAAACACCTTTTGGATCTGAGAACACATTAATTTTCCATCATACCACCAACATAGAGACTATCAACAAAACTGCAACATAAGAATGTTCACCTTAATAAAATGTAGAGTCTCCCACATAGTACGCCAAGCAAGGAACATCAGTAGAATACAGAGTTGAACTCTGTCAGAGATAACTTTATGCTCACAACCAAAAACATCTCAAGATCTAGGATATAGTTGTCTGAATGAGTCATGATAACATGGTTAAGAGATTAGAGTCATACAAATCTTGTGGTGAATTCCATACTCAAAAACCAACATATTGATCCATCACAAAAGGGCATTACCGATAGAGAAAAAATTTCAATAAACCAAGTAGACTTCCCATATGGTTATCACCATGTTGACATCAATGACAACATAGGAACAACCAACACAAACCATTCATACTTCATGCTCATGTTGCAAGGCTCTATAATCACAACAGTTAGTAGGTGAGGTTGACATTAGGATGATGCCAACAATGGAATGGTTATGAGAAAATTCACTTGAAGTAGAGTTTTGATGCAATTCAAATGAAGGTTGAAGTTATACAATTGAAGGGATGGTGATATCATTTGGAGGCGTGAGAAAATAGCTAAGGCATACATGTGAGAATTTCCATCTAAACTACAATTGACAATTACAGTTAGAAATGAAGATAGAAGCTAATGGGGATTAATTGGCGAAGTGTGTAACGCCTCGCCAAAGAACCCCAGAGGACAACGCAATTATCTACAATAGAGACACATATATATATATATATATATATATATATATATAAATAATTTAAAGTGAAATAACATGAATTGTAAAACATAAGTAAACATAACATATAAGTTAAGCTATGTCCTCTAAGGTTCAATGACTGCATTTCAAACATTCTATTAACAAGATCTAAACTTCCATCATGAATTAACTAACAAAAAGAGTTCATCCTAAATCCATTGCATTAAATGAATAAACACGTACAATTCCATATTATAACATAAGATAGATAGCCATCAAAGATCATATAAAAATAACCAAAAAGTGCATATACAAACTCCCTTACATGGGAGTACATCATTACATTGTTACAAACTTACATCAATGCTTCCCTTAATACAAAGGGAATAATACATCAAGATTATATTACATGATACAAATGATATACATATACAATACATAACATGTGCAATGGTCTCCTCAAAATAGTACCAAATCCAAAATCTGCTACATGAGGTACATCCTTCACACACATGAACAACAACTAGGAAAACCAATGGATGAAAAATCATAATCCAACCGACCATGTGGAACCCTAAGGTCCACCCCCCATGCAAGGAGATAAAAATAAGGTCCCATCACAAAACAATCAAGAAGATAGCAGGCTTAACACAAAACGACAAATCATGGTTCCAACATAAAACAGTACAACATAACATCACATAACATAGACACTGCTTATAACATTGACTTCACTTCTAGAGGTACACATACAACAAAAGAGAAACAAAAGACTAGGGAATGCTAGACTGCAATAAGGAAGAGTTTCTTCACATGGTACTGACATGGGCTGTCCTGGCGGTCTCTCACTAGACCCTGACCCCCACCTATGGTTGCCCTGGCAACCTCTCACTATGTCTCGGCCCCATAGGGTGACACATGTGGAACCAACATTCCTTTTGTGAGGAAAAAGAAGATGATCTTGCCAACCAGCCCTTCTCTACCCATACTTAGCCTAAACGAGCACTAAAGGCATGGGTGAGGCATACATTATCTTGTTTATGTGAAAATTACCCTTCCCCCCCAATTCATTATTTAGGTTATCACTGAATTAAGAACTCTCCAATGGGTTGTCCAGGTCACCACTTTGGGATTCGGCCCCCATTGAGAGCCACTCCCCCTACTTTCATCTAGTAAAACCCTACAAAACAACCAAGGCATTTACCATCTTGCAAACATAACATAATCATATGAATTCAATAGAGCGAGGCATTAACAATCCCGCTCACATATCACAATCACAAGATTCAATACTCAGTGCAAGGCATGGACCCTCTTGCACACAACCCAAACACATTATTAACCAAGTCTCCAGAATGAAACAATCATAAAACCCAACCACAAGATACTCTCTCCTGGCCTCTGGAAGCCAACTTAATCCACTTTGGAAAAAAAATCTCACATTGAACAATAACCATAATTACCCCAATTTCAAATAATCAACCATAAAACTTCATAGAAGAAAACAAATCCAATAACACAATCATGAATTACATGGTGGATTTACTATTCAACCATTAAATAATTATCATGAAATCAACATAACAAAAGATAATCTAGTTTCCTCATATAAACAAATCTTTCAATTATTTAAATATAAATTAAATCAACTTTTCCTTATTTAATTTTTCCAATTAACTTACCTACATAATCAATTACCCATAAGGAAAGTTATTCTTTTTATTTATTTATTTCCTAATCATCCAAAAACATATATACATGATTACACACACATATATATGTATAACTATATGTTGTTTCAATATATAAGAATTAGGTAACAATATAATAACACATATATTTGTATATATATATATATATTTATATTTATTTATTTATTTAAGTACATATAAGTAATTAACCAAATGCCAATTTAAGTTATTTCCATTGCATTAGGCATATGCTAAGTCTATCGAATGGAACACACTGCACAATTTAAACATAAACAAGGCTGAAGATGCAAATCCCAACCTACAATTTTGATGCCATTCATAAGCCAAAGTCACCAAATAACTTCGATATGCACAAAATCGAATACTAAGCAAACTCATATCTAGGAAATGGTAAATAATTGATTTCCAAGAAAATTTCGTGTCCATTTAATTCCTCAAATAATGAATACCTGTAGAATCCCTCAGCATGAAGTAAAAATTGGCAACATAAAATCGAAACCCAAGCATCACATCATAAATTAATTATATACAGAATTTGATTTCCTAACAAAACTCAGCATGATTAAACTATATAAGGGGATTCAGTTTCTAAACCCAAACACAACAAAATTGAATCATATGTAATCAATTTCCAAGAAAACACAGTACATAGTATCTAAAAGAAAAATGCAAAAAAAAACTACACTTGTAAATTATCGAAGGCTCCCATAACTAATAGTCATCAAACCAAGAAAAGGGCTCAATGCAATTACAAATACCAATAACACAATGAAAGAGAAAAAAAATGTTGGGTAAAAGACCAAACAATGGGGAATGAAATCACCAACCGCAATATAAAATGCCAGTCATCAAACGTATGCACCGAATGAAATTCTCATTATCCTAAATCAAGTATTCAATGTAGAAAATAGACGCAGTAACATATGAAATTGCAATCTCATCAGAAATCGAATAGCAAGTATATATCTAAGAGGGGCGACATCAATTATTGAAAGAGTTTTTTAAATACAAAACTTATAAAGCCGAGTAAATGGCCTGGGAACAAACAAGTCGACGCCATAAAGGGAAGTAATTTGTAGAGTATTGCACAAGATAGATCTTTTCAAAGAGGCGCTTGAAATTTTGAAGATATTATGCATACATAACACATGCACGTTTAGAGGATAAGGTTGTGCACAAAAAATAATTGTAGATAAGGCTTAAGAAACCTTCAAGAAAATACAAATAGTTGGAAAGAGACATTATCTAGTAGAATGCATCGATTGTAGAATATGGGAAAAATAGACTTATTGAGGGACTCACAAAATTTCCAAACAAATGCATATTTTATTTGTTCACTACAAAAATAAAGTAGATAATTACATGCTTCCGAGCAACATCAATCAATCAAGTGTTCTTTTTCCACATGCAAAAAAGAGAGAATTCGCTTGCACTAATTGGAGAAACAAAACAAGGCCAACCTGGAATCCAAAGCTGGATGAGATGAAGTTCGATGCTGAGTTCAAGCTTCTACAACAACACCACCTCTTTGAAATTCTTGATCCACTTCAATAATTTTTCCAAACTCAAATTTTGAAAACAATCATCCAAATACAATTATTCAACATATTATTCTTGCAGACAAAGTTCTCTATTTGAAAACCCAATCAAGGATCCTCCTCTTCACACCAAAATGATTATTATTATTATTTTTCCCAAAAAACAACTGTAAGATTTTTGAACACAAAAATCAGATAAAAATCTCATAAAATAACAAGTTTCCAAACGGCAAGCAGTTTGAAGTCATGCATGTGCTCCAAATAAATCTTTTTCTATGTTTTTACTTGTTTTTGTTGTTTATCCATTATCTCCTTACAATTTAATATTTTATTTTATATTATATTATTTTCCCACCTTTTTAATTTATTAAAACCCAACATTAATGATGAATATGTTTATATTTAATCATAAAAATACTTTTTACCTTAGCAATTTAATTTAATTAAATTAATTAACCAAGGCAACTTATATATTTATTTCTCCACATGTTTCATTTAATTCAACAATTAATCAAACAACATAATTAACAATTTTAATTTAACAACTAAGTATCAACAATAACCACCTAAACATAGACAAGTTCAAAATGAGAACAACTGACCACGAACAAATACAAGACTGACAGGGTGACCAACTGGATACTCATCCTCGTTGAGGATGATGACAAGGGTAGGGGACCATATGTTATCTCCATTCAACAATTTCCATTGGGTTTAATGCACGCTCAGACCTATCAATTTAGGTGGAGTTGATGCCTGGTACCTGCAATCTTGCATCAAACAAAACAGTCGAACAAGATATATATAATCAAACATCTAGACACACCGTAAAAGGAAATTGCAGCGTAGAAAGGTTCTCACGAATGAGTAATGTGACACTGTCCCTTTCACCAAGACACATCGACAAGTAACCAAATCAATGTATAATAAACAATTACATAGCAAACAACATCGAACAATCACCAGATGAACGCATAGTAACCATGATCAGATAAACACATATGGTTCATAATTAAATTAATCCACATAAACCAATAAGTCCAATAACTATCATAGCATATGCATAACTCAAGTAATAGTAATATCACCAAAGTGTCAACCAGTATCTACAAAGCAGTAAATCCAACATCAACAAAGTATCATAATGTTTGTCCTAATAGAGCAACTATCAGTCTAACAGAGAACAACATGAGGGGCACTACATCCTCCCCCTAGAATCAGGCTTACTCTTGGAAGCCTGCAACAAGTATGGGTATGACTCTCGCATCCGAGATGCATCCTCCCAAGTAGTTGAAGCCTCATCATTAGGAACTCACTAGACCCTCACCTAGACTATGACTCACCCCTTGAGGGTCAATCCCCGATGCTGTAGAATGTGCATGGGTTCTAAAGAACATTGCTCATCCTCTACCTGAGGCCTCAACGATTGTGTCATGATACTCTACTTAGCAGTTACCAACCTCCGCAAACACTCTGTGAGACCTACCTGCATCCCCCACTGTCAGCTCTGAGGTTTCCGATCTTTGACTGAATTTAGTTGTGTTCTTCTAAGGACACTGCCTAGCTATGTGATCATGTTGGCCACAAGAAAAAAATCTCATGCCACTGCCATACCCCCTACCACCAGAGGATGCACTGGACTGCTGAAAACTACCACTATTGACCGCAGAATGTGTGCTTTGAGCTGGCTGGTCAGGACGATAATCCTTAGCTCACTACAAATTATGGTTTTTCCTATATCGAGAGCCACCACCTTGTTGAGACTGAAAGTTCTTAGGTTTTGATTGGGAACACTATTGCTCACCCTTAGTGGGTGCTTGATGGCTCTTAAAGGAACTCACAGCCTGAGGCTGACAACCTTGAGACCCAAAAACTGTTAGGGGTGCACTACCAATCTATACACTTGTATGACCTAACACCATGGCCAAATTTTTCTCTATCAATTGTGCCTTCTCCACTACCACCTCTATAGTCTTCGGCTCAAAGAAACAAACTCCACTAATACAGGCATTCAAACCCCTAACGAAATGATGCACCAACATAGCCTCATCATCACCAATCCCAACATACTGCTTGAGCCCATAGAACCTACGCTCATACTGCTCTACTGACATAGCCATTTGTCTCAACTCGTGAAATTCATTAGCACGACACTATCTCTAGTGATCTAACAGGAAACGAGCTCTGAATCTCTCCATGAACATGTCCCAAGAAATTGAACCATTATCAAGGTGCAATTTATGTTCCTTCAAATGCCACCATGTAGAGGCAAAACCTCTAAGGTGCATGTTGGCACATCTTGCCTTAGTGTTGCTACCATACGGGTGCATGGAAAAACGCCTATCTAGATCGATCAACCAAGTCTCTACCTCCAATCCACCACCAGAACCATCAAAAGTAGGAGGAGTTGCCCTCAAAAGATTTCTCATATGATCTACTGAAACAACCTCCAGCTCTGTTGTAACCTCTCTCCTCCTAGGAGACTGTTCTCTTTCCCTAACCACCTATTGGCTACCCTCTTGTCTAGGACCTAGGTGGGCAAGAACCTCCTCAAGCAAATGACGCAACTGAGCTCCCTCTAACCCTGACTAACTCAGATTCTGACCCCACTTCCCTGATCATTCTGGGAGCCTTATTGTTCCACACGGTCACTCTCATGGGAACTCTGAGGAGTGTTCTGGCGGTTATCCCCATAGCCACCACCACAACCTCCTCCATGACCCCGACCTCAACCTTTAGGCATCTTCCTACACAACATCAAAAGGGAACAACATAAGCTCAAGAGTCTAAGCACTAGGACAACAAAATGGGCTCAATTAAACTAGAGTATCTAGTGTTAGAACCTGGGCTCTGATACCAGGTGTAACGCCCCACCAAAGAACCCTAGAGAACAACACAACTATCTACAATAGAGACACAATTTTTATTTTTTTAAAGTGAAATAACATGAATTGTAAAACATAACTAAGCATAACATATAAGTTAAGCTATGTCCTCTAAGGTTCAATGAACACATTTCTAACATTCTATTAACAAGATCTAAACTTCCATCATGAATTAAACAACAACAAGAGTCATCCTAAATCCATTGCATTAAATGAACAAATGCGTACAGTTCCATATTATAACATCAAATAGATAGCCATCAAAGATCATATAAAAAGAACCAAAAAGTACATATACAAATTCCCTTACATGGGAGTACATCATTACATTGTTACAAGCTTAAATCAATGCTTCCCTTAATACAATGGGAAGAATACATCAAGATTATATTACATGATACAAATGATATATAGAGACAATACATAACATGTGCAATGGTCTCCTCAAAGTGGTACCAAATCCAAAATTTGCTGCATGAAGTACATCCTTCACGCACACAAACAACAGTTGGAAAACCCAATGGATGAAAAAGCACAATCCACTCGACCATGTGGAACCCTAAGGTCCACCCCCTGTGCAAGGAGATAACAATAAGGTCCCACCACAAAACAGTCAAGAAGACAAAAGGCTTAACACAAAGGGATAAATCATGGTTCCAACATAACACAATACAACATAATATCACATAACAAATACATTGCTAACAACATTGAATTCACTTCCAGAGGCACACATACAATAGAAGGGAAACATAAGACAAGGGAATGCTAGACTGCAATAGGGAAGAGTGTCACCGCATGGTCCTGACATGGGTTGTTATGGCGATCTCTCACTAGACCCTGTCCCCCATCTATGGTTGTTCTGACAACCTCTCACTAGGTCTCGGCCCCATAGGGTGACACATGTGAAACCAACATTCCTTTCGTGAGGACAAGGAAGTTGATCTTTCCAACTAGGAATTCTCTAGCCATCCTTAGCCTAAACGAGCACTATAGGCATGGGTGATGCATCCATTATCTTGTTTATGTGAAAATTACCCTTCCTCCCCAATTCATTATTTAGGTTATCATTGAATTAAGAACTCTCCAATGGGTTTTCCAGGTCACCACTTTGGGATTCGACCCCTATTGAGAGCCACCTCCCCTACTTGCATCTAGTAAAACCCTACAAAACAAGCAAGGAATATACCATCTTCCAAACATAACATAATCATATGAATCCAATAGAGCAAGGCATTAACCATCTCACTCACATATCATAATCACAAGAATCAATACTTAGTGCAAGGCATGGACCCTCTTGCACACAACCCAAAACATTATTAACCACCTCCAGAATGAAACGATTATAAAACCCAATCACAAGATACTCCCTCTTGGCCTCTGGAAGCCAACTTAATCCAGTTTGGCAAAAAAACCTCACATTGAACAATAACCATAATTACCCCAATTTCAAATAATCAACCACAAAACTTCATACAAGCAAACAAATCCAATAACGCAATCATGAATTACATGGTGGATTTACTATTCAACCATTAAATAACTATCACAAAATCAACATAACGAAAGATAATCTAATTTCCTCATAAACAAATCTTTCAATTATTTAAATATAAATTAAATCAACTTTTCCTTATTTAATTTTTCCAATTAACTTACCTACATAATCAACTACCCATAAGGCAAGTTATTCTTTTTACTTTTATTTTTTCCTAATCACCCAAAAACATATATACATGATTACATATACATACATACATACATACATACATACATACATACATACATACATACATATATATATACATACATACATATATATATACATACATATATATATATATACATATATATATATATATATATACATTTGAGTACATATAAGTAAATAACCAAATGTCAATTTAAGTTATTCCCATCACATTAAGCATATGCTAATTCTATTGAATGGAACACACTGCACAGTTTAAACATAAACAAGGCTGAAGATGCAAATCGTAGCCTAAAATTTTGATGCCATTCATAAGCCAAAGTCACCAAATAACTTTGATATGCACAAAATCGAATACTAAGCAAACTCATATCCAACGAATGGTAAATAATTGATTGGCAAGCAAATTTCGTGTCTATTTAATTCCTCATATAATGAATACCTGTCAAATCGCTTAGCATGAAGTAAAAATTGCCAACATAAAATTGAAACCCAAGCATCACAACATAAATGAATTATATATGGAATTTGATTTCCTAACAAAACTCAGCATGATAAAACTATATAAGGGGATTCGATTTCTAAACCCAAACACAACAAAATCGAATCATATGTAATCAGTTTCCAAGAAAACATAGTACATAGTATCTAAAAGAAAAATGCAGAAAGAAACCACACTTGTAAATTATCGAAGGCTCCCATAACTAATAGTCATCAAACTAAGAAAAGGGCTCAATGCAATTACAAATACCAATAGCACAATGAAGGAGAAAAAAAATGTTGGGTAAAAGACCAAACAACGGGAAATGAAATCACCAGCCATAATATAAAACACTAGTCATCAAACATATGCACTGAATGAAATTTGCAATATCCTAAATCAAGTATTCAATGCAAAAAATGGACACAGTAACATATGAAATCGAAATCTCATCAAAAATCAAATAGCAAGCATATATCTAAGAGGGGCGCCATCAATTATTGAAAGATTTTTTTAAATACAAAAATTATAAAGCCGAGTAAATGGCAAGGGAACAAACAAGTGGACACCATAAAGGGAAGTAATTTGCAAAGTATCGCACAAGATAGATCTTTGCAAAGAGGCACTCAAAATTTTGAAGATATTGAGCACACATAACACATGCACGTTTAGAGGATAAGGCTTCGCACAAAAATGATTGTAGAAAAGGCTTAAGAAACCTTCAAGCAAATACAAATTGTTAGAAAGAGATGTTATCTAGAAGAATGCATCAATTGCAGAATGTGGGAAAAATAGACTTATTGAGAGACTCAAGAAATTTCCAAACAAATGCATATTTTATTTTTTCACTACATAAATAAAGTAGATAATTACACGTTTTTGAGCAACATCAATCAATCAAGTGTTCTTTTTCCACAGGCAGAAAAGAGAGAATTCACTTGCACTAATTGGAGAAACAAAACAAGGAACAAAACAAGGTTGACCTGGAATCCAAAGCTGGCTGAGACGGAGTTCGATGCCGAGTTCAAGCTTGTGTAACAACACCACCTCTTAGAAATTCTCGATTTTTTTCTATAATTTTCCCAAACTCAAAATTTGAAAACAATCAATCGAATACAGTTATTCAACAGATTATTCTTGTAGACAAAGTTCTCTGTTTGAAAACCCAACCAATGATCCTCCTCTTCACACCAAAATGATTATTATTATTATTATTCCCAAAAAAAAATTGTAAGATTTTCGAACACAAAAATCAGATAAAAATCTCACAAAATAACAAGTTTCCAAACGATAAGCAGTTCAAAGTCACACATGTGCTCCAAATAAATATTTTTCTATCTTTTTACTTGTTTTTTCTGTTTATCCATTATCTCCTTACAATTTAATTTTTTATTTTATATTATATTATTTTCCCACCTTTTTAATTTATTAAAACTCAACATTAATGATGAATATGTTTATATTTAATCATAAAAATACTTTTTAACCTTAGCAAATTAATTTAATTTAATTAATTAACCAAGGCAACTTATATATTTATTTCTCCACATGTTTCATTTAACAATTCATTTAATTCAACAATTAATCAAACAACATAATTAACAATTTTAATTTAACAACTAAGTATCAACAATAATCACCTAAACATAGACAAGTTCAAAACGAGAACAACTGACCACGGACAACATACAAGACTGACGAGGTGACCGACTAGATACTCATCCTTGTCAAGGATGATGACAAGGGTAGGGGACCATACGTTATCTCTGTTCAACAATTTCCATTGGGTTTAAGACATGCTCAGACCTATCAATTTAGGTGGAGTTGATGCCTGGTACCTGCAATCCTGCATCAAACAAAATGGTCGAACAACATATATATAATCAAACAGCCAGACACACCATGAAAGGAAATTGTAGCATACCGGGGTACTCACGAA
Organism: Sequoia sempervirens; assembly: GCA_007258455.2. Lineage (NCBI taxonomy): Eukaryota > Viridiplantae > Streptophyta > Pinopsida > Cupressales > Cupressaceae > Sequoia > Sequoia sempervirens. Next base: position 164,933,418 of record VDFB02281492.1, on the reverse strand, counting down.
TGAGTAATGCGACATTGTCCCTTTCACCAAGACACATCGACAAGTAACCACATCAATGTATAACAAACAATTACATAACAAACAACATCGAACAATCACTAGATGAACACATAATAACCATGATCAGATAAACACATAAGGTTCATAATTAAATTAATCCACATAAACCAATTTAAGTCCATATAACTGTCATAGCATATGCATAATTCAAGTAATAGCAATATCACCAAAGTGTCAACCAGTATCAACAAAGTGGAAAATCCAACATCAACAAGGTATCATAATGTCTGTCCTAATAGAGCAACTATCAGTCTAACAGAGAACTACATGAGGGGCACTACAAAGTGACCATTGTAAATAATCCATATGCAAGTGAAGATAAAAGTAAACAAAAAGGTGAAGTTTTCTTAGGGGATAGGTTTTTGCATAGGGAAAGTATGCCTGTGGATTTTTTCATCTAAATTGGATGTGAGCAAAAACGTAAGTTCAAATGGGCATTGGATTTTCACAAAGAAAAAATTGAACCATAGTTTTGAAAGTACACATGGAAGTGAGGTGTAGTTGGATGTGAAATTTTCATAGAAGGGAAAAATACAAAAATAGACTAAGTAAAACTAAGTGGGGACTTTCAGCTGAATTGAAGTATAGTTGAAACTACAATTGGAGGTGAAAGTCCTACCAAAATCTTGAAAGGACTAGAAAATTCTCGCGAGCTATATTTTTTTGGATTTGTAACTACTCCAAAACACTTGATAAGCACATGGGAAGAGTGACAACCACTTAAAAAAATTCTAAAATTAACCCATTTAAGATTTCTCAAATTGATTTTCAACAGGTTCACCTAAGGTAGATGCACTAACATGGACGTTGATTTTCAACAGCTCAACAAAATTTTCAATATTTATAAGACAAGAGGTCATGACACTAACATAACCCACTATTTTTTATATTCATTTTGACTTTACTTTGGATTCCAATGTATGAATCTAGGATAGTGTATTTGGTTCTAAAGATGCATTTGAAAAGTACAAGGCATGGTTAGTGGCTAATGGCTAACTCCTTGGATGTGGGAAGGAATGTTGGTGATATATTCTCTCCCTTTGTGAATCCTACATCTTTTTGAATCTTTGATCTATTGTTGTTGTGTTTGACCTCAAAGGTTGAATGGTTAGATGTGGAGAGAACTTTTCTAGATGGGATTATAGAGGTAGAGATCTACGTTACCCAACCCAAAAAACTTTGTTGTTGTAAGAAAGATATGGTTCTTAGTGTTTTTCTACACAATGTTAGATGGATGGCAGGAACCAAATTTATTATGTAAGTGCAATTGTAGTCTATTATGGTTTGCACCAAACTAAACATTGCCCAAGCAGAGGGAGTTATAAGAAGATATTTGTTTGAATTCTAGAAAAGAAGTATTAGACTATGATGAAGATGGTCTTTGGGTATCTCTAAGACATGCATAGGTGTTGATTTGCTACTAAGGATGATGAAATTTGAGTAGGAAAATTGATACATGGGATTCATTGGTTTTGATTGGGAAATAGATGATAACAAGTCTACTACTAGGTGTGTTCTTACTTTTTTGTGTGTTGTGGTTAATGAAATGAGTATATATGGAAACTACTTAGGCCTATATGGAGGATATTTGAATTTAGATAAATATTTAGTGTGACAATGAAAGTGTCAATAGTGTGGTAGAGAAGTCTTGTTTTCATATGTAGATGAGGAACATTGATGAGTAGTTTCTAGAAGTTGCACTTACTTTGGTGAAGCTCATGAGCACATAGAAGCTTGAGTGATGCATGATAGTTATGAGGATTTTTTCCTTTACAAGGACCTTGTTTCATCTATAGTTGAAGCTTTATATGTTTAACTACTTATGTAATGAATACAATTGGGAGAATGTTGGAATATGTGGTGTAAACCTTACATAAAAATATTTGATATTTTTTAAATTTTGTTGTCCACAACTATTTGGGGTGCCACACTTTAGATGAGTTTAATATTTTTCTAAAGGATTATTTTTTATATTGATAAAAGTAGGTCTTGAAATGGTCTAAACCCTTGTACAATGAAACAACCAACATGAAAACTAAATAAGTACCATGAGATAAGACATAAGCAACTAGCCTAAACAATGCTAGACCCAACACTATTCAATCTCACACCCTTCACTCTAGTATGAAACTAGGAGACATATTTGGGAAGATTCTTCTTTTGCATTTATACAATTGTCCAAGAAATATTATGTTCTAAATCCTATGATTTGGGGGGAGCAATGTGATTGTTGTGTGTAACATTGCAAAAGCATTCAATGTTAGTGACACATTGTGGTAAATGTATTTAATATTTTAGGGAGTCAATGGCACATTAAGGGAATGCATTTAATATTTGGGGGTTGCGATTTAGTGAGTACATGGTTTACTAAACTCACTAGAGGAATGCATTTAATAGTTGGAAGTCATTATAAAATGTATTTAATATTACAAAACATTTAATGCTTAGGTCACATGTTGCAAGTAAAACCTGGTTTCTAGGCTTGGAGGGAGCATGTTGCCTTGGAGAATATGTTATCACGATCTTTCTAACATACTTGGGCACACAACTTGGAGATGTAAATGGGTGCATTATGTGAATTGATTATTTGTGCTTATGGCATTAGATAATGGTGGCAAAGAAACTTACCAAGTTCTCACTTGCTTATTTTCTTATAAATAGAAGACTTGTGATGAAGGTTATTCATTGTGTACATGTTCATTGTGATAAAGGTTAGTGGAAGAACTTAGAGGCTTGATTTGCTTGTTGAGAAGATCTTGATGAGCTTTGAGTGGGACATGTAACTTTCACTTGTTCTTAGATCAATCTCATGAGAAAAACAATAATGGTTGCTCACTACTACATAAAGTCATATCTTACACAATTTGTCCTTAATTGAAAGTATTGATCTCTGTGTTAAGAGTCAAACCTTGAATATTGTACTGTAATTATTTTGTGTTGAAACTATATTAGTTTTGGTGCATTAAAGGCTAGTTTTTTTTCAAAAAGATTTTCTCATAATATATCAATATTTATTTTACAATTGTTCATTCATTCTTGCTATATATGTTTTTTTATACTAAAATATTGTTAAAATGTAGATTAGACAACTTTTCACATCTCTTCTAATAAAATTAATATAGAAATTTGTTTCATATTTTTATTTTATTATGTGCACTTAATAATACTTTAAACTATGAAATAACTTGTAATGTAAATAAAACCATGCTATACTTTATCTAGAAAGGCACCATATGTGTTATTGTGATAGCAGTCATACTTACCCTTTAAAAGTCTATTGGAATGCAAATCTCTAATTTTTTAAGAAGATTTTATTTATACTCACTCCATTACATTATAGTATTTTTTATTCCATTTTATTAATCCACTTTGTGATAGTTCTTTAATAAAATAAGTTTCTAGAATGGCATGCCCTTGATATTTTTGGGGATTAACTATTTTTATAGTTCAAAAACATACTTATTCTTTATTTTATTCTTTATAATATTATACTATATTGTTATAAAGTACTATAAATTCTAAAATCATTGACCTTGTCTCTAAATTAAGGTGGCAACTATGGAGCTCTAGTGCTAAAATTATATATATGTATATGTATATGTATGTGTGTATGTATATGTATATGTATAATCAAGGGTCATTAGAGACCATCATTATATTAAAAACTATAATTTATAGAGTTTGACAAGTACCCATAAAAAACAAAGGTACCATAGAGGCATATTAGATATGATATTACAATTAAAATATCTAGAGCTACCCACAAAAAATGGTAGCAACCCCTCCCGAAGCCAAAAGAGAATGATCCCACATGAAAAAAGACTACTAACCTTCATAGTTCCCACTAGAGCTAGCAACGTTTGGAGCAACACACTGGAGAGGGACAATAGAGTTGTGTGACTTATCTAAGACATGAGCAATTAACAGATCTAAAGCTTTGAATAATTTTTTGAGTTTAAGGTTAGTTTCTTCCCCAATGTCAGCTTGAACCACAATTATATGTTAACTTTCTAGGTATTTCAAAGTTTTAAATAAATGAAATGTTTTACAACCATATATTGGGTTTCATAGTTTTCATCTTGTAAAATGAAAGTAAACCTTTAAATGTGATTTAAACCATGTAGAATTGAGAAGTTCTTATATAAATCTAATTCCACCATATGAGGCATTACACAAAGTGTTTTTTAAATGCATTAGAGATGGAGCCAAAATCCCTTAAATGGGCCCAAAATGAATAGAAAAATAATAGATTATCTCATGAAAGGAAACTATGACTGCTATAAAATAAAAATCAACAATTCATGAACTACAATTGAGACAAGTTTTTAGGAAATTACAATGCTATTTCTATTGATTTGTACATTGATAACCACACACTTATATTGAGAGAGGGGGGGTTGAATCAACATAATACAACCTTTTATTTTTTCAACTTAACAATCACAATAACATCAATTGCATAATATCAATAACAAGAACAACACACGATTTACGTGGAAGCCCTTACAAGAGAAAACCATAGCAAAATATTGCTTATATAAAATTCTATTTACAAGCTTTGTAGGCACCAACCCACATGAGACACTAATTCCCTCTTAAATGATTTTTAGGCACCAACCCATTGGAGACACCAATCCTCACAATTTGTAGGCACCAACAAATTGGAGGCACTAGCCCCACTACTAAGCACCAACTTCGAGAGAGACACCAATCTCTCCTTTAGGAAACACCAACTTCCAAACAAAATTACACCTTATGAATGTTGCTCCTACAATGAATGATGGACAATTCAATCTCCTTTAATTTTGTATGCCTTCGTGAATATTCTCCTTTACACAAATCTGCCTTCTATCAAATGGCAATAATTCTTCTTTCATTTCTTCATACAAATCTTCCTTGAATGCATATACTATTGGCATATGGCTTCTAGTGTTGTCACTGATGGCAACTGAAGTCATTATTCCAGTCCACAGATCAGAATTTGCTCATACTGGTAGGAAAAGTAGAGAACAGTGTTCTACCGATAGAAAGCAAAAAGAACAGGGTATTTGGTCAGTTAGTCAATCTGTATGCTTCACCAGATCATCAGTTTGAGTTCTAGATCCCCATGATAGATTGTTGAGAATATATGTTATATTACTGTTAAGTTTTGTGATGTTTCATTAATCGGTGTACGAGTTAAGAGATCTGACAGAATAATTTTTCTGTTTATTTTCTCTTTGTGGCCGACCTAGTGAATGTCGCATGTCGCGGATGTATAAGGAGTAATTGTTTAATTGTTTCTTGTGTTGGTTATTTTGTTTTGGGTCCTAGCTATGGTTTTTCCAACTTATATGGATGCACATTTAAGATTGCTCATGATTTGAGCCGACATATGGAGAATATTTTGTATTTTATTTGAAGCTGACATATAGCAATTGAATTCTTGCTGGCAGATATATATGTGAGTCCAAGCAATTCATTTTGTGTGTGTGAGTGGCATAAGTAAGTGTGAAGAACAAAGCAGATGTGTGTGCGAATATCAGAAGATCCGTTGATTGAATGTTGCTTGTACAGAAGAAGACTTTGTTAAACAAATTAAGGCAAAGCAGAGCAAAGTACGGAATCAGACAGAAGGTCTAGAATTTGATACATGAGCTTCACTAGAACTGATACTAGGCATTTATAGATGCTATCTTCTTAGTTCACCCTTTTGTTGTAATCACAAACATTTTGTAAGGAAGTGAGCCTTCCTTTTTGAGCAGTGAGCTCTAGGTAGTGTGCCTGAATGCATGTGCATTCCCTTTTCTTCATACTTTTAACAGAGTATAAATTGTGGATTAATCTCCACCGTGGTTTTTCCCCTAACAGGGCTTCCACGTAAAAATCTTGGTGTTATGGTGTTTTGATTGTTTCTTTCATGTGCTTGCATCTTTACTTCTGTTTAAATGTTGTAGATGGTTTATGATCAGAATTGAAGTTTAGAATATTGTTAAAAACTTATTCACCCCCCCCCTCTCAGTGTTCCTTGAGTCCAACAATTGGTATCAGAGCAAGGTTCCTCTGTAGAAGTTTAACAACTTGACATGGATCTTGGGATACAATGGACTCTGGTGGTCTTCAACAAAAACATATGGTGGCACTTGATGATCTTGATCAGTCTAAAGAAGAAGTCATGGAATTAAAAGCAAATCTTGTGGATGCTGAAAAATTCATTCAATCATTAAAGGATAAAATCAATGAGTCAAGAGAAAAGAGCAAGGAACTTTGTGATCAGTTGAAGCAGAAAGAAAATAAAATCTTGGAAGATGTTCATCTGAATCAAACCCTAAAAGAAATAACTGACGAATGTGAAAAACTTGCTAAGAACAATGCTACTCTAAAACTTGAGATGGAATATGTGGTGATGAAGCTAACTAACGAGATTGAAGAAAGAAAGAAGAATGAGGAAAATTTGGCCCAGTCTTTAAAAGAAAAATTTGAAGAATGCAACAGAGTTAACAGTGGATTCATTTAGTAGGAGATTGAACTGCAACAATCCAGAAATAATGAACAAGAGTTTGAAAGACAAATAGTTATTCTCAAAGATGAGCTCACTACTGCAAATGAGTACAAGGAGAAGTTCATGACCAATTCTGCTAAGCTTGATGCATTGAATAAAGGACAAAAGGATGCAAATGATAAGCAAGGTCTCTATGAGAAAGGAGAAAGCTCCAGATCTGAACACAAGGATTCCAAACAAAGAAATCAAATGAATAAAGGAAGATGATATTCGGTAAGACAACCCAATGCTCAGAAATTTAATGGTTACTACTTTACTTGTAATAAATTTGGTCATATGGCTTCTCAGTGTAGAAGTAAAATAAATTCAAGTAGTCCATCATTTCCCAGTCTGTGTTTTAGTTGCAATAAGTTTGGTCATAAGTCAATTGAATGCAGAAGTATGTCTGTCAGTATAAGGAATGTTAAATGCTACACCTGTGGAAGATTTGGGCATGTTGCTAATCAATGCAGGTCAAAGGGGAATCAATGGAATGAATGGTCTAGACAAAGAAATATGGTGTGTTACAATTGCAACAAATTTGGTCACATTGCAATATTTTGTAGAAACATAAACATGGATAGAAGAGGTCCGGTATACAAAGGAAGAATTTCACAGAAAGATGATAAAGGAAAAGGGAGAGTGACTGTGGAAGAAATAAGAGCTCAAATGAAGAAAATGTGGGTAAAGAAGAGTGAATCTGATGAAGGAAATAAGCCCGTATCGGAAGCAACCTTCAGTAATCCCTTCGGAAATTGATTTCAGGACATTGGCCTAGGGGGAGTTTTTCAAGGAAAATCTTTTGTCCCTATAGTTGGCATCGAAATGCAGGAAATTTTCAGTAGTTGTGCTATCAGTCTCTAAATGAATCTGTGATCACGTGTCCAAATATTTGTGATCTAGAAGGTTTGCAGATGGATTCTTCTCTTGCTGTTTGAGAAAATAGAGTAACTGAAACTCCTAGGGAAAAACATTTAATGCAGTAAAAATGTTAGGTGCACAAAGTTACAAAAGGGTGTTTGGAACCCTCATTTGTCACCTTGCTTTGAAGAAGAACAAAAGGAGAGTCTTTGCAACAGCATTTCGAAGGAGTCAAGTAAATTTGGCGGCAAATTCATCAGGTATTTCAGTTGCTTGTAGAATTTCAAATTTTGTGCTCGGTAGAAAAACTTGTTCGGTACAGAAAGAAAAATGAAGCAAATCAAAGGAATTGTGAATCTGGATGAATATAGCAATAGAAATATCAGGGATGTGAGAAATATGTTTCCAGCCGATGAATTGAAGTGGCTTGAAGGTGCGAAACATAAAAGTTTGGACATTTGGAATGAATTTCCTTATTTTGTCAACGCGGAAGTTGTTAGGTTTATTTTGAACATATTGAATGAGGACACTCTTATTTTGGATTAACCCTATCTCATTTCGAAAGAAGTGATTAGGAATTTAACTGGATTGTGCAATGTTGGGGATATTCTGAAAAATAAGTCGATTTAGAACAAGGAAGTCAAAACCCTAATCGGAGTAACAAGAGATCAAAGGGCACTGGTAATTTCAACAATCAAAGATTCGATAATAAGGTACATTGCACATGGGATTTTATACAAAATTTTCTTCAGAAATAGGGAAGGCGCAACCTCGGTAGGCATAGTTTACATATCTCATAAAATGATAATGGAGGATCAAGACTTTGACCTGTGCAGTTTGCTAAAAGATCAATTGATGGAAAATGTGCAATTGACAAAGGATGCAAATTACCCCTTCAAGTTTGGTACTTTGATCATATGTATCATGATGTATTTTTTGAATTGCTTGCCTTAGAATGATAATGTGGTATAGAAGGAAAATGAACCGGTTTGTAAGCAAATTTTTGAACATTCTATTACTCTGGAAAATTGTGAGCAAGTTTATGCAAATTTATTTGGAGAATTGTTGGGAAAGTTTGGAATAGTTAGCATTTCCATTTTGGTAAAAGCACTTGAAGTTGGATCATCTTCCGGTAAAATGGAAAGGAAGCATAAAATGGCACTAGAATTTGTTGATGACACTCCTTTGGCACACAAGTCTCGTAAACTTGAAGGAAAAGGAAAAGAACAAGTAATTGTGGATATACTAGATGAAGATTTAGATGAGTACACTCCAAGGGATGACCCGGAATCAGTTGAACCGGATGTAGAAATGGCATAAGGAAGTGAAGAAGAAAGTGCTTTATTCAAAACAAAGATACTGCAAATTGTTCAAGAAAAGGATGGGATGTAGAAGATTGTTGATATATGGTTAGACATACCCTCATATGAGCAGGACCTAATTGAGATCACTCTAGGTAGTTACTTTGTGCATAACAACATTGGATTGGAAAGTCTCCAGAATGTACTTCCTGAAGAGTTGATTTAATGTATTAGGGAAACTATGGCTTCTAAGTCTTAGGATAAGAAAGAAGAAGAAATAATTCTACATTTGAAGGAGCAGTTTAGGCTATCCCTTACCAAATTAAAAAGGCAAATGAATGTGTTGAGGCAATGTATAAACTCAAGAAATAATATCTACAATTATTGTCTTCATTGGCCTCATGTAGTTGGGAAATACAAGGACAAGCTGGAGCAGATTGAATCTAAGTTAAACAAATTTGGCCAGGATTACAACATGTTTCAGGATAAGGATGGTGTAGTAAAGAAAAGGATTCATGAGTTGTAGACTGAGCATGCAAAAGTTCACTTTTCCAGAAACACCCTTGTGGACACCTTTTGGAAAGTGAAGGATTTAACTGAATGCAGATTGGAGCAACTAATTGAGGTTCTGAGGAAAGGAGAGAAGTTAGAAGAAGCAATTACAATTCCAGAATCTCTCATCTAGATCATCAACCAGACATAAAAAAAAAACAACTTGATCTTAATCATTGGGATTGCAATAGATGCTTGGAAGAAATTTCTTCCAGAAATGAAAGATAAGTATAAAATAATTTTTTGACTTGTGCAACAGTTGTAGTTCTTCAAATTTTGATCCATTTTCTAAATTAGCAAAGGGAGAGAGAGAAAGTAGTGAAATTTATTCATTGATGTCAAAGGGGGAGAGAGTACAGTGAAAAATGCCTTGACATTCTAAGGGGGAGCAGTGTTTTGAAAGAAAGTTGTGTTTTGAAAATTTTGAAACTTTGGCAGTGTATCACTGGTTTCGACACTTAGTCATTTTTCACTAAGTATTGCCATCAATGCCAAAGGGGGAGATTGTTGGCATATGGCTTCTAGTGTTGTCATTGATGGCAATTGAAGTCATTATTCCAGTTCACAGATCAAAATTTTGTCATACTGGCAGGCAAAGTAGAGAATAGTGTTCTACTGGCAGAAAGCAGAAAGAATAGGGTATCCGACTAGTTAGTCGATTTGTATGCTTCACCGGGTCATCAGTTTGAGCTATGGATCCCTGGGATAGATTGTTGAGCATATATGTTATCTTACTATTAAGTTTTGTGATGTTTCATTAATCGGTGTACGAGTTAAGAGATCCGACAGAATAATTTTTCTGTTTATTTGCTCTTTGTGGCTGACCTAGTGAATGTTGCATGTCGCGGATGTATAAGGAGTAATTGTTTAATTGTTTCTTGTGTTGGTTATTTTGTTTTGGGTCCTAGCTATGGTTTTTCTGACTTATATGGATGTGCATTTAATATTGCTCATGATTTGAGCCGACATATAGATAATATTTTGTATTTTATTTGAAGCCGACATATAGCAATTGAATTCTTGCTAGCGGATACATATGCGAGTTCAGGCAATTCATTTTGTGTGTGTGAGTGGCATAAGTAAGTGTGAAGAGCAGAGTAGATGTGTGTGTGAATATCAGAAGATCAGTTGAGCGAATCTTGCTTGTGCAAAAGAAGACTTTGTTAAACAAATTAAGGCAAAGCAAAGCGGAGTGCAGAATCAGACTGAAGGTCCAAAATTTGATAAATGAGCTTCACCGGAACTGATACCAGACATTTATAGATGCTATCTTCTAAGTTCACCCTTTTTTCGTAATCACAAACATTTTGTAAGTGAGCCTTCCTTTTTGAGCAGTGAGCTCTAGGCAGTGTGCCTGAATGCATGTGCATTCCCTTTTCTTCATATTTTTAACAGAGTATAAATTGTGGATTAATCTCCACTATGGATTAATCTCCACTGTGGTTTTTCTCCTAACAGGGTTTCCATGTAAAAATCTTGGTGTTATGGTGTTCTGATTGTTTCTTTCATGTGCTTGCATCTTTACTTTTGTTTAAATGTTGTAGATGGTTTATGATTAGAATTGAAGTTTAGAATATTGTTGAACACTGATTCACTCCCCCCCTCTTAGTGTTCCTTGAGTCCAACATATACACTTTTCTCACAAATTTGTGCTTGATCACATATATATCTTCTTACGCTTACATCTATTCTTCAAGGACTACTAGTATGTGTATGATATGTTGTTTATTTCCCACACCTTCATCTCCACAAATAATTATTTCTTTTTATATCCTTATGCCTCTATGAAGAGAGACATCTCTTAGAATAGATAAACTTTTGAATGAATGTATCTTTTATTCACAAACTTAACTTTTATTCTGATCACTGCCTTTTATTTTCTTTTAATTTATGCCTTGTTAATCATGATCACTACCTTCTATAGATCTTTAAAAAATCATCGATCTTTTAAACATAGTAATTACTTCTCTAAATCATTGCCTATATTATTATTTTAATAATTGCTCCATTTAAAACAATAAACTCCATTTTAAAATATAGGAATCACTGCATACATTAACTTCTAATATAATCGTTGCTCTTCTTTAAAATGTATTTGCTTCCTTTTAAATCTCTTAATTGATGTTTTTAAACACCTCTATTGTTGTCTTTTTCATCACTACTTTTAACATATGCCTTCACACACTAGCATAGGCAATTAATATATATATTTGTATGTGCCTTAGATGATTGTAGGACATAATAACCCGACCAAAATAACCCTGGACATAATAACTCGGTCACAATAACCCAAGGACAAAATAACCCAGTCATAATAACCCAAGCCAAAATAACCCGTGGTCAGAATAACCCATGGACATAATATCCCCATAATAATATAGAGAAAGGAAAACAAAATTTATAAATTACATGTCCATGGGTTATTTTGACCACGGATTATTCTGTCCATGGGTTATTACGACCCTGGGTTATTTTTTCCTTGGGTTATTATAATGGAGTTATTGTGTCTAGAGTTATTTTGGCTGGGTTATTATGTCCGGATACCGCCTTAGACTTAGGCTCCAAACATGGTCGGCAAGATAAATTATTTAATTTAAACCATATTGAAGATAAGGTCAGCCAAAAGTAGTAGATAAAATAATTCCATTTCGGGCAGCATATAGGAGTGATCAATTAGCATTGAATTAATTAATTTAGCACCTTTCATCACTGCTTGTAAACATAAGGAGGTCGATATACTTGAGTGATGATTAGTGGCCTTTGGCCATAATCAGTGTTTTTCTTCTTGAACCAATGAGTGTTTCTCCAACATTAATGACATTCTTCTTGGACCAACGATAACATCAATGACAACAATCTTTTCCATTCGCTTTAACATCAATGCCAATATTCTAACAATAAGAAAGCAAGAGGTTGCCCTCATGAAACATCAAAAGGATATGATCTTTACAAAAAATTCATTACAACAATGCACCAACCATTTTGATTGCCCACACTCCTCTCCATAGAATTCCCCATGTATTATTGAAAATTGAAAAGTATAAATACTAAAAGCAAAAGCGTAAAAAGTAGGAAAAACATAAGCATGATTTTTTGATGTAGATGGCAAAACATTGATACAAAACCATCCAAACCACTTTCTTCCTCTGCTTGGAACTCCCCTAAAAGAACTACAAGATTTGAATGTAGAATATTCATTTCTACATTTGTTCTAAGCAACTCACACAACCTTTATGCAAATGAAACAAATAAAGTGATACAATATCTGAATAAGAGAAATACAAAATATAAATTATTTGTCCTAAAATGTTGCTTTAAAGAAAATTTCTCAATAATAAAATACATGACACACTCATCAAAGTGTGCCATCCCAAAAGTGCTCCAATATTTGAACCTAAAATATTCGTTTGTACATTTGTTCCAACTTCTAAGCAGCACACACAACCTTGACACAAATCAAACAAATAAAATAAAACAATATCTCAATAGAAAATAGTATACATTATAATAAGATTATATTCTAGTCTAAAATGTTTCCTAAAAGAAAAGTTTTCAATAATAAATACAAGGCACACTCATTAGTGTGTACCATCCAATTCTCTCAAACTTTGAATATCGATTCTTCATATATTCAACTAAAGTATGTTCTTGAGGAAACAAAGAAACAAGGAAGAGGTTTTGGTGTATTTTTGTTGAAAATACAATAGTTTTGGTATGTTAGAGGTTGCCTTTTCCCAAAAATATTTTCTCATGATATACCAATCTTTCTTGTAGGGTTGTTATTTCATTCATTCTTGTTATACATTACTTATATGGAAATATGGATAGAATAACTTATGACACCTTTTCTCATAAAATTAATATAAAAAATTATTTAATATTTATTTTTAATATATACATATAATTATATTTTAAACTATGAAATAGCTTATAACATATAAAACCATCTTCTACTTTATCTAGGAAGGCACCATATGTAATATTGTAATATCATGCACACACACCCTTTAAAGGTTTATTGGTGCGCAAGTCTACAATTTTTTAGGAAGATTTTGTTTATTTTCACTCCATTACATTCTAGTATGTTTTTAACCCTTCTTATTGATTCACTTTGTGATAGTGCTTCGATGGAATAGATAAGTTTTTAGAATGCCATGCCCTTATACTTTTGGGGCTTAACTATCTTATAGTTTGAAAACATAATTATTCTTTATTTTACTCTCTATAAGATCACTATACTAAAAATAATAATATAATATATTGTTATAAAATATTATAAATTTTTCTTCAATGGTAGATGCTGCCTAGTCTTTTATATTGGTGTTTAGGAGTTTAGAATTAGAAGATAGAGATGCAGGAGGTGGTGCTATTGCTTCTAAGGTTCAAAAATAAAAATGGTTAGTGTAGCATCACAAATTGTCAACCCTTGCCAATTTCACACTATATTTTGCTCCCCCTTAAATCATTGGACCTAATTGAACACCTAATTTCTTAAAATTATGCATTCTGAGGCCTACTTTTACCCTTTTTTGAGAAATTGCAAGCATTGAACAAATGCATTTATTTAATATTTTTCCCTCAACACTCTATTTCTTGGAAAATAGGGCCAAGACTAGGACGCCCTTGGGCGGTTGAGTCCCCCTATTTTGTTGGGATCCGGATTTGAATATGTCGATGTCGGCATTTTAACATTTGGAATTTAAATTGCAAATGTTAGCTGCAGGGATCTAATTTCCGAGAAATTGAATAAATGCCTAGTTATTGCATTATTTAAAATCTAACAAGAAAGATCTAGCATTAGCAAGCATTATCTAACAAGTGAACATTGAGAGCAAGTCAAGAGTAGCATTTGATGCAATACAAGGTGGAGAAACTCACTATTCAACACCAAATAACCTGACTCAAACAATGAAATCAACCTTTGATCACAAAATCACCCAACTCCCCTTAAACCACCTCTAAAGGCTTCTAGCCCTCAAAACCATCAAAATGGAGATTTCCTTTTGAAAAGGCCGTACAAAGGCCAACCAAACATCAAATGAGACTTGTCTCAGATCCCAACACTCCATCCTAAAAGATCTCAATAGGTTTCTTTACACCAACATGGAGAAACAACAAACAAACCTTGCCAAAGGCTACTAGAATTAGCCCTGTTTTCCAAATGAAGTACCCTCAAAACACTTTGTAATCACAAAAACTCCTTGGATAGTCATTAATTGTGACACAAAACTTCAAATTCCTTGATCAAAACTCTAGTTCAAGTCTTCTAGGGCGCTGCCCCAACAAACCCTCACATTTCATGCTTAAAGGCTAGGGTTTCGTGAAACTAACATTAACCGGGCTTATCAAACTTCAAAACTACAACCAACACTCTTGTTTAGGTCTGTACAAACTCTTTATGCCTTCACATACTCAGTTCCATCAACAAATCACAAATACCCATCTTGAAACCATCATTTTCACAAGAAATCTACATTGCCCTGCCCTAGGGCTTCTTCCCAAACCGCTCAAATTGATTCCACAACCTACCAAATCATAAATACAACTAGTTTACAACATTTATGACCCATTCCACAAGACACAATGAAGACAAAAAGTGGAATGGGTCAAATTTGCATTTTAAAAGACCTTCAAACTGTCAAAACTAAGATAACAGAGTAGTCACGATTAAATACAAAGATCTCTCACAAATTCAAATATTAGACACTCAAACTAGTTTCAAATGTAAACTAAAACATGCTCCTACAGTTCACAATGAACTTCAAATCATGGCAGAGCCTGTATGGATCGTACAGATCTGGGAAAGTGTAAAAAGACAGTGAAATCTGCAAAATTCAATGTTGTATTTCAATGGGAATCACAATACAAACTTGATCGATCCTCCTTCGAGCCTTGAAGAGGCTTTAAATACATTTTCCCATCAAAACTGAACTACCAAACGTACATAACTACTTTTCAAATTCTTGAGACCTTTCATATTCCTTCAAAACTACATTTTTGACATGTTCTTGATTGACAATATTTGTATTAATTTGCATTTTTTTTTGCAAATTGACACCTAAGACCTTAAACTTCCCAAATACAATGCAAATGGTCTTTTTAGACTTTATTTAATATGAAATGACTCAAACCCCCCAATTCCCTAAACTCATCAAATAATCAAAGTTTGACAATATGGTGTAGGGGCTCCTATACCAACATTTTAGAGCTTTATAGCAATTCAAGATCCTAACATCATGTCAAATCTTATGTGAGTTTATATGTGTTTATGTTATCATTGTTTGTGAAGGCTAACCCTTGTTGTAGGTCTCCAAGAAATTCAAGCAATCAAGCAAGCAATATCCAAGACCTTGAAGTGATGCACATGACTTCAATCCTTTACGAAAGCCATTGAAGGGTGGTGAGTTGCAACATTTTGTTGATTCATCATTCATTCCTATCATTTATCCATTTCATTGACATTGTCATTGTGGAAGTGGAAACACTAACATGGGATTTAACTAAGGCAAGCCCATAAATGACACAATATTTCTTCTCTTTGTTAATGTGCAGATTTTAGGTTTAGAGAGGATTGAAGGAAGTTTGAGGATCATTTATTCATTGCTGCATTCAAAACCCTACAGCTTGTCATCTCACGAAAACTCACCTACAAAATTATCTGACAGTGATCCAACAAGTCTGCAAGCGGAAACAAGGATCTCAGATCTACCATTAGAGGACTACAAAAGCAAAGCAGGACACCCCTACAAGGATTAGATGCCCTTGGGTGACTCTCTCCTCCTACAGTGACTGACACCAAACTTTTAGGATGGGTACACAACTCTCTACCCTTCCCAGATTTGCTTGCAAATCTTTGTTTTAGTTTGTTAATTATCGGTATCTTGCATTTTCATATTAGGGCACATAGTCTAATTAGGTTAATCAAAACAAATCAATTCTAATCCATTTCCAAGGCTCAAAAGGATCAGATCCAAGTTTGATTGACTCACCTTCATGGTTGACAGTCAATCTAATCACCTTGTTGATCTACATTTTAATGTATATTTGAAAAAGGCCCAATTGAATCTTAGGTTTTACACATTAAACTTAGGGTCCCCTTTTTCTATGTTACAGTTAGATAATCAATATATTATACAATGATAGAAAGTTGTTAATAGCAATTTGTATTTCATAGCATTTATTTAGTATACTACTTCATCTCTCCCTTGGAGCAGCCTAGACAATGTTTTTAAATTTTGACAGTTATATAATCGGGTATGGCTCCCTTATGCCAGATTTACCAATTATAAAAAAATATTACAAATTCTAAAACCAAACTAAATATGAAAATAGAGTACAAAATGTCATGGAACCGGTCTCTCAATTAAGATTGCAATTGTGGAGCTATTGTGTCAAAACTATAACTATGTTTCAAGGTATTTTAAAATTTTAGTTTTACAGAAGTTAAATGTTTTCCAACCATATCTAGGGTTTCATAGTTTTCATTTTATAAAATAAAAGGAAACCTTTAAATGTAATGTAAACCATGTAGAACTGAAAAGCTTCTTTATAAATCTAATTCCACCATATTAGGCATTGTACAGAGTTTTTAAAATGCATTAGAGATAGAACAAGAAGCCCTTAAATGGGCCCAAAATGAATAGGAAAACAATGGATTAATTCATGAAAGAAACTATGACTACCATGAAATATAGATCAACAATTCATGAAATGCAATTGAGGTGAGTTCATAGGCAACTGCAATACTATTTTTATTGATTTGTACATAAGCAAGCAAGAGATTAACCTCACGAAACATCAAAAGGATATGTCTTTATAGACAATTTCGTTACAACAGTACACCAGCCATTTTGATTGCCCATACTCCTCTCCACAGAATTTCAGGGAGATAATGATTAAGTAAAATTTGTTAGATGATTATATATTATTTAGAATTGTAAAAACAGAAATACTGAAGCAGAAGCATAAAAGTAGCGACAACATAAGCATGAGTTTCTGATGTAGGCTGGCTCAATGTTTAATACAAAACCATCCCAAACCAGTTTCTGCCTCTGCTTGCAACTCCCCTAAAAGTGCTGCAAGATTTGAACGTGGAATATTTGTTTCCATGTTTGCTCTAAGCGACTCACGCAACCTTCACACAGAGCAGACAAATAAAGTGAAGCAATATACAGTAAAATATAGATAACTTTCTGGTCTAAAATATTGCTTTAAAGAAAAGTTCTCAATAATAAATATGTGTGCCATCCCAAAAGTGCTCCCATATTTGAACATGAAATATTGATTTCCATAGTTGTTCCACCTTCTAAGCAACTCATGCAACCTTGACACGAATCAGGCAAATAAAGCAAACAATATTTCAATAAAAAATAATGTACGATATAATAAGATAATAATCTGGTCTAAAATGTTTCCTAAAAGAAAAGTTCAATAATAAATGCGAGACTCTCATTTAAAATGTGTCCCATCCAATTCTCTCAAATTTTGCATATTCATTCTTCATAAGGGTCTAGAGAGATACGTCGTTCTAAGGGGATCCAAACACCTTGGGGTGAAACACAAGTGAATCAAGTTCCTAAGCAAACGAAGAAATGGGGAAAAATAACTCTAGTGACAAAACTGTAAGTTGCAGAAACGAATCTTTTGTGATATCTGTGTTTTCTGATGTTTTCAGTTTTTTCAGGTTTCATTTCATGCATATGGCTATCCACATCCTTTTCAGCAAATGAGTCATTTCTAGGGCACATTTTAACAATTTTCTTAAGCACGCATTGCATGCACACATAAGCACAACCATGTCTTTATAAAACCTGTAAAATTTTCAGCTCTCCAATCAAATAAAGCTGCTAGCTTTTACATCATATAAAGCTATTGGCCTTGAAGGAGTGGAGGCTGGAATCAAATAAAGCTGACAACATTATACAAGTTGTGGATTGCTGGAATGAGAAAGTTGCCAATTTTATTGAGATTTGATAAAGCTACGGCAATGAAGATGAAGCTGTGTTAAGATAGATTATGGGTTTTATGTCAGCAATGTAGTTGGGTTAGAATAAAGGAAGTGATAAGTTTGTAAAGCCTAAAATGGTCCATAAGAATCCAAGAGAAGATGAATGCCCCACGCATGACTCTTTATGCTTCATGACTCGTGCTGCAGACATAACTCCTTGTGCTCCACACATGACCCTTCACATTCCACATATGCTGCTTCATGTTCCCCACATTGACTTCTCACATCCAACAAATGTCCCTTCATTTCCAAGGCAAGAAGACCTTTCATTTGTGCTATTACCACCTATTTAGAAACATGAAGAGGTTGAATCCATCATTGGAGGCATGTTTGACTGTTGACGTGGCTTGCATAAGAATAGTTTCAACTGAGTAAAATGGCAGACTTGATAGCTAAGAACACCTAAAGTTGTCTCTTATCTCTCTATATTTGTCTATTTTGAGCAATAATAATCAACTAAACGAGCTATTTCCAATGGTTTTCCCAATCTATGGGTTGTACTAAAAAAAAAAAATTGTTTTGTGTTGTCAACTGTCTTTGTTCTTATTTTCAGTCCTATGCAACATTCTAGTCCTCTAGTTAACTGTCATTTGAGCTTGTCAATTAGCACAGCAAAATAAATTGCATGGTATATTAATTTTTACTATAAAATAGAGAAATTACATGACATAATGACACCAGTGCAGATTGCTAATCCTTGAGAATTGTGACGTTGAATGCCAGTGATTATGGTCTTTGAAGGATAAAGAGTTGCTACCATGCAATCCTAAGATTTCTAATGGACAACCCAGATCATCTGAATGCATTTGTGGTCACCATGGGAAACATAAAAATAGTGATGCAAAAATAGAATTGGATGAGCCATCAGTGTGAGCATATGAGCCAACAAGAAGATTGAATGTGCAAACAATAAGAACACATCAGCCAAAAAGGAGAGCCAATGATCTGAAAACAGTCCTCCATAGGCTTCATAGTACATGATCTAGCCAAGAAACTTGATATTGGAAATGTAAGGGAGGACAATGATGACAAAGATACTCTCTTGGATGAGAAGCCGTCAGAAAATGGCTCGGGTAAAATCTAAACATACCTCATTCAAAGTTCAAATGAAAGTGGAAATAAAATATTTTGAAGGACAAGTTCATGTTGAGTTTCCTGATGCATAGATTAAGCAAACGGAGGTATATTTTAGTGTGTGTAATGCTAGTGAGGCAGAAAAGATTTCTTTTGTCAGTCTCGAAACAGAAGGATGTGCTCTTGTAGTGGGTAAGCTATTTGGCTGCTTCTAAAAAGAAGAAAAAACTTATTGTTGCTAGTAGAGATGAGTTCAGAGAGTCATAAAAATTTCTATCTAATTGGGCATAAAACTGATCAAAATATTAAATGGATGTATTTCAAGCAGGATGGTGGACAAAATGTTAAGACTACTTTGTTGTGACTAAGGATAGACATGTAAGATGAAAACGGTGGCAAAGTACTTTGTAGATCTCCACATAGTTGCTAGGTTTGAAAAATATTATTTGTTTGAGAGGTTAAGAAAATTCGGAAATTTGAAATTTGAAAAAAAAAAAAAAAGAGCCATTATAATTTACACAGGAATTGAAAAGTCTAGACCAATTGGACAAATCCAAGTAATCCAAAAAATTTTGGATCTAGTCATATTTGGTAACTATGGATCTCCACACCATAATCACCACCAAGGCAAAAGCCCTAGATGAGGCATGTGCCCAAGCATACATAATATGTAAAGGGAGAGAAGAAGAAAGAGGAAGGACAGTCTTCAAAGCACCAACCAGCCCAAGATGGAAAAATACTTCAAGGTAATTTGGAAAGGTAAGAAGAGCATTGCTATTGTACATCAAAACAAGGACCTTAAGAATCATCGTAGACAATAAGAAGTTAGACTCATATTGGATGGCTTCTAGTCCCACTCCATGACATGAATGTGCCTTTTTGGATCTCCTTAATACATCTCCTAGAACCTTTCCTTTCAATGCAGAAATTGTGCTACACCCTTAATCCTATAGGAGTATAGGGTTATGAGTAGTCAGCTTGTGGCTGCCTGAACTTTTAACTAAGTTATATAATCATTAATATAGTCATATATAGGTAGTTAAATCAGCTTGGGTGGCATCCAAGGCATAATAAATATGGTACATATATGAGGTAGAGGTTAGTTATTATCATCGTATTCAGTATTGTGTTCTTATTAAAGACTTTTGGAGGATCGCCCTCGAAGTGGAATATTATTATCAAGTATTTGAAGCATATTTTCTATTACATTCTTCTATTGTGCAAGTTGTTTCATTACAAGTCATATCAAAGCATAATCTTGGCACCGTGAAAGCAAAAAACAAGGCAATGTAAAAAAAAAATGGTCATTTTGGGAAGTGCATATCTCTCCGATTTTGGCAAATTCTTTTCCTAAAATTTCAAAGGGTTTTTCAAGGCCATATTGATGCTGCTATAATATAGATTTTAGGGAATTTGGAACAGAATTCAAGGAGTTATTGTAGATTTAGTGTTTAAATGAAATTCACTCCTAGGGAAGAAAATCAGCAAATTTTTTCCCTAAGGGGGCAAAGGTCTCTTCATAATCTACCCCTTCCTTTTGGGCATATCCTTTGGCAACAAGACAAGCTTTGTACTTGTCCCAAGAGCCATCTAGTTTACCCTTTTATAAATCCATTTACAACCAATGGATTTCTTTCCTGGGGACAATGTCAACAACACCCAAGTCCTATTTTTCATCAAGGCATTATACTCCACCTTCATGGCAACCTCCCATTCAAATGTGTCTTTGACCTCTAAAAATGCATTAGGCTCAAATATCTATGAAATGGAATATGTTAGAGCAAAATTTACTTTCTCATCACCTTGCACAAGGTGTTTTCCTGAACATGTAGATTGGCTTTCCATTGCTTGTGGCAATATATCTCGCAGAACATCCTTCAATGTGGTATAGTACCAATTGGTCTCTTATGTTGGCCATCTTGATTGTGTTGTGAATATTGCAAATTACTCTTCTACACCTAATTTCCTCCTATAATTTGACTCTTCTAATGTTTCACATTTGATCTCAACACCAAAACTTCTAGAAATAGTAGTTTCCCATACACTACTATTTGTAGAATTACAATTAACTGAAAAGAATGGATTTTTCTCATCTACATTAACATCTATTAACCACAATTTTTTTTGTAGACATAGAATAGTTGGTATTCTTTGAATTGTTATAGCCAAACAACATATATGGTTTGCTTTTTAGTTCTAAATTGCTTCCCTTTCCTTAGAAATATGTGTAAAAACAATACAACCAAAAACTTTAAAATCACTTACAATAGGTTTTCTATCTGATCATGCTTCCTCAAGAAAGAAATTATATTAATATCCACAGATGACCAAAAGTACATCAATGGGACTCAAGAGTACAACAATTTACAATAGAAATTTTGAGGAAGATATAACCTAGAAAGGCCTCACAAAGGAGAAGAAAAAAGTAAAGAAAAATGAAACAAGGGACCACCCACATAAGTGCTAAAGAAACTAGTTCATATAGCCAAGAAGCGGGAGCAAAATCCCCAAAGAGAAAACACTAAAGAAAAGTGGAGGTCAACAAGTATTATTGTCTAGATTAGAAATGTTGAGGTCATTGGTGCTATTATTGATCATTGTGAGAAGAAAAATACAAGATCTGATAATGCTCATTAGGAAGTGTTGAAGGCCAGAAGAGTCAAGCAAGGTACTCCCCCCAAGATCACATTCGACATCCAAGGTTGAAGTAACCCTTTTATTAGTGAAAAAGATCATATTGCGCATTTGCACTTGTGGATGGTGTGGGGAGGGGGAGGGTTGGAGAGAAGTATATCTATGCCTGCAAGAGAAGTTAATTGGGAAAAAACAAAACCACTATGTTGAAGAGGAACATGTCGAGGTCGAAGTTGTGAGAGATGTCCTCTAATAGGTCTATTTGCATCTGTAAGAGAAGTTGGGGTATCCAAAGGCCATTTAGACTTGCCAATTTCCTAGATGTGCTAGAAGGTAGTGATCAAATTGTGGACCTTAGAATCCCAAGAGACCTCATATAAGGATCTAAGCCAAAGGATGATGGCCTCTTGAAGATAAAGAGCCATACACTATTGGTTTGAATATTTGAAGTAGAGAGATTGTTGCCCAAGTCCCTATAGAGGTATTAATATCCCCTCTATAATGTCCCTTTTTCAATCCATTCCAACATTCTTGGAAAGTTCCAAGATTCTTGGAGAGTGCCAGTTTTATAGAAACAATTTTTTAACAATGGTAGTGTTCCAAAAGTCAAGTTGAATACAATATTTTTTCCAAGTACAAATCCAACTTTCAAGGAGCATTCCACATTTTTTGGAGATTTTCAATATCCTTGGAGAGCATCAATTTTCCTAAGACCTTTGGATGTGTGGATAAAAATAATTAAATAAATAATTTAAGTTGTCTTAAAGTGACTTTATATTATAAAGACAACTTATATTTATTTATTTTAAAGAAGGGTGGCCTACATCACAAAGTGTTTCTAAAAGAGGGCGTAAAAGTATTAGCACTAAGCATAGGGTACACATGACTTAAAGGTTATTATTTAAAAGTAACATTGTAATGGACAATTAAAAGTGATATTTAATTAAAAATTCTCGAAAAAATTACTTTATTTTATTAAGGGAAAATGTTTTTTGGAAAAGGTAATAAATAGTAAAAAAACATTTTTCTAGAAAAAGAAATAAAGAAAAAACATTTTTCCAAAAAAGAAAAAAAATTTAAAAAACCTTTTTCCTAAAATAGCTTAGAAAGTTATAAAAGGTTGGGTCTTGAGAAAAGGGGTACCATATTTTCATTTGTGTTTTCTTTGAGCAAGGAAGTGAGTTTATATTTTTTGAGGACAAAAACTCTCTTGGAATACCAATTTCGGGGATGAAAATCTTCTTAGCTAGATAGAGTGATCACTAGTGTGCTGAAGATATTGGGTTTTGATGTAATGTCCCCTTTTCCATGACCACTCAGAATGCTATTTTAGCCTTATTAATTCCCGAAGGCTAAAGGCATAATAAGGAAATTCATTTATTTAATTATTTAATATTGCTTGGCGGGAAATGCTAAAGTTAAAAGGTAATATTAAGTGATAAATTAAATAAAGATATAAAGTGACTTTAAGTGAAATATTTAAAAGGTAACTTTTATTAAGTCCCTTTAATATTTTTGAGCGGGAATTTAAGTGGGGAAATATAAAAGGCATTTAGAGGCTCATTTTCATTCATCCTTGGATATTATTCTCACTTTCATTTTGGAGAGCTTTATGAAAGCTTCTTGGGTTTGTGGATTTGGAAACCCTAGGGCAGCAATTTCGGTGGTGAAACTATCTACCCTAGCTAGATTTGTGGAGGAAGTCACATAGGCTTTCTACAGGAGCAGAATGTAAATTTGGTGGGTCTCTTTCAGAGACCAAATTTGAGGGAAACAATTGATCTCAAGGTTGATTTCAGTCAAGGGTTTGAGATTGAAGATAATACTATACTTCTACTTTTCTTTTGTTATTATCTACTGAGTCTTATTGCTGCATCGACTGGATTAATGTGGCTGCAACTAAATATCTGCCTTCTTCTTGTATGGTGAGTTTGTGAATTTTTGCTGTGACTAGAGGAATAAATGTGTGGTACCCTAGACAATATAGAATATAAAGTTCGATATAATACCCGGATGTGATTTTTAGTGAAGGACGTGGGGTTTCATATTGCTTCCATTTCCCTTGTTGAGGTCGACCAATCTTGTTATTGAAATCTAGACCTTCTAAGGTCGGCATGTGACCTTGGAACCCTATGTGTCATTTCTGAAGTGTGGCGCTACCCTTATGAGGGTTGTTTTGGCTTCATAACTCTTGGTGTGGCTTATCCTGAGTGGTTCTGCCTTCCACGTGATGCTGCTCTCTGTCTTTCAGTCTTGGCGGGTTGAATCAGGTTCCATATTTACTCTGTATGCATATTATGAGTTGTTTCAGACCCGAAATTGATTTTATAAGTCATTAGTAATTGCTGTGTAATGTTTGAGAGTGTTATGCCATTTAATTAGTGCCATTAATATTGCTCAGAATGAATGTAAGGTCAAATGTTAGTTTGGTCATATGATGGACACTATGTTTTAGTCATCCTGTAGCTTATTTTTGATATGCTGTAGCTTATGAATACAATAAAAAAATTTAATCAACATTGGTAGCCATTATTAATTTATTTCTGAGCAGTTAGAGTATCTTGCTAAAGCTTAGTTTGTCATTAAGTCTGAAACAGTAAATGGTTGTGGTCAAATCTTTGCAAATGTAATGGTTAATTGCCCAAAATTTCATGTGGTGATGTATTAGTTAGTATCTTAGTTTTGTATCAGAATTTTATTTGTCAGTCTCCGATTATAAATGCAAAATATTGCTTGGGAGAGAAGAAAGAAACATCTACCAAACTTCATACATTGCAAATAATTTCACTTCTTTCGGAAAAGGCATTTTACAGTGGTATCTGAGTTGGTCTTCCTGCCAGCCTATGCATTCTGTGGGCTTAGTAGTCTTCCATTTCATGATCATTTATGAATCCTGAAGATCAAGCCTACATAAGGTATAGGAGAAGAAGGGCGAGAGAAGAGGGTTTTGATCTATTTGCCTCATATTCTTCATCCGAGGAGGAAAATATGGGTGCAAGGTGTGAAATGGGTGATAGACATGATATTCCTAAGGGTAATACATATCAAATCCTCAATGATCTTGCTAGAAGTCAACAACAGGTGGTGCAGCTCCTAAATCAGCTAGTGAATGATAGAAACAACGCTAGTAACAATGGCAACAACGGTAACAATGGTACTAATAGACACAATGGAGGCAATGTGAATGATGGAAACAATGCAGAAGGAAGCAATACACATATACTTGCACATAGTCATGCTAGGACAGCTAGTAGGGTAACTCCTAGGCCTCTAATGCCTCAGTTTTTGGGAGGTCAGCCAGCCGGAAATCAAGGGCAGCAAGCACAAGGCGAGGGTTTCTTTGATTATTTGAGAGAATATCAGTCTCTTGGAGATGAGTTCCACACTGCCATGACATTACAGGTTTTTGTGCTATTAAATACAAGAATAGACCCAGAGATTAAAATAGGGGTCCTTAGAATCAAGACTTGCAGCGTAAGGTGGGTAAACTTTCTATACCTTTATTTGATGGGTCCGATAAGTGCACTGCTAGATCATGGGTTCAGAAGTTGGACACATATTTCCAGCTCAACACGATGTTGGAATCAGAAGCAATTAAGTATGCCACCTTGCACTTGGAGGGTGACGCTCATGAGTGGTGGTACCATGAGCTTGTTACTTTGGGCCATGCCAGTATCACATCTTACCTAGACTTTACACAAAAACTAATGGACAGTTTCGATCAGAAGGATCTAGAGATACATTTCGAAGAGTTGGCACAACTCAAGTAGAGCAGTTTCGTCGATGCATACATTTCTGAGTTCCAGAGGCTATCAGTTATGGTTTCAGAGGTTTTAGAGCAGAGGCTAATCATGTTGTTTATTGAGGGTCTTTCTGAGCCACTTCATGGGTGGATCAAGGTCTTCAAGCTTGAGTCCCTACAGGATGCTATCATATGCGCTCGGGATATGGAGCATTCAGTGCCCAAGAGTAAGTTCCCATCCAAACCTTTCATACCTCAAAAAAATAAGGATAAGAAACCCTTTCAAAAAGATGGGCCTAAAAAGAACAAACAGTATGAAGAGCTACGTAGAGAGTTGAGAAGAAAACAGTTGTGTTACCATTGCAAAGAGCGTTGGGAGCCTGGTCACTGATGCATGGGTAAAGGTAAGGTCCATTACATTGAAGCTGTTTTTGATAGTGAGGATGAGGAGGAGACTGGACAAGGACAAGGCAACGATGATAGCAGTTCGGAGGATGAGAAACCATAAGTGGAAACTAAGAGTGGAGCCATCGCTACCATTTTAGGTACCCCCAGGTTTAATTCCTTTAGAGTTAGGGGGGTTTTGTAGGGACAGTGTGTTATAGTGTTGATAGATAGTGGGGCAACCCACAACTTCATTGATTCAGCCTTAGTGGCTAGGAGAGGTATACCTATAGAGAATTTTGGGGGATTCAATGTTATGGTTGCAGATGGGTTCAATATGTCTTGCACACAGAAAATTCCTCAGTTGAGTGTCACCTTGGGTAATCATACAGTCACAGATGATTTCTATGTAGTAGACTAAGCGGGTGATACGAATGCTATTCTTGGTATACAGTGGTTGCATTTGCTGGGTAAGTATTCACAAAATTTCCAGACTATGGAGTTTAAGTTCAGGGCGGTGGATGGCAAGAAGGTTGTGCTTAGGGGTATGGAAAATGGGGCACCGAAGATTGTGTAAGCTAAGAGGATGGAGAGCATTTTCAGGCGTGGGGACACTGCATGGGTAGTAGAGTACTTAATTAATACCAAGGAGTCTCCTAACAATGATCAGCCCCTCCATGTGGATATCCAGTCTTTACTGGGTAAGCACGACAAAGTATTTGGAGAGATTCCTCTAGGGAGACCATCGGACAGAGGATTTGAGCATACCATAGAGTTGTAGGAGGGGGACAAGCCTGTCATACCCACCCCCTACAAACATCCCAAAATGTTTAAGTACGAGATTGAGAAAGCAATCAAGGAATTGCTTGACATGGGACATATTAGACCGAGCTCTAGTCCCTTTGCTTCTTCTGTTGTTCTAGTGAAGGACGAGACAATGAGCATGTGCATTGACTACAGGGCTCTCAATAAGAAAACAATTAAGAATAGATACCCGATTCCCAGGATCGATGAGTTATTGGATGAGTTACATAGGGTAGTATATTTCTTGAAGATTGATCTTTGTTCTAGTCACCATCAGATCAGGGTCCGAGAACAGGATATTCCCAAGATAGCTTTCAGGTGTCACTATGGGAATTATGAGTTCCTAGTCATGCCCTTCGGGTTAACTAACGCACCTGCTACCTTTCAGTCCTGCATGAACCACATTTTCAACAAGCAGTTGTGTAAGTATCTTCTAGTGTTCTTTTATGATCTACTCATTTCCAATAAAACTTGGGATGATCACTTGAAACAGTTGGATGAAGTTTTGGGTATCATGGGGGAGCAGTCCTTGTATGCTAAGGCCTCAAAGTGTGAATTTTTCCTTATGGAGATTTTATATCTGGGTCAAGTGATTAGTGCACAAGGTGTACAGGTTCATCAAGAGAAGATCCGGGCTATTCTTGACTGGCCACCACCTAAGTCCCTTATTGAGTTGTAGGGGTTCTTTGGGCTATGCAACTATTACAAGTGTTTTGTCAAGGGTTTCTCACAGCTGGGCGCACCGTTGATAGATCCCACTAAGAAGGGGGCTTTCAAACAGTCAGAGGAGGCACAAAGAGCTTTTGATAAGCTCAAGGAGGTAATGAGTAGTTGCTTGTTCTAGCACTTCCGGATTTTACTCAGCCATTTGTTCTAGAGTGTGATGCATTGGGTTAGGGCATTGGAGCAGTGTTGATGCAAAACAAACATCCGATTACTTTTGAGAGTTGTAAGTTGAGAGGTCCTAAGAGACTATATTACATCTATGATAAGGAGATGCTCGCCATAATGCACGCATTGGCGAAGTTTTGATAGTATTTGTTCAAAGGGAAGTTTGTGGTGAGAACCAATCATAATAATCTCAGATATTTCTTGGAGTAGGAAGATTTGAATGAGAGGCAGCAAAAGTGGGTCAACAAGATTCAAGCCTACGATTTTGATATTGAGTATGTTAAGGGTAAGAAGAACATAGTTGCAGATGCCCTTCTAGAAAACCAACAGCTTGCTCACTCACGGAGATTTCAGCAGATTAGAAATCTCATCTCCTAGTAGAGTACTCTAAGAACAAGTTTGCATGCGAAGTGATGGATGGACAGGTACAAGATGATCGATACAAAGTTATGGATGATATCATTTTCTACAAGGGAAAAATCTATCTAGTGCCAGAATCTAAACTCAAGGAGAAAATTTTGCAAGCTTCACATGACAATCCTTTAGCAAGGCATCAAGGTTACTTCAAGACATACTGGCAGGTTAGAGAGAGGTTCTCCTGGAAGGGCCTCAAGGAGGATGTATTGAGGTATGTTAGGGAGTGTACGACTTGTCAGTAGAACAAGTTAGAGCATTCACGTCCGACAGGTTTGTTGCAGCCATTACCTATTTTAGAGCAGAAGTGAGAGAGCATTTCGATGGATTTCATCACTGGTTTACCCAAGGTACATGATAGGAACTGTATATAAGTGGTTGTAGACCAGTTAACAAAATTTGCTCATTTCTTTGCTATATCCTTGGAGTAGAAGGCACCTCAGGTGGCAGAGTTTTTTTTCAAAGAGGTTTTCAAGTTGCATGGGTTGCCGAGGTATATAGTCAATGACAAGGACAGTAGGTTTCTAAGAGCTTTTTGGCAGGAGCTGTTTAGATTAGTAGGTATAGAGTTGACACCAAGCACGAGCTCTCACCCTCAAATAGATGGCCAGACTAAGATTGTGAATAAGTTGATTGAGGGATATCTGTGTAATTATGTTTCTAGACAAAAGAGAGCGTGGATTAAGTGGTTACACTTGGGAGAGCATTGTCATAACACCACTTACCACATGTTAATCGGGATGACACCTTTCCGTGCTTTGTATGGCTATGATGCACCATCATTTTTGGACTCGGCTTTTGGAGAGAGTAGAGCAGCTCCTAAAGCAAAGGATTGGATATAGGAGAGCCAAGACATTCTTAAGGCTCTTAAGGATAACTTACAGGTGGCACAAAACTAGCAGAAGACCTATGCAAATAGGCACAGGGTTGAGCGCAGTTTTGAGGTGGGAGAATTAGTTTTCCTACGGTTGCAGCCTTACAGATAGTCTTCGCTGAAAAGGAGTGGTGCAGAAAAGCTTAAACCATGGTTTTGTGGCCCTTATAGGATTACTAGGCGACTGGGAGAAGTGGCCTATGAGTTGGAGTTGCCAGAGAATAGCAAGATCCACAATGTGTTTCACGTTTTGTGCCTCGAGAAGGCACTTGGACAGCAGCTTACTTCATTATCAAAGTTGCCTCTATTGGATGAGGAGGGACATTTGGTTATGGTTCCTGAGGAGATAGTTGATACCCAGGAGAAGAGATTGAGGAACAGGGTGGTTAAGGAGTATTTGGTTAGATGGAGAGACTTGCCAACAAAGGACACAACTTGCGAGGATGTACAAATACTGTAGCATCCCAACTTGCAATTGCTTGAGGGCAAACAATTTTGGAAAGGGAGGACTGTAATTTCCCCTTCTCCATGACCACTTAGAATGCTATTTTAGCCTTATTAATTCCTAAAGGCTAAAGGTGTAATAAGGGAATTCATTTATTTAATTATTTAATATTGCCCGACGGGAAAAGCTAAAGTTAAAAGGTAATATTAAGTGATTAATTAAATAAAGTTATAAAGTGACTTCAAGTGAAATATTTAAAAGGTAACTTTATTAAGTCACTTTAATATTTTTGAGCGGGAATTTAAGTGGGGAAATATATAAGGCATTTAGAGGCTCATTTTCATTCATCCTTGGATATTATTCTCACTTTCATTTTGGAGAGGTTTTCGAAAGCTTCTTGGGTCTGTGGGTTTGGAAAACCTAGGGCACCAATTTTGCTAGTGAAACTATCTACCCTAGCTGGATTTGTGGAGGAAGTCACATAGGCTTTCTCCAGGAGCAGAATGCAAATTTGGTGGGTGTCTTTCAAAGACCAAATTTGAGGGAAACGATTCGTTTCAAGGTTGAGTTCAATCAAGGGTTTGAGATTGAAGATAATGCTAGACTTCTGCCTTTCTTTTGTTATTATCTGCTGAGTCTTATTGCTGCATCAACTGGATTAATGTGGCTGCAACTGAATATCTGCCTTCTTCCTATATGGCGAGTTTGTGAGTTTTTTTGTGACTGGAGGAATAAATGCGTGGTACCCTAGACAATATAGAATACAGAATTCGTTATAATACTCGGGAGTGAATATCAGTGAAGGATGTGGGGTTTCATATTGCGTCCATTTCTCTTTCTGAGGTCGACCAATCTTGTTATTGAAATCTGGACTTTCTGAGGTTGGTGTAAAAGACAAATAAGTGATTATCTGGCTGCTATCTGGGCGTGTGACCTTCCTGGAACCCTACGTGTCATTTCTGAAGTGTGGTGCTGCCCTTATGAGGGTTGTTTTGGCTTCAAAACTCTTGGTGTGGCTGTATTCTGAGTGGTTCTGCCTTCCACATGATGCTACTCTCTGTCTTTCAGTCTTGCTCAGAATGAATGTAAGGTCAAATGTTAGTTTGGTCATATGATGGACACTATGTTTCAGTCATCTTGTAGCTTATTTCTGATATGCTGTAGCTTATGAATACAATCAGAAATCTTAAACAGCATTGGTACCCGTTATTAATTTATTTCTGAGCCGTTAGAGTATCTTGCTAAGGCTTCAGTTTGTCATTAAGTCTGAAACAGTAAATGGTTGTGGTCCAATCTTTGCAAATGTAATGGTTAATTGCCCAGAATTTCATGTGGTGATGTATTAGCTAGTATCTCAGTTCTGTATCAGAATTTTATTTGTCAGTCTCTGATTATAAATGCAAAATATTGCTTGGGAAAGAAGAAAGAAACATCTACCAAACTTCATACATTGCAAACAATTTCACTCCTTCCGGAAAAGGTATTTTACATTTAAGGACAAAAACCCTCAACAACCATTGGAGCAATTTCTATCAAAGATTTCCTTTGTGCTAAAAGTGAAGATTTCTTAGTTTCTTCTCCAATGTTAAGTTATTTTTCCAATTGTGTTCTAATGGAGATTTTTGGCGTGTTTTGACATGTTATGGAGTTTCTTCCTGCTGTTCCTTGTTGTCTGTACAGATTTAAGGAAAAAAATTGTGTTTGTGGTTAGTTTATGATTTTTTTTGAGCAATGTAGATGCTCCTACTTGTTTAGGAGTTGCGGCTTGATGCTATTGGTGATTTCTATCAACTTTGGGTGTGCTGTTCTTGCTTTTCAGCTCCATATCAGAAACTATAAATGTCTTATTTCATCTTAGCATCTTGATATTGTTCAGTTCTAGTGTGTTTGGCTGTTGGTTGAGGTAGTTTGGAGTGCCTTATCAGCTGTTATTTCAGTATTGGGTGAGTCTCCTTCAGTTTGGGGTTATTGGATCAGCTTATAGTGGTGTTTGCAGAGTGTTTTCAGATTATATCAGTCTAATTTTGGACAGTGCAGAGTTGTATCAGCACTTTTCCAGCTTTTTGATTCAACTTTCAATGTCATACTTAGCTGGTTTGGTGAGTACACATTTTGGGTATGATATTCCTTGTTCATTTTGAGTCTTGCAAACTAATTTATATTATTACAGAAGACTGATTTTATAATCAAAATTTTATATCAGTAGTATATCTCATATCATATTATTTTGTAATCCATTTCCTAACTATTTTTAAACCCCAGATGGTACTATTGCTGAAGGGTTATCATTTACATCATTACATGCATATCATGTTGTAGGATTGGATGGTTTACTGCCAATCATTATAGCATATCATTTGCCTGTTTTGGCAATGAACAAGCTAGCATTATCAACCATTTTGGCCTGAGTCAAGCTTAGACACTTTGCCAATGGCTTTGCATTGCATTCATGCAATCCGCCGACGAGGTGTTGATTAGGATGGCTCTATCACCTAGGTGTTATGGTTAGCTTGCTGCCATTACTTTTGTATTTGTATTCATATAATTACTTGTGTGGTTGAACACTGTATACTCTCACCTTGCTCACACTGGGATCTTGGCGATCATAAAGTGTTGAGACATTGGAATGCATTCCTATATTGCAAAAAAGTAGAGTGGGTTGTTACATCCCCCAAATCTCATAGTAAATGGAGCATCTAAAGATGAAATGCTCCTAAATCTCTACCTCCTAAAGGGAGCAAAGATGACAAACTTGGTCAAGGCGAGGAATATGGTGGTTCATTTTGACTCATAGCTAATGTGAACACACCTTCATTTGGCAAAGCGGAAAGCTTAAGCCATGTGACCAATGACACTAGAGATAGTGACGAAGGCATAAAATACCGTCCTACATCTGCAATAACCTAAGAACCTAATTGAAACTACTTGTAACAATGTACTAATGATAGCACAATAAAAACCAGACTTAAAACTAAACCTCTATAATGTAGACACATATTCCATAATGCTAACATTTTTATTAAAAAGCATTATATCAATCTAATAATGCTCCACTGAAATTTGGGTATCAAAAATTGTAGATATTCAAGAGGATTCTAAAACAACCTATAGCAACTATGTCTCCCTTGATAAAGCTCTAAAATTCATGATTTTATGCTTGCTAGAAACATCCTCAAGTCTTCTTTCCAACCAAAAGATATTGTCTCAATATGACACTTCAATTGAAAGCTATGTCTTTTGCCATAGGTAGTTGGTTTTTTCCCTATAGAAAAAATTAACATTGATACCACTTGTAACATAACTGGAATCTTAGCAAGCCCAACTAGAAAAGAAGAACATGTGTACCTGCACACCCAAAAGAGGGGATTGCAATTATAAATTTGTTGGCGTAAAATCTAACACCTCTGGAGTGCAGGTTTGTACGGACAGCTATGTACACTACGCAATGAGTGCTCTTCAAATTAGGAGGGGAAGCTCCCTCGTTGTGCTGGAATGCGTGGAAAAGAAAAGTAATCTAAGTCCTATCTTTTTGTTCTCAGCTGGAAGAGGCACAAGGTTAAGAAAACCAAGAACGTTGCAGCTAAGGATTTTCTGGTTTCGCAGATCATTAACTACAACTAAGCTATCTACTTTAAATCTATCCAATTTCCTCAAAAAACAGAGCATGAGGAAATGGAGCAGGGTTTGACTATCGACGATAAACGAGTTTAGATTCTCTACTTGAAGGCAAGGTGGCGCATCTATCAGCTCAATCTAGACAAGTTTATTGGGCACAAAACAGATTTGAGAATTTACCATGACAATCTTATGAAACCCTATGTGGCATAACACTTGATCATAATAGTAAAGACTCATAAAACAGATTTATCATCACAATCTCACGAAACCCTATGTGGCATAACACTTGATCGTAATGATAAAAGATTCACAAAACAGATTTATCTAAACTATGGGAAGAATTTACCACGCCAATCTTATGAAACCCTATGTGGCATAACACTTGATCAAAATAGTAAAGACTTCACAAAACAGATTTATCATCCCAATCGCATGAAACCCTATGTGGCATAACACTTGATCAAAATGATAAAGATTCACAAAACAGAAAGAATTCACCATTGCAATTGCATGAAACCCTATGTGGCATAACAATTAATCGTAATAGCGAAGACACATGAACAAATACCAAAAGAGCAATATTGAGGGCAAGGTAGGCGCAGCATATATTTCTCTCTCAAGCAAAAGTTAATTACAAATGAGCAAAAGCTCTTATTTATATACATCAAGGTGTAGGGAACCCTAAAATCACCTTGTGTTAAACCTCAAATGCATGCAAGATTAATTATTAAACCCTAATGAAGTAAACTATACGCTTAACTGGAAAGCTACCATCGCTAACCGGTACAAATAACCTAAATGGACCATGTGCAAGCATGCACGCCCTTATTTAAAGCAAAGTTAATGGACACTACCTTCGTTAACTGGAAACCCTAACCCTAACTCCTGTGATGATAATTCCAAGGACGAGATAAGCATGTGTTAAGTCAGCAAGTAAACTCAAGACTGAAAGTCGAGTTAACTGCTACTCATGACTCAACCCTCGAAATTAACTGCAGGTTCCAACTGGCAGATCACTCCATGTCATCTCGGTCTAACACTTCGACCAAGAACTTATCAATTACTTTGTCTTCCGGCACTCTGACGCTGTCCAAAAATAATAATCTGCTTCTTCAATTGTCACTTACCTTGACTGTATGCATACATTCTTTAACATTTTCAGTCGCCTTCTTGAAACTAGCTGAAATTACTAAAAATGTGATCAAAACCTCCATCAAGATATCGCAAACATGCTTCTGAAACTCAGTTTGTATAGCCTCGAGATCAGCTTAGGTACCATCTTTCACAAAGATAATGGTACGGGATTTGAGTGATTTTGGCGGCTCCGTAAATGAAGTGGTCTCTGTTTCTTTTGCAGCCTAATGCTTCATTGTCAGCTGCTCTGATGAAAACCTAAATTAAGACTGATTTGGTCTTGAATTCAGTCTAGTTGAACCGCCTTCTGAAAAACTTACCCGTTGACTGTGAACACGGCTATGTTCTGACAACTTTCTGAAGAGGCTAACAATGGCTCCTGGTGAGGCTAAAAATACCCTGGTGGAGGATAATTTTCACCAAAAATTCTGAGACATGGGTTTTGTCTAGAAAATGATTCCAAGACAACCCATAACGTCAAAATTGTGAAAAAACGCCGTTTAGCCTAACATGCAAAGACTTTTCAGTCGAGAACTGCAGGGGTTTTTAGAGCTTCTCGGGGCAATTTTTCATGAGAAAATCTGGAACATGGGTTTTGTGCACAACGGAATTCTGAACAAACCCAAATGATGAGATTTTCAAAAAGATGTGATTTTATCCCACATGCAAAGAAATTCTCGGAAAAAAGCACAGAGCTTTAGAATGAAGGCTATGGGGCGATTTTCTCAAAAAAAATCTAAGACGTGGGTTTTGCTGTTGATGCTGAAATATGCGAACCCAGATGGTCAGATTCTGAATATTTTTCCGTTTTCTTTGACATGCGAAGAAAGTACCTAAGATGAGAAATAGAAGAAATAAGACAGAAGATAGAAGGTTTTGCTTGTTCTGCTTCTGAAGAATTCGCCAATCTCTTTTCTGGAACTTGATGAAACCTGCATGCAAAGTGAAAATAAAGTCTGGAATCTTCTTCCTCTGCACAATCTGAATTCGTTGCTACGAAGAACGCTGAATTCTGACACCTGTAGCACCTTTAGCTTGCTGCTCGCTCAAGAAGAATGTAGACTTCGAAGTTTGAAATGAAGAAATAATGGACGCCAAGGCTGAAATAAATAAGCTTTCATCATTGAAATTCGCATAAAGCACTAAAGCTTGAAAATTGGCGCTTGGCTTCTAATTGGACCTCATTTTAGTTAACTGAAACTAAAATATGCTAAATAAAGCACCATGCTTTAGGGTTTGCCTTTCAAGTCTTCAGTTAACAATTTCATATGACTTTGACTTCAGTTAGCAATCTATATTAAATTCGCCATCTTCAAACTTGCTTTAGATTCACAAACTTGAACTTGAGGCGTCCCTTTTGATAACTAAAGTTTAGCCATAAGAAACTCGCCATATTCATGCAATAAACATTCTAAAAATAGAGACCCTTTCAATCTTCAGTTGGCCTTCAAGAAGTGCGCCAACTTCACACTTATGCATCAATTTAATTCTAAAAATAACAACCCTTTTGGAACTTCAGTTGTCATTCCTTGTAAAGGGCGTAGCTTCACAAATTCATGCTTCATCACTAAAACCTAAATATGGCGACCCTTTTGATAAGTTCAGTTAACACTCAAATGCGCCATACTTCACAAATTTATGCTTCACCATTCATGCCGTCCCTTCTAGAACTTCAGTTGACACTCAATGAAGCGCCATCTTCACTAAAACTTCACAATTGCAACCAAATTCGCCATGCATGTGGACTCCAGTTGACATTCACTGATAATCTTCAGTTAAGTGAACATGCAATCAAGTTAACTCAACATGCAAAGCAGTCAACTGAACATGCAAACTAGTTAACT
The DNA here is from genome assembly GCA_007258455.2 of Sequoia sempervirens. Taxonomy (NCBI): domain Eukaryota; kingdom Viridiplantae; phylum Streptophyta; class Pinopsida; order Cupressales; family Cupressaceae; genus Sequoia; species Sequoia sempervirens. Next base: position 164,897,259 of record VDFB02281492.1, on the reverse strand, counting down.
CGACATGCAAACTGAAAGATCACTCAACATGTCAATATATGAACTGAAGATGACAACCCAGAAATCGTTTAGTCTAACTGCAGTCAGAACTCCAGTTAAGGCGTCCATTCAACTCTCTTTCGAAAATCCAACTTTGACCTCTCAAGCGAATTCCAGACTTAGCCAAATTTCATGAAAATTTAAGCCAAAACCTCTGCCGGGACCTCTGTTCATCCTCTGACACTGGTTGACTGACTTCTCCGATTGACTGGCTGACAGGTGCATTGCAAAGCTGAGTAAAAACTGATCAAAAGATATCTTGAGACTACACGTCATAAAACTGACATCTGAAGACTCAAAAATCCAAGCGCCCTTTTCAAAAGCTGCGCTTTTTCTCAGACTTAGTCAAATTTTGACTTCTGCATTTCGTACGAAGGGAAAAATAAATCCTTCATAATTTCTGATTTACCAACTTTCAGGACAGGATCTCAGGTTCACTGCGGAACTGACTTCATTCCGGACGACAGCTACAAAGGCACATTTCCCTAGAAAACATCATCTGAGGGGTGAAAAACAAGGGGGCCTTTTTGAGAAACTGCTCTTTTCATTCCAGACTTAGCCATTTCTAGAACTGGCTAGAATATCACAAAAGCTCCGACTGCAAGCTGCCGAGTCATCCTCTGGATTGACGGAGATAGGCAACAGAAAGCTGAGCGTAACACGGACACATTGAATATCTGAAACCATCAAAAATAAAGCATTAAAGGCTGAAAAGCTTAGGCGCCTTTCTCAAAATGTGCTCTTTTGCTTTTTCCTTTGATACTTTGACTAAGATTTGACCCCATGTTTGACCTCAGTTTCAAGCACTTCAGCAACTTAGATTCACCCACTGACGGATGCGTCGCGAAGCTTGAACAAACGTGAGATAAACATCCTAGGTGGCATTTAGCCAAAAACCTTCATTTGGCACCTCAAAAAGATGGGCGCCTTTCTCAAAAGCTGCGCTTTTCACCAGTGTTAGCCAATTCTCGCTTTCACCTCATTTTGCGCTGTATCCTCCGTAACTTGCTCGAAACAGGTCCATTTGACAGGCTTGATAACTCACTGCGAAGCTGACGTGATGCCGGACGAATGTCTGCTGGAGGTGACAAACCCTAAAAATAGGATCTGGGCCCCTAAAAGATAGGACGCCCATTTGAAAATGTGCTTCCTTCTCCAGAGATAGAAAATTTTGGTGATTTCCGTTCAGATTTTCATTTTTCTTAAATCTCTTCAGTAACAGACTGACATGACACTGACACCAACTCCATATTTGAAAAGCCCAAAAACGACCTTCTGACATCACTTTAACAAGATTAAGACTCAATTAAGCAAAATGCCTTAGTGAAGCAAAAATTTTGGTTTTGGGTACAACAAAATTCAAAAGTGGATAATTTTCTTAATGTGAAAATTTCAGAGTAGATGGCTTTATTCTTATTTATAACAAAGTGATTTTCATGTCACAAAAGCTACTTACATAACCATGTTAATTATATACAACAAACCTACATATTCATGACTTCTAGAATGATCTATTTGTTTGTGAATCTCCATCACATCATAGTGGCTTGGCTATTTCCAAAACGGCAAGAGACTAGGCTATTTCCAAGTATGAAATGTCCTAGAATTGGATTTTGAAATGATGTGCCTATGGATTCAAGAAGGATTCATTTTTTTCTCATTTGAATCAGCAATAATTGAACTCAAGTAATTCAATCTCTGATGTGGAAATTCCAATTCGTATCCATCACAATTCTAGAGATGGGTTTGAATTTCAATTGGTTTTTTTGACTTAATGATCACCAGAAAACCCTAAACAATTACATTTCATTCATTTCGTGAGTTTTACACATTGCAAGAACAAGGAAAGAGATGTGAATATGAAGGAAATAGCGATGAACAAGAACAAATGTCATCTTTTTGCTTGAACATCTTAGTACAAAACATACTCCCTATTGCTCGGTTGACATAGCAAACTTGACCCAACCTCCACAAATAGGTATTTCTTATTTTATGCTACCCTAAGTGCTCAATTTTACTATGCTAGACCATAATCCAAAACCCAAACGAAAAAAGACATTGCTTTCCTTCTGAATTATAAATAGCATTTTAAATTTAAACCTAGAAAAATGCATGTTTAAATTCAAATAAATATAGGATAATAAAATATATAAGATATTAATAATTTATAAAATAGAATTTAACTGTGTTTGATAATCATCATCATGACATTAAAACCTAGATTTCTTGATTTCCTAACAATTTGGTAACAGATTTAGACCTAGAAAAAATGCCTATTTAATTTCAATATTTGTTTTCCTACAGATTCAATAGCCCATAACTAAAGTGAATTATTTCATTAAAATTAAAAATATGACTCGTAAGGCATAAGTATTTTATTTTTTAAAAATAAAACCTAAAATAGTAAACTATTGCTTTTGCATATAAACAAATATCTAATTTATTAGACACAAACTATCAATCTATAAATTGTTTTGAGTTTCATTTGTTTAGATTCTAGGCTATATTGTTCAATTTTTGTTTTTCAAACATGTTGTAGGCCTATAGGAATTACAATGGCAATCAATTTTAATGTCATCAGCCAACCCTCCTTCAAAATTGACCCAAGTTCACCTTTGTGGAGGCATGTAGAAATGATAAAACAATTTGGATATGCAGTGGGTGTGGTTAGAAAAGTAGAAGTTTATACAATTGAGTAAAAGTCCATTTATGTGTCATTCCTTGCATGGGAATCAAATCATGTCTATGGAAGAATGGTGAACCTATGCCAACTCATAAAATAACAAAATATATAAGAGAGCAAGAAAAATCAGATACAAGAGTTGTCCTTAAAAAAAATCATATTTTAAGGATAGGAAGGGGGGCATGGAGCCCCCCTTCTCCAAATCATAGTGACATCCATGATGTTGTCATAGCAAACCACTTGTTTTTGGGCAAGAATGAATAAGAGCTTGCTAATGTGAAGAAAATGAGGGGGCCATTAGAGAATGCATTTTAAAATGATGCTAGAGAGATTGTTGATCAAACCATTGTAAGATGCCTCGATATAAATAATGTCTTTTAATGTTTGATCAATATTGGGAAATATGTTGAGAAAAATAAATGATGCTCCAAAAAGGTACACGTGCAAAAGTTTTTGAGGAGCAGAACACCTTATTGTCAAAGGAAGTAAAAATACACTTCATTGGCTCCCATTTGGAATTTATGGAAACAAATAAGGGTGTCCATTGTTTCCAATGAATGGAAGAATGAAAAAAATTTGACTATTAGTCAATGTGATTGTGGTAGCATGGGAATCAAAGCCTATCTAGGGAACAATGGTGTACCTATGCCAACTCATAAATTAACAAAATATATAAAAGAGCAGGAGGAAGCAAATACTACAGTTGTACTTAAAATAGAGCATCATTTAAGGAGATCAAGGGGAACACAAAGGCCCCCTCCTCCATCTCATAGTATCATCCCTAATGTTGTAGTAGACAACTACCTCTTTTTGGGAAGGAATGAAGAAGAGCCCACTAATATGAAGAGAATGAGGGGGGCATTAGAGAGAGCACTTCAAAATGATGTTATAGAGATTGTTGACCTATCCATCGCAAGATGCCTCTATACAAATGGTTTGTCTTTCAATGTTGTTTGATCATCATATTGGCAAAATATGTTGAAAAAAGTAAATGACACTCCAAAAGGGTACACAGGCCCAAGTTGTGAGAAGTTGCACAACACCCTATTGTTAAAAAAAGTAAAAACTATAAACACTTCATTAGCTCGCATTTGAAATTCATGTAAACAAATAGGAGTGCCCATTGTTTTCATTGGATAGAAGAATACTAGAAAGTGATTATTAATCAACGTGATTGAAATGTTCCCTAAAGGGACAATATTTTTTAATATTTTGGATTGTGATTGGTAGGTGAAGGATGCACAATTTTTTTGTTAACATCTTTATATAGTGTATTCAAGAAGGGGGTCCTCAAAATGTTTTTCAACTCAACGAACAATGCAAAAATTGTAGAGAGGCTAGAATGTTGGTTGAGACAGTTTTCATATATATTTTGGGCCAATTCTGTTATCTACTCACTCAACCTCATGCTCCAAACATTGAACAAGATATAGATTGAATTAAACAAGTCTATATTGAGGCTGAAGAGAGATAAATGTTCATCACAAACCACCACATGTCATAGGCCATTTTAGATCATTCTTGCAACTAGAGCTACTGAAGGTAAATGAACCAATACAATTCTTAAATTCATGTTTACTTCAGTAATTTGTTTTTTAAAATTTAAGTATGCTTTCTTTTTTGTCTTATTTTCTTTTTTTTTTGAATAGGCTATTGAGACCCAATTTTCATTCAACACAATTGTCTTAAGATGACTTGTGAAGTTGCAAAAGGTATTTTCTAGCATGCTCATCAACCAAAGTCAGTCCATATGGAGGCAATCCAACAATGAGAGGGTAACAAATATAGAGAAGATGATCCTCGATGATACTTTGTGGGACCACATGGAATACCTTTTTAGTTTCATCGAGCCCAACATGAGTATGATTTACTTTACTAACATGGATAAGCCATGTTTGGTAGAGGTATACAATGGCATTGACTCAATGATGGAGAAGATGAAGTCCATCATAAATGAGAAAAACAAGATTTTGAATAAAATTGCTCAAAGACATGCAATCAATCTGTGTTGAGCAATGGAACAAAATGACCACCCCACAACATTTCTTTCCATTGCATTGACTTACTAAACACTCCCTGACTCTATATGGAGGATATAGTTACAAGTTTGCTAATTTTGTAGCCTCCATTGATCAAAGTGTTTTCACTCTCTGTGACAAGTATATGAATTATGAAGGATCCTCACACTTAAAGAGTACCTCAATGGTAATATATTGCTACAATTCAAAGCTCTTGTGATAAAATTTTATCACAAGTTTCTTAATTTTTATTGCACTCACTAAATGTGATTTTTTTTCTTAATTTATTATTTTCAAATTTGAAGTTTGATTTACAATTTTATAACTCTAACTCTCACACTTTGCCTCAATAGGTTGCTAGTTTCTCTTCATCCAAGTGGAATTAGAGTACATACTCCATCCACTTAGTGAAATGCAACTGACTGGCATCAAGTAAAGGAAAGGAGCTAGTTTACGTGCATTCCAACTTGCGCCTTCTTACTCACAAACATAATGACACAAGGAAGGGCAACAAAATTGTGAGATGTAAACCCAAAGCAAACTAGCTTGGATGTTTCTATTGCCACACAATCTTCACTCTTTGAGGAGTCGGATAGCCAGTAGACTTTTACTATGATTGTTTGTTGGGTTGCATGTGGTTCTTGTAATCTACCTACACCATCTAATGTCAAAGATGATGATGATGTTGGTCTTGATGATGACCCATATGATGCTGATTGCTAATTATATTATTTTAATATTGAACATGAATATCTATAATGACATTCAAATTTGACAAATTGATGGTAGTTTTGTTTACCATATGCATGATGTATGGTATTCTGAACTTAATTCCTATTTTTAGGCTGCAAATATCTATAATATATATATTTATGATTTTTCCATGTTATTTGTACGGACATACACAACCCCCCCAAAAAATTCTGTATTGGCATACTATACCCACATACCCATATCCAATTCAGCAAATTAGCATTATAACTAACACCGAACATAATGTTAGAGCTTCTCATGTACACAGATGATATTCAAATATGGCATTAGGGCATGCGACGCATCATATCTCTCATACATTGTAGACTAGTATTTTATCAATGAAATATGATGCAAAACAGAGAGATGACTACTGACCTTCTAACAGTATGAGTATTCCCAAGGCCAGTTGAAATAATGAGCAACCCATTCGTTGGCAAGGCAGAAAAAAGTTTTCGGACCCTTCTGTCCATGTTCTTCAAGATTGTCTCTAATTCTATGGAAATAGTGCATCTGGATTTCTTTTTTCCTTTGACGATTTTTTCACTGCAGGTTGTTAGTGCAACCATCTCTGCAGCTTGGGCATTCAAAGTTTCAGCATTTCTTGATTGCTTTTCATAATATGAATCAAGATCGGAAAATTGTGTCCAAACAAAGTTTACATTTTCATTTTTCACCTGAAAATGACAAATTCAAACAATTGAAATGTAACCAAAAAAAACATTTTCAACTGAATGGAAATGAAACGCCAGCCTAGAAACTTGTCACTCCTAATATAAACACTTTTAAAGTCACTTCTCAGTTAGAAAAAACATTAAGCCAGAAACCTCTTTTGCAGCCTTTGAAAGTGCATCATCATCTGAAAAAGATAAGATTGCATTGCATGATCCAGAAGCATAATGTTGTAAAACTTTCTTCTGATCAATAAGTGAGCATTTTTGTCCTTGATCACTCAAAAGTGAAACCAAATTTTGACGTGAAACAGAAGATGGCTTCCCAAATGCTGGCCCTGCAAGCATATAATCATTTTAGACTAACTTCACATTGTGTACACACCCAGAGAATGTCTTACAGTAGCACAGCTTCAATAATCAATATGAATATTATCTATTAGTACTTCAAATTCCTCCTATTTGGTCTCAATATTAGCCTGAGCAAGCATGACTACCTCTAAAATTTAATGCAGTCCTTGAATGCAAGTTACTGTTACGAAAAAAGTGCATTATAGAAACAAAGTTTCAAAATTGAGGAGATTAAAAACATACAAAAATTGTTAATGATAATCATACAACAATATTATTGATATACCTTCCATTTTTTCTGATCCAGAAAAAGATAACTTTAATTGATGAAAGAATTTGAAAAGCAAAAGGTATGTCAGATAGTATTAATTGTAGCCTACAAATGTGCAATGTGTAGTACTATGGCAGAAAGAAACTAATTATATTACAGTCCATGATTAACCAAAATAGGTCAATGGGACATAAAATATGATCAGTTATATAAAAGAGAAGTACTGGAGTAGAAAAACCTTAATTTAAGAATAGTAATGAAAAATACAAAAGGAAAGCTGAACAAAGAAAGCAATAAGTAAACCTAAAGTTATATTTTTAGTTCAACAAAAGAAATAAAAATAATGCAGAGTAATCTCTTTTATCTTTACAATCTAACATCCAGAAACTCATATCCGCCTCTTGAATGGCTTAGCTCTATTGTTGTCATTTTGATTATAACTGACTTAATATGAATAGTAATGCTATAAATATTTTCTACATTATCAGTTGACATTGATTATGTTATTTCAGTGTTCACTTTAAATCTGAACAGCTTTATGATTATTTACATGTATCAGTTTTGATTTGGAAGATGGTACTGATGAACCTTGTGATCATAGGTACATGGGCTGTTGAAGACTTGGGGGAAGGGGTGAGTATGAAATAAGTCATTGGCTGTATGATAAGATTAAAACAATCCAGTGTCAACTTGATGGCAAATTGATTCGATTACATTCTCTTCATACCATGTCAGTGTCATGTTTGTTTAAGTGTTATGCTATTATCTTTGCCAGTCTTTGTTGAGTGTGGTATGGTCATCATGGTGTTAGCTAGGTTGTAAGGGATTTGACCACCCCATTTTGTTTGGATTGATGAAAAATTTATCAGGGTTTTCTTTGCATGAACCTAAAAGTTGTCCAATTTTTCTTTGCAACAGGTCTTATGCATCATTTGCAAGGCTACATGCTATCAAGACTACAGCCTCAGCTTACAAGGAGAGGTTCTTACTTTTCCAAAGCTATAAATGGTTTTGTGTAACTCATTATGTTTCCCATTCTTCACACTCATAAAAAATGCATTTTTGTTTTCCATGTTATGTTGTATTGTGTTTCTCAATTTGTGACATATTTGTTATGTAGGGTTGTGTTTTCCCTTTAAGTAATGTGTTGTCCTATTTGCCATTTAGAGTGATCTTCTATTAGATGCTTTAGAAATGGTTTGATATTTTACCCAACCAATAAAGCACCAGTCTACAAACTAAACCAAATATTTTGAAGTTCTCTTATGCGCCAAGTATATGTTGTTTCCCTAGATAAACCAATTGTTGTACCCATTTGAAAATTTCAGATTGTGTCAAGATTCAACTAAAAAAGTCCGTGGTTTTCCCAAGTGCGAGTCACGTTTCAAACATTGTCTGGTTTTCTTCATCATGTGTGTGTGTGTGTCATCTTTATTGCTTTTTTTGTATCTTTACAAGGATCATGGAAGGAAGTTTTAAAAGTCATTCATCACAGCAAACAAAGGCAGTCTTCATCAAAGAAATTTTCCCAGACAGGAGAAAAAGTATGCACCTATAAGTGGAAAAGCAAAGTCAAAGAATTAAAGTCAAATATCTCATTGTCAGGGATGCACCTTTGTGAAGGAAATGGAATTTTAATTATAACTTCAAAATTGCATTGCAAGTTGTGCACTTAATATAAAGAAGAATGTGGCTCACTTTGCAAAATTCATGATTCCTATTGTTAAGGGCACACCTATATGAGGTAAAAAGCAATTTTTAGAGGATGGACTTACATTATAAAGTGTGCATTTGATATAGGCATAGGTGAATTTGAAGCGAAAAAACCATGAAAGTTAATTTGGGTGTGTGCTATCAAAGGAAACCAGCAGGATATAAATAGCAAAGTTGAAACCTATAATAGAGGAAGCTTTTAGCTTCTAGACTCATTTATTTCAAATCAGCAGATCATAATCTGACTTCAAAAATAGAATGACAGTGGCTAGCATATACCAGTGCACAGTAGACAAAGATAATGTTGTACCCCAAATTAAATTTTTTGCTACACTTAGGAATTTTGTAAAAATGGTAAAAGTCTTGTCAAAATTTGTCAAAAAGGTCAGAAAATGGAAATTTGCATGTCATGCATGTTGGTCAAAAAACTCAAAATTTTCAAAATCTGAGGATCTGGGTCTGCTCAGAGCGAAGTTATCTACAAAACCTAGATCTCAGTTTTTTGGTCGTAAATTTTAGGAAATTTTCTAAAAATAGAAAGTTTCTTAAAATAGACTTTTTTTTTCTAGGTTTTTTCTCAAATGGATGCTAGCAAAATTTTCTAAAAATAAAATTTTGGCTTCCAGGGCTCAAACTGATTTTGATTGGTTTGAAATACTTCCTCATCAAGATGGTCCAGTCATAATCATCAAAAGATCAGTTTTTCTTTGGTGGGTCTATTCTGCATTTTCATAAGCTAAAACAGGAGCTCAGAGGTCATCAATGGAGGTTGATCAACTGCCAAGTGTCAAATTCAAGGTCTCTAACACTACACAGATCGAGAAATGGCAAAAGATGTTCGAGGGGAGGAAATTTTCCTAACACTAGAGATGCTAGGTGCCTCTGCCTAGTCAAGGCGCCTAGCCATTCATGCCTTAGCATATTTTTCAACCTCGACAATCGAAGCATGGCATGGAGCAGAGAACACGAGGAGGAAAGCTGAGAGTTGAAAAATACAAACTCAAAAGAAAAAAAAAAACTAACTCTGGAAGAGTTGGGCATAGCCAGGGGCGCCCAGCCTTTAAGACCACCAAAAGTAGTATTTATGGTTTGCCATTCTGGGGATTCTTCTCAAGTTTCTTCAAGCTTCAAAATGAATTCATCAACAAGATCACTAGATTTGTCAAACTACCAGAATCTCAAGTTGAACAGAGGAGTTGCATCAGAAGGACAAAACTATAGATTATAAAAATCATGAAATTTTTTTAAGTCTAGCTCATAAAGGCGCCCCTGCTAGCTAGGGGCACCCATTTTTTCAAGGCCTCAGATGCTATTTCTAGGGTTTGTGCTTCCAAGACATTGTTGTTGAGAATCCTTTCGGCTTCGCAGTTAATCTATCAACAAGTCCATCAGATCAATCAGTCAGCCGAAATTGTGGATTGAACAGAGAAGTCTTGACAGAGAGGCAAACTGCAAATCATGAAAATCATTGAAAATATTCTTAAGTCTAAAGAATAAAGGCGCCTCAGGTAGCCAAGGGCGCCTAAGGTTTTGAGACACCAAATCTAGCTGCTAGGGTTTGTCAAATTAGTCATTGTCTTCAGAATTCTGTAGGCTATCCAGTGAATGTCTTAGTCGGATCGTCCGATTCATCAATCACTCGCAATTGCAGATCAAATGGAGGACGAAGCATGGGGTACCAATTTGAAGGTTGAAAAACATCCAAAAATGACTAAGTCAGGTGATCATGGGTGCCCCAGGAAACTAGGCGCGCCCAAGCTTTTGAGGATCTAAAAGTGGAAATTAGGGTTTGTCACGTCCAACAAATTTTCTTCAGATTTGATTAGGCTCTTCAACGGAATCATCAGTGAGCTCGTCAGATTTTTCAATCACCAGATATTGTAGACTGAATGGAGGGATAAACACGTGCAAAATGAAAAAGTCAAAAGAAAGATGAAAAATCTAATAAAATATTCTAACTCTGGAGGAGTTGGGTGCCCCAGCTAGCCAGGGGTGCCCAAGCTTTTGACCCCCCCAAAACTACTTTTTCGGGCTAGTCACCTCCAGAAGATCTTTCACATAATACTTCAGGCTCCACAACAAGATAGTCAGCTAGTCCACAAAATTCATCGAGCACCCGGAATTGAGGATCAAACTGAGGTCAAAATCAAGCAAAAAAGTTGGAAATACCGAGAAAAATGGCTAAGTCTGCCAAGAAGGGCATCCAAGAATCAATGCCTTAGTAAATTTTTCAAATTTCATCCTTCAACATTCGAAGCAGTGTCCACATTCAACGAATCTAGCTCAAGATTGGCTTCAAAGATTTAAACCTGGAGAATAAAAGCGATTTTATCCTCAAAACCTATTTAAGAAGGCTTTTGGCATTCATTATTCACTTTTTACAGCATCCAGAGGAGGAAACGTACAATTTTCTTTACATAGATTTCGAGGCCAAAATGTGGCGCTTTTTCAATGTTCTTCGTGGTTTTCATATCAAGTTGCATAGAGGCTCACTTTTTCATGCTTTATTTTTCTAGGGCATTACATTTTAGAAGGGGGTCATCTTTTTCAAATTCCATCAATTTGGGTCCGCTTGGTTTTTCATCCTCTTCAAGTTTGGAAAATTTTATATTTTCAAGAAACTGTTTTTTCCACGCTTTTTCGAGAAAACCTCAGTTTTCTCAAAATCTAGTAATCTGGGTCTATTCAATATGAAATTGTTTACAAAACCCAGATCCTAGTTTTTCAACTATTTTTCGAAGCTCTACATGTTGAGGAAAGATTAGCTTTTTCAAAAAACTGACAATCTAGGTTGCTTCAAAATATAGTTATCTTCAAAACCCATATCTTAGTTTTTCAACTATTTTTGGCCAAAAAATTGAACATCATGCATGTTCTTGAAAAAATCAATTTTTCTAGTTTTCATCGATCTGGGTCTCTTTAGAACGACATTCCGTACAAAATCCAGACCTCAGTTTTTTTTCGAGAATCTGCTTTTTCAAGAAAATTCAGCAACTTGCTTTCAGCAGTTTGTGCAAAACTTTTTCAGACATTGGCGTGTTCACAGTCAAAATTGAAGATTTTCATCTACAATATTTTTCCATTGAAAAATCAGGAGAAGTGTCAGAAGCATAAAACCTGCAGAAGAAACAGAGGAATATGTTGAAGCAAGAGGATATATTTATAAAAGGTCATCACTCCAGTTGCGGATATAGTTTCCCAAAATATCCATGAATGAGTTATCTTTTCAGGACAGCAAAGATTTCCAAAGATAGAATTAAAGTAACAGTTAATTTGATGCCTTTTCCGATTTTTCTTGCTATTCTCATTCATGATTATCTATTCTTTGAGAAAGAGGAAAAATCAAGTTGTAATAGTTGGAACTTTCCTTGCTTTTTGCTTTCAGTAGGTTGTCAGTTAGTTGTCATATTTTAGTTTTAGAAATAAAGCTTGTGACTTGGCAAGTCTTGTTGTAAAAGCAAGGAGATTTTAGGGTTCCCTACTCCTCACTTGTGTATAAATAAGGGAAGCCTTGCTCATTTTTCTTTAACCATTATTGTGATAGCAAATTGCTGAGCCTATTTGGCCTGCAAGTTGTTATTCAGTGTCTGTTCACTTAGTGTAAGAGCAAGCTTGCATGCCTACCTTTTGTTGCAAGATATTGTTCAATTTATGTGTTTTGTGTCAAGTGTATTCTGGTTGATCGCTAAACTACAAGCCTGTTATTGCTACAATCCTGTTGTCCTAGAAGTGTAATCTTTGCTATTTGAAATTTGAGAAAGGAAATCTTATGCTTGCTTTGTTGCTTTGATCTACTATCTTAGGTTTCCGTTTTATGTGTTATACTTATATAATCTGTAATGTCGCTTTCCAAACAGTGATCGGTACTGTTGGCTGTTAGCCTATCCCGGAGGCCCGTAGGCTAGTCGGAAGCTGAAATTAGGGTTTCCACTTCTGAGGAGGTTTTGAGGTCTTGCATGTGAGAGTTTCTAACGCATGTCTGGTGGAGCTCTCTGGGTTTTTGGAGAGCTTCGTGATGGGGTAACATGCATGACAAGTTATTGACTTGCATTCTCGGCTGCTTTTGGAGGCTTGCATGTCGGAGTTTTTCAGTTTGGATTCTAGATTCCTTCTGGGTTTTTAGAGAGCTTCGTGGTGATGTGACATGCAATTGAAATTGATGACCTTTTATGGACTTACTATTTTTAGTAAGTTGGGACAGCTGCCCAAAATGTAGAGAAAATGTGTTTGGAACAACTTACTATTTTTAGCAGTATGCTATTTTTAGTAAGTACTATTTTTGGCAATGATATTTTTAGCAGCAGTTCAATGTAGTGGCTATTTTTGGCAGGTCAGATTGGGCAATTGGTCTTTCCAGCATCCTTGGAGCTATTTTGGTAAAATTGGAGTTTGTGATGGCGTCCTTTGGAGGAGGTAAAATATTTAAATATTTTAATTGGCTAAGGCTTGGGATTATTGAAAAAGGATAAAGTCATATTTTAATGCTTATGTGGGACGCCTAGCTTTGGAAGAGTAATATTTTATAAAGTGTTTCTCTTTAATACTTGGGATGCCTACTTGAAGAATATTTGCAATTTTAATAAAGTTTATGGGTCCCTTGAAGTGGACGACTTGGAGGAAATGAAATGAATTATTTAAGTTGGGATCCATTTTGGAGGCAATTGTAATTTGAATTTGGGCGCCCCTTCTAGAAGCTTTTGGAGAATCATATCAAATCTATATATTGAGGATCTTGCTCCTTCATTTCTTATCCATGAGAAAATACATCGTTATGCTGCCGAAATGGTGAGAGAATGCTTCGAGGAATGCATACCTCCTAGTGTGTTGGCTTGGTTTCTTGCTTGAGAGATAGCAACTAATCAAGTGTGAGACTGTTCTTTATACAAAAGAACAGATGGAGCTTAATGTGGAGATGTTATTTATAGTTTTCTAATGTTTTGGAGTACTTTCACAGTTTATTGTTTGCTGGTTGGAGTGTTGGTTGTAGGTGTTTTTGGCTTGTAGCTCTTTGGGCGATTTTCTACTGGTTCTAGGTATTGACCCCATGGTTGAGTCTCCCCTAGGCACCCCTTATTGCTGAGTTGCAGATTTTCCTGTGGAGTCTTGGATTTATTCTTGCTGGTCGCCCCTCTTGGGAGGCCGTAATATGTGCTGGAGGAGTCTTTTTGAGCAAAAAAAATAAATAACCTTAGTTTGCAGCTATTTTATGATCTCTTCTTAGTTGCCATCCATCTAGGAGTCTATTGCATCTTGTCTCATGTTATTTGGAGTGATATGGAGTGATTTATGAGAGTTTTAGTGAGTCTTGTAGTTGCTGGTTATAAATTACAGTTTGTTGGTTTAGTATTTCAGCTTGTCTTTAGTTGGGATTTTGGTGTGCTAAATCATAGTTTGGAGTCTGGAGGAGTTTGGTGAACATCTAACATTATTTGCAGCATTGGGACATTTCAATTTACAATGTTATTTGCAGGATTCTATCTCATTGTAAAGCTGTTACAGTAGTACTGTTCAGCTATCTTCATATTTTGTTGAGTTACATTGTATTTCCCACTCGTAGTGGAAGAGGATGGCTTAGCCGCCTATTTTACTTATTGCAAATCATATTCCCAAGATTGTGGAAGAGACTAGCCTCATTGTCTTCATTGTACTGCATTTCATGTTGTCTTCATTGTACTGCATTTCATACTACTGATCAACTGAGCCATCACCAATGCATTAGATCCTCAATGCCATATGGTAGCACCTCACCCACCTTGGGTCTTGAGTGCACATTCTTGGTGTTGGGTTGCTTTCGACATTGCATTCTATTTCTTTGTTACTAACGATCCTCGGCGCCATATGACAACACCTTTTCCATCTTGGGATTGAGTGTGCATTCTTGGCGTAGAGTTACTTTGTAGCAATTGGTTTGGATTTGGGCTAACCTTAACGAGTGCTTGTTGTACTAAATTGTTCATTGAAAAAATTGAAAAAAAACTAGTTGGCTCATTATAGTGGTATCAGAGCCAAGAACCTACCATCCTGTGAAAAAACAAAGCTCAGTTGTTAGATGGCTACAGAGAAGTCTATATCTGAGTTGTTACAGGAGCTGTCCATGCTTATGAGAGATCCTGACATTAAAGGGGCATACTCGATGATATTTGCAAAATCTAAAATTTTGAATGGAAAAGCAAAACATTCTATTGATAAAGGGGTAGAGAAAGAAGAAGTGCCTGTTTGTGGGTTGCAGCCCACAAATGAGCAATACTGGCACAAGCAAGGTGCATTTGTCACCTGAAAATGATTGTAAGTTTGATAAAGAAACCTTGACAGTTGAGGAGTGTGTGGGAGAGCCCCATAATACTCCCCTAGACTTGCATGTGATAGCAAGTGATGAAGATCAGTTCGGTGGAAAGAACATAGCAGCAATCTTGAATCCTAATTTGAATTCATCCCATGAAGGTTTTGAGACTAAGGGCTCCACAGAAGATGTTGGTAGAACTGTTGTGTGGGATGAGTTTGTTGAAGAAGAGCAAGATGAAGAAAATACTAGTGGTGTCATAGAACCAACTTATGACCACTACTATAGTGATGATGTTGGTGATGATTCTAAAGAGTTCATGCAAGATCATATTGAAGATTTGGTGAAGAAGGATTTTCCTCATGTTACTGTCCCAACTTCCCAAGAATTTCCACATGAAGAAATTAGTAACATATATTTACTCATGATGGTTTCATAGAAGATAAAAATGATGAAGCTTTCAGAACAACGAGCATTGAAGATTCTTTACTTCATTACAATGGTGTCATGGGAGGTATTTGGTTTGATCAGCAAACCAAACCAAAAGAAAGGAATTTTTTTTGAGGATATCAATTTAACTGAGTTGGGTGGTGACCTATTCAAAGAGTCAACACTCCAAAAGAAGCACGGAGAGCTCTTTTCTTTTGATCAAAACAATTAGCCTCTTACCGTTTGGGATCCAGGTGTGAAGGCACCTAGCGATGACAAGGAACCAGTGTGGGATGAATTTCCCTTTAATCCGGATCATGAAATGGAACTTGATGAGGACTCAATATCAGCAAACAATGGTGACAATATGCTTGAGTTTGGGGCTGCCTTCAAGTTTGATCAAAGTGACATTGAGGTGGAAGCAGAGCTAGAGGGCCATATGGCTCTTGAAGATGGAAAGTTTGAAGGTATTACTAAACACAAATCTGATTTATCAATGCATGAAGCTGATTGCAAGCAATGGGTTGAAGAATTTGTAGAGTATGATGCTTTTTATGACAATGAGCATTCTCCGCTAGTTGGTGGTGAAGTACAAGAATGTTGGAGCAGCTATGGGGGCAGTGATTGCAAGAAACAAAGTTCTGATTTTTTCTTGCAGCCTATCAGTAATTCACCGTCTTTACATGTTCATGAATGGGCAGATCAGTGCAAAGTATCTTATGGAGAGGAAGTGCAAGCTCTATCCCAATTTGATCGCACACACAGTTTGGTTGAAGATCTCTACTGGAAGGCTCAGTTTGCCCTTCCTAATTTGCAACTTATCAAAGACTCTTTGTAGGCATTGAAATTAGCGTACATACACTTGATTGAAGATTGAGATTATGCCTTCAAAATTGCAAAGAAGACCATTAGTGCTTTCCAAGAAAAGGAGAAAAAGGTTGATGAGCTTACTCTTAAGCTTGAATCAACAAAGGACATGTTAGAGAATACTCAGTTGGCTCTAACGGAGGTAGAAGATCAACTTGCTGATTTCAAACATTTTAGGGAGCAAGAAAATGGATAAAGAGCTAAAGAAATCAAGCAAGTAATTGAAGAACTTGATAGTCTTCAAGAAGAGTTTGACTTGGGGAACTTTCCATGAAAATCCTTAGTTGCATGTGCAGATTTGGACCAGCAATATGGAAGTGAGCAAGATGAAAGGAATGACTTCCAAGTCTTTGACAATCCTCTCTTTGAAGTGGGAGCAGAAGCAACTTATGTCAATCCTTTCTTTGACTTGAAAAATGAGTCATGTGGTGAAGTGACCAAGCATGAGGTCGAGTATAAACCCCAGTCTATGGATGCTTTGATATCATTCCATGAGGATGTGCCACATTTTGTGATTAGTAATCTTCCAAGGCTTTTTGTTAGTGAATGCATAAGAGGGTTTGAGGATGAAGTCTCCGCTTGGGAAGGGTTGAAGCAAGATGATTTCAACATCTTTGACATCAAGGTGTTATTAAAACAAGTCTTGGTAGCTGCTGGTAACTTCATTACAGCAGCAAGGAGTGAAGATTTCAGACTTGTTACTCATGAAGTTGGGGAGAAAGATGGACAAGAACATGGTGTTTACATATTTGTCAATCCATTTCTTCAGTTGAGTGATGCTTTAGCCCATACTAGTCTATTTTGGAAGTTGGACTTAAAGACAACAACTATTCCATGCTCCATTGTTGTCAATGCCTTCATGGATTGGTTTCAAGGGTTCATGAGTGAAGCTACCAATTTCTTGAGTATGCACTTGGTTATAACTAGCACTTGGAGATGTGTTGAGTTTTCTTTTTAGTTTGTTTAAAATCATTTTCAGTTGGGTATCCATGCTTGGGATCCTCAACTTGGCTTGATAGAGCTAATTACATATGGAAAGGACTTTTGGAGGGATAAGGATAAAATTGTCATATTTTTTGGTGCTGTCCCTTCTTTACCAGCCACTTGATGGTCCCATTTATTCATCAACAAATGGATTGGAGAGAAATTGAGTATGCGTTGGAGAGATGAATGAATGGTTGCTCTTGGGAGTGATTCTCGGCGAAGACAAGGGCAGATTTTGAGACACGAGTTTGCTGGTTGGTGGCAGACCAGCCACCTTACATGGGGAGTCACTCTCATTCAGGAGAGTTGGTTCATCACTTCTTGTCAAAGAGGTGGTAGTTTTCAGTTGGAGGTTGCTCTAGTATGTTTTCCAACCACCTTGGAGGTGGTATCTTCCAACACAATGCTCATCTCACATGCTCACACTTGGGAATTCCATTGGTGTTGTTGCTTTCCCTTGTGTAGAGCATGTTGGGTGAAAATTATGTAATCAACTTTTCGATAGATTACACAACTAGGACTTCAGCCATAGCTATGTGAGATATAAATCTCTCCTCTCAGAAAAGGGAGGTGCCCTTCTTACTGCTGACAGAAGCTATGGTAAAACAAATAAAGTAATTACAGAATGTACACAATACTTACGAAGTGGGGGGGGGTGTGTCACATTCATCCTTCTCTCTTTTTTCAGAGAAGATGTTTACAATGCTCCATTGTTGGAAGTTCTCAATTCACAATAACCTTAAACGTTCAACAAGCAGTAATACGTATACCTCTATCTTGTCAAAGCAAAGCATAGAGATACCAAAAGTGATTAACAATAAACAAGTAAAATAAAAGGGAAAGCTCACGAAGGCACAAAGTCGTTCCGTAGCTTTTTCAATGGTAGATCTGTGAAAGACGTATCGTTTGTTGTATTAGAAGCACAAAGTCTTCTTAGATACAGGAATTCCTCGAACAGCATGAACAATTACAAGCGCAAAGTCTTGTAGATCATCCAACCAAAGCATCCAAAGAGCATGAACAATTACAAGCACAAAGTCTTGTAGATCATTCAACAATAGTTAAACAAAACACAAATGTAAATCCAAATAAAGGATGTAACACAAAGTTTACATGAATTACTTAGAGTCCTTCAGATATCACTTACTAATCACCACCAAATGAGATCAATTCACAAGACTATTGAATCCAACACAAAGTTTGGTTTGCAATCTTCTTCTTTATTGATCAGATTTCATTCGCAAAGCATGAACACAAAGTTTCACAATTTTGCTTCAAAAAGGGCAGCACTTCGTTGCAAAATACTAAAAGATAAACAATACAAAGGAAATCCCTCGTATATATAGAAAGAGGGAAGAGAAAAATTAGGAAACTAATTGAGAAAATCAAGGAAAGTTGGGTGAGCGATTCTAGGAGATCTCACCTAACTTTGACCAAAGTCAAAGTGTAATTTTTCTTAATGAAATTACATCTTGAACTTGGTGCAATTACAATTTACAAAAAGACATATAAAATGTCAGGAAATATTTACAAGATGCATAATGTGAAGCATCAAAAATGTCAACACTGGAGATCAGGAACATTCATGTTTCCTTACTTTGGGCACGAAAGTCTTCGTATTTCTTCCTGGTCTCCTGCACGAACTTCTCATCCGAACCAAGGGTGTAATCCACAATGGTGTGAATTCTCATGATCGATCTCATGGCAGATGAGTGAACCTTCTTGCACCTGTCAAGATGCGTTTTTAGGTTATCCAATGTGAGCCTTGTATCACAAATGACGTTTAGAGAGGCTTTTGAAAAGTCTGCACTGTCAATCAACTTCATGATGGCTTCTTTGAAGATCTGGGATATTTCTATGGCTGGCGAGAAGATACAATTTTCCTCAAGAAGTTGTCCTGGTAACTCCTTGATACCTTTATCAAGAATCACACGATGTCCTTTGACATCTTCCTGCACTTGGTGGAGATCCTCCGCAAGAGATTGAATTACTTGAATTCGATGTTTCAAGGATTCTCTTACCTCAATGAATTTTTCTTTATCAGGAATTACCCCGGCTTCCACCAATTTACTGAGCTTTACCTATTTTATCTATGACCATGACAACAGGCATTTTTCCATATCTTTGCGCTCCTGGGAAAGTATACTTTTCTCCTTATCAAGCTCTGTGGTGAGCTTGGCCAGCAGAGTAGTTTTCTCGTCCGTAGCAATTATAATCTGAGATCCGTGTTCTATGATCTTCTCAACAAAATCATACAACACCCTGCCTTTGGTGGCGAACTTGTCAGCTTTCTTGATAGCTGGGTCCTCAATACTCACTGTTGCCAGCAGTTCTGCATTAGTTGAAGATCCTGCAAGTCTCTTTACAACAGTGGCATAATGCTCTGCCCTCTGTTTGTACATATTGCGAGCTTGCTTCATTTTACCCAATCTTCCAGCCAAGATGTCCAATGTCACTTGCGCATCTGCTTTTGCACTTTCATTGGTAACTTTGCCAAGCTGGACTCTTGTTACTGTGTAGTCCTCCATATTGACATCTTCTTGCGGTGGTATGCCAATCTCCGCATACTTGTGACCAGTCTTGTCGACATTTAGTCTTGAGTATACTTTCGCCTTTTTCTTCCCTTTGGCTTTTGGAGGCTTGAGTATACTATCTCTTCGAGGTCGAGCTCCTCTGGAGAAATCATTTGTTTCTTCCGCTTTGACACTTGAGATATCAGCCAAGGGGGAAGAAAGGAGGTGTGAACTTCTGGATTCACCGTCAACTCTGTCGTCATTGTCACTTCTGAAGTTACCATGGGTATTGTGACAATGGGCGAAGTGTCTATCATCATTGCTCCTGTAGACTGCACATTGAGCTGATCATGTATTGATTCATTCATGAACCGATTGAACTCAGTTTCAGAAGTGATATCATATGACGGTGATGATAGGCTAGGAATGGATGATGGAGGACTTGACAAAATATCAACCGTGTGAATGCTCGTCACTGAGGGAGTATCAAGCAAGGACGATGCTACAGGAATAGTGGATACCTCTACTGTAGGAATGCTTGTGGTAGGAATAGGTGATGAAGGAACAGGAGGTGGAGGAGTACTTGGATTTGGAGGAGTATGACTAGAAATCACAGGCGATGACATTCTTGGAATTTCCTCAACTATATTCTCAGGTGGAGACATAGTTCTTTCTTGATCATGCTTGGGTTCTTGTTGATCACCCTCTTGTCTCTTCGATTCTGGTTCACCTTCAGATTCTTCTTCAGAATCTTCTCCAGACTCTTGTCCGCTTTCAGAAACTTCTTCTGCATCGGAGTCTGCTTCTGCTGAGTCTTCATCTTCAGTGGATTGGTCACTGGAAATACCTTCTTCATCGGAATCTATCTCCTTGGAAATAACCCTTTTACCTTTAGAGCGAGATGGTTCAGATTCCGTGGTTTCTCCTTCTGGGACAACCTAGGTATCTTTCTTGCCAACAGTAAACTTGATTCTGGGACCTCTTCGTGAAAAAGTGGGAACAACCGCTGATTTATTTTTCATGCGGAGTTCTTGCTATCGGCAAGCTTCTGCTTTGGATTCTTCTCTAAGTTACCTGTTCGGTTTTGGGTTCGGGTTCGGGTTCGAGAACCTGGTTCGCCGGTCCGGGAAAAAAAAAAATTGGGTTTGGGTTCGTTTTGGGTTCGGTAATACAAAAATATATAAAAATCATAAATATATACATATTTGCAGCACTAATTAAGTTCAAAATACACCACCATATTAATAGTCAAATAACATAGCAAAAATACACCACCACTTTATACTCAAAAGTCAAATGTCATGATATAGAATTATAAATTAAAGTTCAAACTTCAAACATAAAAATGTCAAGTGTTTACAATCAGCCATTAATAATTATTAATTATTGATCATTGATCAATCGAATCATATGGGTCATAAAAAAAAACAGCATCATCAACATCATTAGATGCTACATTTTGTGTAGAACCACAAATAGCATTAGTGGCACTCACACAAGCACTGCCACTAGCACTAACACTACCGCTCTCATGCTCAGTAGTAGCTGCTTCAGGCTGATAGTCATCATCAATATCAAGTGCAGCTAAGTGACTTGTGGAAGCATCCAAGTCAAGCTGCTCTGACTCAATATCCCACCTCCTTGTGTCTCCTTCTCTGTAAGAACTATGTTTGTGTGTAAGGAGGCGCAAGTTTGAATGCACATACACCAAGTCCTCATCCTTTTTTGAATGTAGCCTATTGCGTTTTATTGAGTGGATGAAGGAGTATGTGCTCCAATTCCTCTCAGAAGAGGATGAACTAGCAACCTATTAAGACCAAATTAAATTAATAAATAGTTAAGAGTTACAAAATTTAACTAAACAAAATTATTAATTAAAAATTAAAATTAAAATTACAAATATAAAACTTAATTGGGATAAAAAATTTATTGCAATAGGTTGGAGGTGCATGTATTCTTGCCCATGGAAGTACCACCAACTATGAGCATCCACCATACACTTGTCTCGAAGAGCATCCATATTCTGATCAACACTCCCAGAGCATGCAAAAGCCATAAACTCAGCCCTCACTCGATCACGTTGGTCACGATCAGTGAAGATTCTACAAATTGCTGCCTTGTACCCTTGGGCCACTTCACCATCCCTATATGGAGCAACTCTTGATGAAGCAGAAAGTATCTCAGGACTATAATATTTGGGACTCAATGCAAAAGCGAGAAGATGCAAGGGAGTGGTCATTTTGTTCCATCTATCAACCATGATTTCCTATAGCTCTTTGAAGAATTTTTCTTCAGGATCTTCCTCTTTTGCATTGATGATGGATCTCATCTTCTCAATCATTGAGTCGATACCATCATATACTTCGCCCAAACAAGGTCTATCCAAGTCAGTGTAACGGATCATGCTCAATATGGGCTTGGTGAAACTGACGAGATACTCAACACGATCCCACCAACCATCATCTAGGATCCTTTGGTTGATCCTATTTGCCCTTTCATTGCTAGATTGCCTCCATACAACCCAATTAGGGCTGATTACCATGGCACATAGTGCCTCACGAACCTTTATAAGTTGTCTCAACACAATTGTGTTGGAGGCAAAACGGGTCTCGGCAACATGTTTGAAAATCAAAATTAAAATATAATTTAAATATACAAAATCAAAATTTAAAAATTAAAATTAAAAGAAAATTCAAAAATTTAAAAATATTGAGAATTAACTTACCTTCAACAACTCCAATTTAGAGAATTGTCTAAATATTCCTTGCGTCATATGGTGGTTGGTGACAAACATTTGGATGTCTTCGCCCTCGGCATACACCTGTTTGATCCATTCAATTTTGGATCCAATTTTTTGTAGCATTAGATTGAGGGAGTGGACAGCACAAGGTGTCCAAAAAATGTGTGGATACTTCTCCTCAACCAATAACCCAGCAGCCCTACAATTTTTGGCATTGTCGGTTACAACTTGCACAACATTTTGATGGCCCACTTCTTCAATAGCTTGGCAAAGGATGTCAGCAATAAATGGACCATCTTTCACCTGTCCTTCACAATCCACTGCTCTCAAAGACATTGCCCCTTTAGGGGACACAGCAATAACATTGATTGTAATGTCCCCTTCTCGAGCATGATCTTTCCGGAGACCCGTAGGCTACTCGGAAGGTGAAATTAGGGTTTCGTGTTTTGGAGGTTGTTGTTGCTCGTGGATTGTTGATTGAATGGTGGATTCTTTCTGAGTTTTCAAAGAGCTTCGCAGTGGTGTGTTTTTCTTGGCATTCCGAGCACCTTCAGGAATTTAATATTTTTAGTAAATTCTATTTCTGGCAGTGGTCCTGTCGTTCTCGGCACAGTTGGCTTTCCTCTTCAGTTGACTCAGTTGGTTTGTTCGATTTTGGCCTTGGGATGCATTTTTGGAGAGATAAGTTCATTTTTTTTAAAAATGCTATATTTTAATGTTATAATACCCCCTTGGCCTAGTCTCATAACTTAATGTTGTATTAAAAAGGTGGTCTTTAAGGGGTGGCGCCTCATTGAGGTAATTTTATATTTATTAAGGTCAAAATTAAAGCTTTAAGTGGACGCCTATCTTGAAGAGATGAATTTTATTAAAAAGTCAAAAATGAAGCCTTGAGGAAAAGTGACGCCATTTCTTGGAGGGAAAAGAATTAGGGTTTCTAGAAGCTTCTAGAGGGGTCTTCACAAAATTATAAAAGGAAGTCTTGGGTCTTCATTTGGGCATCTGATATCTTGAGTAATGTTATGCTGCCGAAATGGTGCTGGACTGCTTCGAGGAATGAATGCCTCCTAGCCTTGGCTCGACTTCGTGCTTGAGAGATAGCACCTAGTGGAGAGGTTTGCTTATTGAGTGGATTCTGTAGTGAGTTTTGCATTGTAGCCATTGAGTTTTGCATTGTAGTGTTGTTTAAACAGTTGTAATTCAGTTATTTGCAAATTAATCAAAATCTGGAATTGCTGGAGTGTGTTGCAAATTTAAGTTTTGACTCATAACTCCCTGTGTGATTTTATTCTGGTTCTGGGTAGTTTACCCATGCATTTGCTAGTTAAGGGCACCCCTTTTTGAGAAGTTTGGGATTTTTTTATGAAGTCATTTATTTTATAGAGCAAAATCACCCTTCCTTGCAGCCGTACCATTCTGCACTTGCATTGGGATTCGTGCAAAAATAAACACAGCAGATTGGAGTCATTTCATGGTTCTTACTTGGGCGCCATCATGTTAGGAAGATAATGCATCTGGTTTGAGGTCTTTAGGCTGAGTATTGAGTGAGTTGTGAGCATTTTAGTGGATTCTAGGGTTGCTGGTTATGCATATTAAGTTGCTGTTCTGTCATATCAGCCTGCGTAAAGTCTATCATTTGAGTTGGGTTTGGGTTGAAAGTCTTTGTGATCATTGAGGAGACATTATACTAAATTGCAGCATGGTTATACTTTCTTATTCTATGTATTTGGCAGGCAAATCTCTAATTATTGTAAGTTGAATAGTAGTACTGTCAGCAATCTTACTTCTTCTCTTTATTGCATTGTAATATTTAGCATCTCCGTCATATGGTAGCTCCAATTCCATCTCAGGTTGGAAAGCACATTCTTGACGTCGAGTTACTTCAGCATAATAGTTGGTAGGGATCCTCTGACCACATGCTCGTCATTCTTCGACGCATTCTTGGTTAGAGTTCTTTGTATCAGCATTGCATTAAGACCCTCTGACCATATGCTCGTCGTCATCCGGCGCATTCTTGGTTAGAGTTCCTTTATCAGCATTGCATTGAGATCCTCTGACCATATGATCACACCTTGCCCAACTCGGGATCTTGGTGTACATTCTTGGTTAGAGTTCAATTCCGCATCGTTGGTTTAAATGCTAACCCTAACGATTGTGTATTGCTCTGCTCATTGTAATTGAAAAATTGAAAAAAATTGGCTCGGAATATTTCATTGATCAATGGGTGATTTCTTACATCTTTCCATCCATCAGAAACTATGGTCACCCCTGTTTCGATCCACGAATCCCTTATGGGCTTCAAAGAGTCTGCTACATGTTTCACCTTTTTCTCCAATAAGGTGCAACGCACCTTCTCAAAACTTGGGCCCTTATACCCCTTTGGAGCCTCATTAATAGATTTCACCATTTTTTGCCAATATGGTGAACGAACAACATTGAATGCCAATCCATTGGCATAGACACATCTTGCTATGTCTTGATCAACAATCTCTCTTGCCTCATTCTGAAATGAAGCTTCCAACGGTCCCTTAGATCTTTTATTTGAAGAGGGCATGGTTTGCTCTTGAGGGATGTCCATAAATGGATGGCTTTCTATAGGTGGAAAATAAGAAGGTGGTGTAGGGGGTTTCATGGATCGAGATCCTTTCTTCAAAGGATGGCTTGTTTTACCACTGGTTGTTTTTTGGTCTGCCTTTTCTTGCTCAGCAATATATTTCAACACTATATCTTTTGGAATGCCTTCGTTGTTTTCACCTGGACAATTTTTGATGCCTGTTTCAGGGATCCCGCACAAGTGCCCTTTTACTCGACTGTATGAGCTCGAATATTGAACATTGCAATGACTACAAATCCAAACATATCCTCCACCACCTGGAAGTTGCTGAACCATTTCTACATATTTCCAAAGGGGAGAGGCTGGGTTTATTTTGAAACGAGATTGGATTGAGCCTGAGGAGGTACCGGTTGCCATTGTAATACGGAATAGTGAATACCTAAGGCACAACATATTGAAATTTTGGTATTGATTCATTGAATTTGAAACTAAAAGACTTAATTAATTTCAAAAAAATGAAAAAATTGAACATGTGTTATAGACATTTAGAAGAATGAAAAGTAAAACAAAACAATAATTAAAAAGCAAAACAAAAGAGTTGAAGTTCACTTGTGAAAAAAAATGTAAAAAAAAAATCAAAAAACTTCAAAAAACCTACCTCTTTTGAAGAAATCTTGCTCTACGATCTTCTTAGCAACGAATAGACACTTGCAAGTGCTTAGGAATAGCACAACAATCAACTTTGAACAATCTACGATCAGCCTTCAAGTCTATTCCAGCTTGTGCAAGCAAAAGAGAAAGTTCAGCAATGGAGGCAAAAAATCCTTTTTTCTCATTCACAAATTGGTAAATGAGTTTCACTTTACCTATCATGTTTTTGAGGCAAATATTAGGGTTAAAAAGAAAAAAAAAGTCATTAAAAGTCAAAAAAGTAAAAAAAAAATGAAAAAAAAAGTCAAAAAACGGGCCTGGGAGCGGAATAGAACCCGGGTTCGAACTGGGTTCGAAATTTTCAAACCTTGTCCGGACCCACAGTCATGGGTCCAGACCCTGGCCGAACCCACAGTCCAAAATACGGACCCGGATCGAATTTCCACAAACTGGACCCGAATTCCGGACCCGGATTGAACCTGAATCGAACCCGGGGCCTTCCTGAGCGAATCCGGTAACTTAGATTCTTCTCCTTCCGAAGCTGTTCTGAAACTTTTCATTTCAAAACCATGCTTGTGTAACCATTCTGCAGTGTTGGATAAGATTGGTGCCAATCTTTTTCTGATGCTAGTACTTTCTTTTCTAGACCATTGAATTGCAAGCAACGACTTCTTAGAAATTTCTTGTTCATCAAACAGCATTCATGATATCGCCAAGATCTGTAAAATCCTCTAGTAGGTCAACAATATCAAGGTCTCTGATCTGCTGTACGGTCAACCTGCAATAATCCATTTTGCAAATGGCTTCTTCATCTCTGCAATTAGCCCAGATGTCCTCAAAACCGTACTTGTGATGATGACCCTTTTGCAATTGCCTTATGACATCCTAGTAATCAAAATCAAACCTATATCTGTAGGTCCTGATTGTCATGATTTGCATCTCAGCATAAACAGATTTGGCTTTTTGTACAGTCGGGATAGTATATCTATCAATTGTCAGTGGGAATTTGAATCCACGCTTGTGAATATTTCTTCGTTCTTTGTGCACTGAAATCAGCTGTCTGCACATCTCCATGAGAGCCCACTTATCCGAAGGATATCGTGGCAGCATGTAAGGGCAACCAGTGTAGCACCCTACTCTCAAATAAGTAAATGTTGGGAATTGTAGAAATATGCATCCAACTTTACTTACTGCCTTATAGGCCTCATCATATACCCTCCTCTCGAGAGTCAGATCAAAATTGAAAAGCAAAGGTGCGAAGAAAGCATCAGTAACCCTTCTGAAATGATGGAAGCTTTCCTTCAATTCTAGTTGATAGAAAAATTTATACATAGGTACCGCATCTGATTTCCTTTAGTGGATAGACCTGTAAATTGCCTCATTACAGCTGTTGCATACACCAGATAAGAAGTCATATAGAATTTTAATGTAGAAGGCACATTGATCAGTTGTTCATGTATTTCATCACTGATCTGTTTGCCCCGATCAATGTGAACTTTTTGTCTTCTTATGATTTTGATGTATTCATACATCCAGTCATGAAAAGTGGATGATTCAGGCAAGCCCTTCACTCTGCTCAAGAATGTGATCATATCTTTGACATCATCTTTGAAATCACTTCGTAGGAGTCCCTTTGGCCATCTAGAAACAGTTTGCCTAGGCTTCTTCAACCATTGGCTATTTATCAAGTTTTTAGCCTTATTGGGATTAGCGTCATAGAATTCTTGTGCTTTTTGTATCGAGATATCAATGTACTTCTCCATCTGTGGAACTTTAAACACAATATCAAAGAAGTCAGGGTTGAGTCTCCAAATTTTGTGCCCAGAAGAATCAATCATACTTCTGCTCTCCTTGATGTAATGGGATGCAACTCGAAGGACAAATTTTGTATTGTGTGCAGCAGTAGGGAACATAGATACCAAATGCAGGTTCTGTGTACAATTGCTCTCATAGAATCAGGTAGAGGCTTCTTCTCAATTTTCTCTACAAAATCAACTAAGTCTTGATGACCAACCTCTGTGTCTTTTATCTCTTCCACCTTGGAGACCACTACAGTCGACAAATAGACACCTTGATATTTATACTTCATTTTGTCTTTAGCTTTTGAAGACGACAGAGGTTTTCTGGCAGTCATTAGAGAGCAACTGAAACTATGATCAACAACCTTGAGGATCTTGAAAAGAGACTGCAAGATGTAGAGTCAAACGTTAGTAGAAAAACATGGGGATGCGTGAAGCGAGCAATGATGATGAGCAAGCATGGAGCGAATGACGAGGCACACAAAACGATGCACAAAGTGGAAGGAGTGAGGTTCGGGATGAAATTGGCAAGTTTTGAAGTGTTTCGGAGAAAAAGCAGTGAAAAATGCAGGGGCGCTGTTTTTCAGTGCCCTTGCATTTTGGGGAAAAGTGACTTAGGCGCAAGGGCGCTGAAAAACAGCGCTCCTGCACCTCAGTGTTAGGATTTCTTTGAAGGCCATTTGACTGTAATGGCGCACTTTTTAGTGCCCTTGCATTTTTTAGCATGATCTTGGAAATAAGATGCAATGATGTTTGAAAACGACGCCTTGACCATTTTGAAGCATGGAACGTTCAAAGACAACACTTGAAAATGTGTATTGGGTTGCACTCGAACTTCATTTCATCGCCATTTCTCATGTGAATAAAAACCATGCAATTTTACTCACAAAATATGAGTTTCTTTCAATGCTCGCACCAAATCATTGCTGAAAGGGCGACGTGGGAAGAGATAAAAAACGTGAGAGTTTGAATAAAAGGAAAAAAGCGTGAAAGAAGAAAGTCACGCAAAAACAAACAATAGAAGTTGCTTTGTGTGATAACATTTCTAGAAAATGCGATTAGGGTAAGAGGAAGACAAGCTCATGAATTTTGGAAAGACATCTCAGATAAAAGAAAAGAAAGAAAACGTGTGAGTTTGCAAAAACGCATGAAGAAATCGATGGTAAATAAAAACAAACATATAGATCACCAAGACGTGCTCAAAACAATGTATAAAAATGAAGGAAATAGAGGAAAGGTAAGAAGAATGACTTACAAGGAAAAAACGTGGAAACTTTGTTGGAAAGAAAGTCAGATTTCTCCAAAAACGTGTTTTGCAGCTTGAGAAGAGTTCGCCAACAAGAAGGAATAGAGGTTGAAGACTACAAATGATGGAAATGAAACAATGAAATCACTTTTAAGTGATTGAGAAAAGAAAAAAACCTAACTCAAGTCGCCCAATTAATTGAGGCATAAAAGATGGCATGAAAAGCGAAAAGTGCAAGAGACTTGAAAAAGTGTGCCTAAGCCAAAAATTGGCTAAGTCAAAAAAAGTGTGTAAGGGCGCACTTTTTTAGCGCTTCTGCACATTTTAGAAATCATTTTCATGCAGGGGCGCTGATTTTCAGCGCCCCTGCACTTTTCAACACTTAGTCAAAATTTGGATGAGAGTTGGAATGCTCTTTTTAAGCACAACTACATATTTAACAATTTTACTTAGTATTGACAATGAGACTTCGCGAAGGAGCTCGTTTTGAAGGTCTTCGCGAGGCAAACCTAGGGGGATGCTCAAACTAACTATTTTGAGGCTTTGGAACGCATTTCGAGGTAGCTCGATAATCACCTCGTTTTGCGTGCTTGAATTACACGAACCTAAGAAACGGACAAGTTTCGTAGGGGGGTTATCTGTGGAACGAGCGCTGCTATATTTTGCAATAACAGAGCACTAAAATCTGATTGTACTCCGCTGATCTCAGGTTTGAACAGCAGTGTTTATTTGTTTCTTAATACCCATCCTATTCTCATAATTCAACTTATGGAGGTTTGTGAAGCAAAATTTGATAGCTCCTTCACAATATTGGTTTAGGACAATGAACTTCCATATGCTTTGATTCTACATTTTGAGACTCTTGGGGTTGGAATTGTGAGAAATTTATTCAGTCTTCATAATTGTATCACGATAATTTAGTTGAGGCTTAGAAGATTTATGTGGAGTCATTAGTTTGAGTTTGATGAGCTCTTGCAAAGGATTGCTTTCCTCTTTGCAAGAAGATTTGGAGAAGTCACATTTGTAGTCGTGGTTTTGTTAGATACTTTATGGAAATATGCTGAGAATTATAGTATTGAGTTGAGTAGACTAACTTTCCCATTGGCCAAGATTATGATTAACAGTGGTATGGTTGATATTGATGACTCAGAGTCTTTTGGGCATGAGATGCTGCAAGGTGTTGACTTCAGTCCTTCTAGTCTGTTCCTGGATGGTAACATCTGGGAGTTACAAGGGAGGTTAGTGCAGTTTTGGCATGATGTTTTCACTGATGTGATCAAAGTGGTGCAGCATTGGCATGGTGGTTCCCTCTTGAGACAGACATGGGACCCTAGGATTGTACTTGGTTTGGCATGGATTAGTTTGAGTTTCTTTGGAGTTGTGGTGGCATTGCTTGAGGACAAGCAATTTTGGGGAGGGCAGACTGTAATGTCCCCTTCTCAGCAGTGATCAGTACTATTGGCAATTAGCCTATCCCAGAGGCCCGTAGGCTAGTCGGAAGCTGAAATTAGGGTTTCCACTTCTTAGGAGGTTTCAAGGTCTTGCATGTGAGAGTTTCTAACACATGTCTAGTGGAACTTTTTGGATTTTTGGAGAGCTTCGTGATGGGGTAACATGCATGACAGGTTATTGACTTGCATTCTAGGCTGCTTTTGGAGGCTTGCATGTTGATGTTTTTCAGTTTGGATTCTAGATTCCTTCTGGGTTTTTAGAGAGCTTTGTGTTGATGTGACATGCAATTGAAACTGATGACTTTTTCCGGACTTACTATTTTTAGTAAGTTGCGACGGCTGCCCAAATCGTGGAGAAAATGTGTTTGGAACAACTTATTATTTTTAGCAGTATGCTATTTTTAGTAAGTACTATTTTTGGCAGTGCTACTTTTAGCAGCAGTTCAACAGTTTAGTGCAATGGCTATTTCTAGCAGGTCAGATTGGGCAGTTGGTCTTTCCAGCATCCTTGGAGCTATTTTGGTAAAATTGGAGTTTGTGATGGCACCCTTTGGAGGAGGTAAAATATTTAAATATTTTAATTGGCTAAGGCTTGGGATTATTGAAAAAGGATAGTCATATTTTAATGCTTATGTGGGACGCCTAGCTTTGGAGGAGTAATATTTTATAAAGTGTTTCTCTTTAATACTTGGGATGCCTACTTGAACAATATTTGCAATTTTAATAAAGTTTATAGGTCCCTTGAAGTGGACGACTTGGAGGAAATGAAATGAATTGCATTTGAGTTGGGATCCATTTTGGAGGGAATTGTAATTTCAATATGGGCGCCCCTTCTAGAAGCTTCTAGAGAATCATATCAAATCTATATACTGAGGCTCTTGCTCCTTCATTTCTTATCCATGAGAAAATACATCGTTATGCCAAAATGATGAGAGAATGCTTCGAGGAATGCATACCTCCTAGTGTGTTGGCTTGGTTTCTTGCTTGAGAGATAACAACTAATCAAGTGTGACACTGTTCTTTATACAGAAGAACAAATGGAGCTTATTGTGGAGATGTTATTTATAGTTTTCTAATGTTTTGGAGTTCTTTCATAGTTTATTGCTTGCTGGTTGGAGTGTTGGCTGTAGGTGTTTTTTGGCTCGTAGCTCTTTGGGCAATTTTCTGCTGGTTCTGGGTATTGACCCCCATGGTTGAGTCCCCCCTAGGGCCCTTATTGCTGAGTTGCAGATTTTTCTGTGGAGTCTTGGATTTATTCTTGTTGGTCGCTCCTCTTGGGAGGCCGTACTATTTGTTGGAGGAGTCTTTTTAAGCAAAATAAATAAATAACCTTAGTTTGCAGCTGTTTTATGATCTCTTCTTAGTCGCCATCCATCTAGGAGTCTATTGCATCTTGTCTCATGTTATTTGCAGTGATATGGAGTGAGTTATGAGAGTTTTAGTGAGTCTTGTAGTTGCTGGTTATAAATTACAGTTTGCTGGTTTAGTATTTCATTTTGTCTTTAGTTGGGATTTTGGTGTGCTAAATCATAGTTTGGAGTCTTGAGGAGTTTAGTGAAAATCTAACATTATTTGCAACATTGGGACATTTCAATTTATAGTGTTATTTGTAGGATTCTATCTCATTTTAAAGCTGTTACAGTAGTACTGTTCAACTATCTTCATATTTTGTTGAGTTACATTGTATTTCCCACTCTTAGTGGAAGAGGATGGCTTAGCCGCCTATATCATATTCCCACAATTGTGGAAGACACTGGTCTCGCCATCTTCATTGTACTGCATTTCATATTGTTGATCGGTTGAGCCGTCACCAATGCATTAGATCCTTAACGCCATATGGTAGCACCTCACCCACCTCGGGTCTTGAGTGCACATTCTTGGTGTTGGGTTACTTTCGACATTGCAATCTCTTTCAGTGCTACTGACGTTCCTCGGTGCCATATGACAACACCTTTTCCATCTTGGGATTGAGTGTGCATTCTTGGCATAGAGTTACTTTCCAGCTGTTGGTTTGGATTTGGGCTAACCTTAACGGGTGATTTTTGTACTGAATTGTTCATTGAGAAAATTGAAAAAAAATTGGTTGGCTCATTACATAATCTTTATTTCAGCTTGCATTGAAAAGTACAATAAGTCTTCAGGTGTATGTTGGAAGAGAGTTTGTTTAAGTATCTATATCAAGATCATTCCTTGTTTACTTTTAACTCTCAAGCTCTGAGTTTACTTGAGTTGTTAAAAGCGTCATTAGAGTAGGCTTAATCGTAGTTGAAATTCAAAAAGAGAAAATCTCAGCTACGGCGCTAGAGTTTTATAACCTTCTTGTTATCAAATAACATGCACAATAGAAGAATATGATATGAAATATGTTGCAAATACTTGATAATAACTTAGAATAATAAGCCATTTCGAGGGGGCATGCCTCCAAATATCTCTAATGAGAACACACTTCACAATATGATGATGAAATAAGACTCACAACGTCCTATATATACCTATTTATGCCTAGGATATCACCTAGGCCGACTTAGACATCCCTATATAAGACCTAGGCAGACCCAACCAACTAAATAATAATAAAATAATGATAACATTATTTAATTAGGAGTTAAGATAGCCACAAGCCGACTATTCATAACCCGATGTACAATATTAAGGGCATAGCATGCCCCCCTTCTTAAAAGAAGCATTGTCCTCAATGCTAATCAAGTTTGGATTCTTTTGAATGAACTCCCCGTCCTCCCAAGTGGCATCTTCAACTGGTAAATTCTTCCATTGGATGAGATACTCAGTGAGAGTTCTGTTCCTCAGCTTCTTTGTGCATGTTTGACAAATGCATTCTAGTTCAAAAAGGACTCTTCCTTCTTCATCGAGCTCTGGTAGTGTTGTTTGAGTTGGAATATTATGCCCAATTACCTTCTTCAAACAAGAAACATGAAAAAATGGATGTATCTTTGTTGTTTGTGGCAACTCTAGCTTGTAGGCAACACTACCAATCTTTTGCATGATTTGGTATGGCCCATAATACCTTGAAGATAACTTATTATTCTTTTTTTGTTGCTTCAGTGAGATTTGCTTATAAGGCTGCAATCTCAAGAAGACCCAATCCCCAACTTCAAAACTTCTTTCACTGCGATGTTGGTCTGCTTGTTTCATGCGATTTTGTGCCATGGCTAAATTCTCCTTGAGTCCTGAAAGTACCTGTTGTTAATGAAGCAAGTGGTCCTCTACTGCCTGAACTCTTGGCGACACCTTTATTGATGAAGTGATGGAAGGAGGATGATATCCATAAAGTGCCAAAAATGGACACATTTTTGATGAGCTATGAAAAGAAGTGTTATACCACCATTCTACAAGTGGTTGCCAATCTACCCATTGAGATTATTTCTCTGAAGTGAAACAACGTAGATATCCTTCCAAACACTTATTAACAACCTCAGTTTTCCCATTTGATTGAGGATGGTATGAAGAGCTATGAGCCAATTGAGTACCCAAACATGAGAATAAATCTTTCCAAAAGTGACTAGTGAAGATAGGATCACGATCACTAACAATAACCTTAGGTGTAACATGTAGCTTTTGGATATTCTCCAAAAAAGCTTTTGCCAATGCACTTGCTATAAAAGGATGTGATAATGCAATGAAATGTGCATATTTAGTGAGGCGATCAACTACTACCATGATGACATTATGACCTTTAGATTTGGGAAGCTCTGTGATGAAGTCCATGGATACCTCTTCCCAACGCTAGCTAGGAATAGATAAGGGCTGCAAGAGACATGGTGTCTTAATTGTCTCCCCTTTATTCCTTTGACAAACCAAACATTCAGCCACAAATTTTTGATCACCTTTTAGCCCTTCCCAAAAAAATCTTGCTTGACTCGATGATGTCTTCAAAAATCCTGAATGACCACCAACTGGAGACTCATGCAGCTCTGTGAGAATCTTGTGTTTTAGAGTGGAATTCTTGCAGAGATACAAACGCTCTTTATACCAAAGAGTATCTCCCTTCCAAAAAAACTTATCTCAACTACTATGATCACTTTTTAATTGTTGGATGAGATTACTTGTCACAACATCATTTTTCCACTCTGCTTTGGCTTCCTCTACCCAATTTGCTTGTAATATTGAAAGGGCGCACAATAAGGCTTCATCTTTCTCATCCTTCCTTGAAAGTGCATCTGCTACAATATTTTCCTTCCCTTTCTTATATACAATCTCAAAGTCATATCCTAACATCGTAGTGACCCATTTTTGTTGCTCTTCAGAAGATAGTCTTTGTTCCAAAAAAATATTTTAGAATATCATGATCTGTCTTAACCTTGAAGTGTCTACCCATAAGGTAAGGCCTCCATTGTTTAACTGCATGAAGGACTGCTAGCATTTCCTTCTCATAAATAGGTTTTAGCTGATTCTTACCTTTTAATTGACGACTCTCAAAAGCAATTGGTCGGCCTTCTTGCACGAGAGTTGCTCCTATGCCATTTCCAGAAGCATCACATTCCACAATGAATTCCTTGGTGAAGTCAGGAGTGCCAAGCACTGGAGTTGTACACATAGCCTCCTTCAATCTCTCAAATGCTATATTAGCGGACTTGTTCGAATGAAAAGAATCCTTTTTCAATAGAGTGGTGAGGGGTGCTGCTATACAACCATAATTCTTCACAAATCTTCTATAGTACCCTGTCAATCCCAAGAAACCCCTCAGTTTCTTAATGGTTTTTGGAATAGGCCATTCCATGATAGCCTTAATTTTGTTAGGGTCCACCTTTACTCCTTCATATGACACTATGTGTCCCAAATACTCCACCTCCTTAAGACCAAAATCACACTTGGATGGCTTAGCATAGAGTTGATGATCTTCAAGTATTTGTAATGCTTGATCCACATGTTGCAAATGTTCTTCCCAAGTCTTGCTATAAATCAGAATATCATCAAAGAATACTAACACAAACTTTCTCAAGAACTTCTTAAAAATGGAATTCATTAGACTTTGGAATGTAGATGGTGTATTGGTAAGACCGAATGGCATCACCAAAAATTCATAATGACCCTCATGAGTCTGAAATGCTGTCTTACAAATATCTTCCTCCTTAATCTAAATTTGGTGATAACCAGATCTAAGATCTAACTTGGTAAAATACATAGCTCCATTCAATTCATCTAGCAAATCAACAATGACTGGAATAGGAAACTTATCTTTAATGGTGTACATGTTGAGCACTCTATAATCTGGACACATGTGCCAAGTGTCATCCTTCTTACGTACCATCACCACAGGCGAGGAGTAAGCACTTTGGCTATGCCTAATAATTCCTGCCTCTAGCATCTCCTTAACAATTTTTTCTATCTCACTCTTTTGTATGTGTGGATACCTGTAAGGCCTAATGTTCAATGGTTGGCTCCCTGGAACTAACTGTATGGCATGATCATGATCCCTCTTAGGAGGAAGTCCTTTAGGCATATCTCCAAGAACAACTGAGTGACGATCCATCCACTCCTTTCTAAAGCAACTTTTACATTTGATGAGAGCTTACCATTTGTGGGGATTTTGCCTTCAACCCCCTTAGCTCTACTACCCTTCCTTCTGATTGAAATCTCATGAATAGTTCTTGGAAGTTCATCTCAATCGTTCCCAATGTAGTAAGCCATTGTACTCCCAGTATCTGTTGCACCCATGGTTATCGCATACATGGGGGAATCAAGTTGATAATCTCCCATGGATAATTTAATGCTATGACACTTCCCTGAACAACTAACTGCACCACCATTTGCAATCAAAACCTGAAACTCTGGAGCTGGATATATAAAACAATTTAGACGAGTAGCTAACTTTTTGTTGATGAAATTACGAGTACTACCTGAGTCGATCAACACTGTTACCTTCTGCTTCTTTAAGAACCCCACCACCTTGAGAGTTTGTGGAGCACTGAAACCTGAGAGTGCATGACAAGAAATGATTGGTTGAGAATCATGTGATTCCTCATTTGAATCCCTTTCATCCTCTAGTATGGGTTCCTCCTCTTCTTCCTCACTTGGACCTTCAATATAGAAAAAAAAATTTCACTGCATTTATGTCCCTAACTGTATTTGCTATCACAATTGAAACACAACCCTTTTGCTCTTTTCTCCTCAATTTGTTGTGGAGTCAACCTAGTAGGTTGTGTTGAATATCCTTTCTCTCTTGTCATGTTAGCTACTTGCTTCTTAGGAATCAAACACTTCTCCTCTACCCTACGTGCTAAGATAAAAGACTCATTTATAGAGCTAGGGCTAAACATGCGTACCTCATGTTGAATGTGATTCTTGAGACCCCCCAAGAATAAATCATTCAAGTTCTCCTCTGTGATTGTATCCACTCTCAAGGATAGATTTTGGAATTACTGAATATAATCCTTAACTGATCCTGTTCGTTGAAGTTTAGCAAGTTGGCTGAAGAAGTTGTCTGTCACAATATTGCTATATTGTGCTTGGAGTTCCTTTGTAAAAACTGACCATGAGACGGTGAGCCCCTTTTTCCTTCGATGTGTGCAAAGCCAACAATACCAAATGAATTGATCTGGTTCTAGATATAGGGAAGCCATCGTGACCTTTTGTCCATTTTGGATTTGGTGTACTTCAAAAAAAATCTCCATTTGGTTTATCCATGTTAGAGGATCCTTGCCATCAAACTTGCGCATATCCACCCTTGGAAATAAATTGCTAGATCCCATAGGAGTATTAAAACTTGTGTCAATGCTAGCTGACCTGGAATTTTCACTTTGGTTGCTTGAGAAATCCTTTCTTGGTTCAATCATATAGGCGCTTAACATGTTTCGTATATCTGATATATCTCTTCTTAGGTCACACATATCCATCTTCATTGAGGAAATGTCTTCCTTGACCTTACTGATTTCCTCATTAGGAGAAATATCCTCTATTGTTACCCCATCCTTATCAGGAGTCTTCCCCGGAGTGACAACATTCTTTTTTCGCTTTGTTGCAGGCCCCGTCATTATGGGAACTAATGATTTTGAAATAAATCACACAAATGAAACTTAAATTCTCTGAAATTTTTACTGTAACTTACTAGGGCCAAAATAACTCACCTAGAAAAATTTCCAAGAAATAAGCAGATTTGCAGCCTTGAGAGTGATATTTGTGAAAACCTTAATTTTTCAATAACTTGAATATTTCTGCTTCAATTCCTCCAAAGTTTTTACTGTAATCTCCTTTAGTATGTCTTCAAAAACCCAATAAAAATCAAGCTCCAATTTGATAATATGTGAGAGATAAGCAGATTCCAAATAAATTGTGTAGAAACCCTAATTCTGCAATAATTCACTCAATTTTGCTCCAATTCTTCTGAAATTTGGACTGAAGCTTCTCTAATATGTTCTTCAAAAACCCTTTAAAAATCAGAAAAGAATTCGCCAAAATCTGAAAGATATGCTCTTTCCAAAATCGCCTCCAATATTGAGAAAAAACCTTGCCTCTACGGTGCTAAGATCATGTTCTAATACCACTTGTTTTGAAATAACTTGCACAATAGAAAAATATGATATTAAAAATGCTGCAAATACTTGATAATAACTGAGAATAACAAGCCACTTCGAGGGGGAAAACCTCCAAATATCTCTAATGAGAACACACTTCACAATATGATGATGAAATAAGACTCACAACCTCCTATATATACCTATTTATGCCTAGGATATCACCTAGGCCGACTTAGACACCCCTATATAAGACCTAGGCCGACCCAACCAACTAAAAAATATATAATAATGATAACAGAACTTAATTAGGAGTTAAGATAGCCAAAAGCCGACTATTCATAACCCGATGTACACCAATATTAAGGGCATAGCACTTGTGCTCTTAGCTGAACAAAAAGATGGGCAAATATTTTTAGTTTACTTTCTTTAAGCAACATCAGCGAAGAGGGAGGGGAAGAGCAGTTTATCTGTGCATAGCTGTCCATTTCTAATTCGCATACTAGAAGTGCAAATTGAAATGCCAACAGATAACACAACTTCATCAAGTCAAAATCTACACTTGTGAAGATTTGGGATGCACCCATGCAAGTAGAAGCATGTTTTGAGATCAAAACAGCAAACACCTTATCAGGTGTGTGCTTATATAAGGACCAAACAAGTTAATAAGTTGATGTCTATGTTTGTACTATGAGATAGGCACCTATGTGAAGAAAATCAGGTTTTCAATTTCAAGCTCAAAATTGCACTATCAAATGTGCACCTGTATAAAGAGGAAAGCATTTGACTTGTTGAAGGAAAAAATTGCATTACCAAGCATGCACCTAATATAGGCGGGCATTAATTAGAAAGGAAAAAACAAGATTTGTCAAAAAACTGCACTTACTATTAATTGAAGAGGATCATGACTTTTCAAGCATAGAAGAGTTCTGCTATTTATAGGTGCAGCAAACCAGCAGTATTTATTCCAGCAGCTGCCGTCATCATTGAAGAATGTTTTAATATCATAAATCAGCAGTCTTCATGGTTTTCAATCACCTACAACAGTATTCCTAGTCAAAGGCAATTGTATTTGGAGGACTTTTCTCAATATTTCTGGCTAAGGTGGTTATTTTGGCAGGGTTTCAACTTCAGCAGGATGTTGTTTTCACTAAAAACTCAGAAATTCAGATATTAAGATCTTAGGTGCACCTCCGGTTTCAGGGGTTAATATTCAGTCCATCATCTTCAAATTCTTGGCTGATCCACCACGTCAAATTGGCTTAATTTAGCCCTCTTTTCGGCCGTGTTTAGAGCAAATATCCATCCTTGAATAGTGGACATATTGACTAATCAAAAGGTATTTGTCTATGGTTAAGTGGCTGATTTTCTTGTGTTTGGAGGCAATCATCACTGCATCCAAATTGCAACAGCAATATAAAGGTTTGTCCAATAATTTCATTAATCAAAACATCTAAGACAAAACCTAGGAGGTTTTCCAAGCATTCAAAGAGGCATTGT
This sequence comes from Sequoia sempervirens, assembly GCA_007258455.2. Classification (NCBI taxonomy): domain Eukaryota; kingdom Viridiplantae; phylum Streptophyta; class Pinopsida; order Cupressales; family Cupressaceae; genus Sequoia; species Sequoia sempervirens. The sequence continues at coordinate 164,858,274 of VDFB02281492.1, read as the reverse complement.
TTCATGTGCACAAGGGTTTCAAAACATTAAGGTTGCAGATTTGACCTAGGGTTTGATGTAGAATCAACAGAATGAAAGATTTTTCAGATTCAAAGCATCAAAGAGGAATTGTCAAAATGTCAGAGTTTCAATATTTTCAAAGATTTGCCATGATTAGAATGAAAAGCTTCATCAAAATCATCATGCAAAGCCACATGTCGAGATTCAGTAATTTTAGCCCAAGTATTTATAGACGGTGCTGTTTGTAGCCATGACTATTTTCAAGGAAAAGAGTGTATTTTGAGAAGTCTACTTTTAGCCAAAGCTATTTATAGAGCATGATATATTTAGCTATCTCTAATTTTTGCGAACGTGCTTTTTGAAGAGTCTTTATTTTTAGAAGTCTATTTTTTGATCTCTTATCATGCAAGACATGTAAGTTCTAGTATTAGTTTGCAGTAATCCTTACGGGAGTTTTACTGAAGATTGCTTGACTTTAGATTTAGAGCTAGCAATATAAACTTGCAATAAAGTTTGCATTCCATGCAAGCAATTTGTTCTTAGGGTAGAAGTTATAGTTACATTTTTTATTTTTTTCATGCAATGTCTTGTGAATAGTCATTTATGGCACTTAGTTTAGGGTTCAAAGTTGTTGATATAGAATTCATTATCAATTCAACAAAATTTAGTAATGTCTATCTTGCTTTTAAATTGGTGTTGAAATGTTCTATATTATTTTTGTGTGCTAAGTTAGACATCAAGTTGCCTTTGGTAAGTTTGCAAGCTTTGTATTGCAAGTTTACTCAAAGTTAGGAATTGTGGCTTTGCACAAATTCCTTAATTCAATCTACTTAAGTGTTAGTGTCTTTGTGTTCGAACCTATTCAAATCCTTGTGTACTTGCACTACTCAAACTCTGCATCTAGTTGAACAATGTAAGCTTCATAGTTGTTGTAAGGTTTTCATTTAGTGAAATGGTATAAAAAGTTTTTTCCTTGAGTTGAAGCATATCAATCTCAAGCAAATCGAAAAAATATACCTTTAATTTTATTTTGTAGTATGAGAGTTAACCACCCTAAAAAATAATGTACAAATTGTAAATAGCAAGTATAGATTGTTAAAAATTAGTTTAGTTTTTGTTTACAGGGAATTTCCCCTTCTACTTTGAAGAAAGATTCTACTGCACACCTAATTTGTTTTATGTTGCACTAAAAAGTATGAATTAAAACACCAACATCCTAAAGGGGAGTTTGAGCCATGAAAGAATGATTAAATATTTAAATTTAAATAATTAATTTCACCTTCATACGAGCTCAATTGGGATTCAATTTTGGAGTTGAGTGTGTTTGGTGGGGAATGTGGAGATAAGAAGGAGCAAATTGTAAATGCTAAGCAAAATTTCAATGGTAAGGGTTACAAGCTTAATCAACCACCTAACCATTGTTTGACTTCAATTTGACAGAGGCTAGGGCATGAAAAAGGAAGTATGGTTATCTTTTCACTTTGACTTTGGCTTGAGAGATGTTGCCAAGAGTATGAAAAGAATCCATGCCATTTTTCTTGCAAAAATTTCACATGCACATCTATTCTTTTTTATGACTCCATCTCCTTTATCACACATTGGTCGTACATTCACATATCTTGGTGGTTTATCCTATAAATACCCACTTCTAGCTCATTGTTGAGCAATCTCTTGTGCATCATGTAAACACATTGAGTTTGCATATTGCAATCCATTGATCTTTTGATATATTTGTGTTTGTCTTTAGTCTCTTGTTTTAGGCAGTTTTCATAGTCAAACCTTACATCATATTAGAGAAGAAGGGTTTCTATAGGCTTGTCTTCTTCTCATATTGAGTATGCTCTTCTCTTGCACCCTTGGACAATCTATAGAATCAAAAAAGTTGAGAAGAGAGCTTAGATTCAAGAGGGGTTCCATTTCCTTCATTGTATTGTACGTTGCTTTAGGTGATTTTTAGAGCAAATTTGAGCACACCATTGGGTTCCGGGCACCAGAGAAAGTCAATTTTTCTTTTTGTTGCATCCAAATCAAATATCAAAGACCAAATGTGCAAAGGTTTGAATTTGGGAGCTACATGCTAGATCCAATAGGTACTCAATCCTTTGAAGCATTTTGGGTCAAATCTAACTTGTCATTGCATTCAAAAGGCCCAAGAACCTAGATCAACTGTCATTTCATCAAAATTGGTGCACTTTTCCCAAAGCCATAAAAACAAATTCCCTTCCTTAGCTATGCAAATAACTACATGGAATATTCTACAAAATAATTTTTGTGCCAATGTTGGACTACAAGAGTCCCTGGCCTCAAGATCTATAGTTAAATATGTGTTTCCCTTATACCATGTTATATGTTTAAAAAAGGACTATGTTGTTGTTTGGAGAATCTTGTAAATAGTTAGCTAGAGAGATTTAAGAGTTACTTGTTGTTCTAGTCATTGTATTTTGAAGCTGGTTATATGAATCTGTCATAATATGAATACGGTGTGAGTAAAGAAAAGGGTGATTGTGTCAAAATCTTGCTTTTAACTATGGATGTGCTCATAGCCTTGTACATTGACAATGTTGTTTTCTTAAGAGTGATTTAGAACATACTTTAGAGAATGATGCATGTAACCCACACATTTAAGTTATAATCAGCTTGGGTATTGTATTTGTGTGTTGGTTGTGAGTTGGTCATGGGTTCTTATGATGACTTGCAAAGAGTGCACAACGGTTAGTTGGTTGCCAATACTATCTGAGAGTTGTGTGCAGTCGCACTATTGAATGCAAAGATTATTGTTTAGTTCTTCACGTGTTCTTGTAGGTCGGTGCAAATTGTTTGTGGTGATGAAGTGAATGAGATGATGTTAATTTGTTCTCAAATTTGTATTTGATTATGGCGATGTTATTATTCAACCTTTTGCCAATTGTGGGGTGGATAAGGCCACCATGGATGGGTTCATCTCAACCACTCCTACGTAACACCAAGACTTTCATTTGGAGGTGATATGCAGTTTTCTATTGCATGTGACTCTTTAGGAATAACTTGATTATTTTCTACTTCTATGTAAACATGAATTGTAAACCAGTGATGCTAAGCTCTTGTGATGACCAAGATCTTCAATTGCAAATATTGTTATCAAGTTATGTGAATGAAGTGTAAATGCTACTTAAAGATTTAAATCAAAGGGTTAAATTTTGAACATGAACCCATGTACTTTCTGAATGGTTGTAAATAGGCAATGATAGCTGGATTTAGATTTGGGGGCTTGTACACTTGGTATTGGAGTAAGAGCCATAATTTTTCAACTTGTAACACTAGGGCAACTTTCATGAAAAACTAGGAAATTTTCTCAAGGTTGGATTCTCAGAAACAAGGGAATATTCAAATTTGTTCGTTTACTTCATTAACTAGCAATCAAACACATGTTTTCACAAATTTAAAGACTTAATGTTTTTCATTGAATTTAACTCTCTACCATCACAATTTTACCCATTAATATCAAACTAATACTCGTATTTATAAGAAAGTTACATTAACGGGATTATAAGAAGTATGCAAATTAATTCTACAGCCTACCCATCAAAGTTAAGTTGAATGATTGATCCATCTAGAAAACTCGAAAAAGTCTAAAAACTTATTTGGAGCTTCTTGATGCTTATTCTACCTTTCATAAAGATTTTAGCCCAAACTAATATCATTTATCATTTAATTCAATCTCATACTTTTCCTACTTTTTTAAAACACTAATAGTTAATAGCTGTTTCGCAAATGTCCTCCCACCTATTATTCCTATATCCACCCACCCAAGGCAAATAGGGTAGGGGGGTTAGCCGGTGCCATTTATCTGTAGGGGGTCTAGTCCTAGCCACCCTACCCAAGGCCCCCCTACCCTATCTGCCTTAGGGAGGGGGGGCCGCTGCAGTGGGAGGAAATAAAGTTTGAAACTTAGTTCCAAGGGGTCCCTACTATAGTTGTCGTCCTAGCCAAAGGTAGATGTCATTGATTGGTTGAGTGCTATACTAGCCCCATGTATATAAATAAAGCTCATAATACTTAGTCCATATATTTCAAGGGGTCAATATGCCAATAAGGTGAAAAAAAAAATCCAAGTTCGATGTGGCTAGGTACAACCATAAAATATATATGTAGATATAAAAAAATTAAAAACACAATTGATAGTGATAAAGATAATTGACGATTCAATATCAATTGTCAAATCAATACAAAATACAATCAATAATCTTCATCTTGCTCTTCATCAAGTGCATCAAAATCATCACTTGGTTCATTTGAAAAGCAACTACAACAATGTTTCTAAAGGGACAATGACATTAATTGAAGGCCAATTTTTACAACTTTTCCATCCATCAAAAACAAGAAGCACTTCTATTTTAGCCCATAAATCCCTAATTGGGTGTATCGATGTCTCTACAAAGTGTTTTTCTTTTGCCAATAAGACGGTGTGCATCTTCTCATACCCAAGACCTATGTAACCCAAGGGTATTTGACTAAATTCTGCCACCATTTCCTACCAATATGGTGATCTCACAAAGTTGAAAGGAACCTCATTGCATACATGAAATGCAATGCATTCATTTGCAATGTCCCTCAACTCATTTTAAAATGTCTTAGACAATGGGCCTCTTTTATGGGAAAGAGGGAGTGATCATCTTCTTGGGAAGATATTGTCACAAAGAAAAGATGTTTGGCCTTATCCAGTGATCCACTATTGGAGATGACCCTAAATGTTCCTTACGTGGTCTTTTCTTGGATAAAGGATATCTTAATTTTTCTCACTGACAATATCAACTTTCTCTTGCTCTTTGATATAAGAGAGAATTTTCTCCTTTGGCAACCCTTTTATGTTTGGCCCCAGACAACTCTAATTCCCTAGTCACGTAGCACATAGACGAGCTTTCGCTTGACTAGAGGAGCTCATATACTTGTTATGACCCTAACTACAATGCCAAAGAAAATCCACATGTCCAGGAAGCTCCTCAACCATTGTAACATATTGCCAAAGAGACAATGCTTGGTCAAATTTGAAGGATCTATCTATCTATAGGCCCATTGAACTAGAACTAGTAGGAGACATTCTACATGGATTCTATTATAAGGAAAATTAAAAAAGAATGAAAATGTAACCCAAGGGTATGTTAACTTACACAAAATGTTAACTCATAGAAAGAAAAAAAAAAAGAAAAAAACAAACAAACAAACAATACAACCCTATAATATGTTTAAAAGTAATTAAAATGAATAACAATTTATAAAACATTCAAATGTTTTGAAATAAACTAGGAAGCCTAAAAAAAATCTAAGAAAACTTCAAAAAAAACTCAAAATACACTTACCTTTGATTCATAAATCTCCTTGGTGCAAACTAGTTGTTTCCTCTAGATGTTTTGTGTCTTGTGTTTATCAAATGAGAGCTTTTGAGTGGTTTAGTCAATTTTTCACCATTGAATAAACTAAAAGCAAAGAAACAAAAAATAATAAAAAATAAAAGAACAACAAGCTTGAACAATGAAAAATGGGAAGTTAGAATGATACTAGATATTTTGTGTCTTGTGTTTATCAAATGAGGGATTTTGAGTGAATTTTAGTCAATTTAGGGTTTAATGATGTATTTTAATGTTACTTTTGCATATATAATGTGTTATTTTTCATTTTACAAGTGTAGCTACCAACAAGTCTCTTTAGGTACCCCCAAGTATGCCTATGTTTTCCTAGGTCACAACCCAAGTGGCCTAACGGTAACTGGGTACATCCAAATGTACCTAATGGGTACCTATGCCACCTAGGTCATGTCCTAGGCAAACCTAGGGCCGATATGAGGGACACTCTTGGTGAACCTTGTAACTTGGACTAAAAGAAATAAACTTGTGTTTCCCTCTTTTCAATTAATCTAAACTATAGAAACGAAATGCAAACCTCTTGGGTTAATTTTAGCATCGATCATAATAGAAACACTTTTTGCTATTATTAATTAATGTGTTATTATAATTTGCAAATTAATTCTAATCACACATATTTTATGGAAAAACTTAAATGACCAATTAAAGCTAATTAATACAAGCATTATAATTAACTAAAGTCGTGATCAAAATGCATTGCAATCCTTTTTCCTATAGCACTTGCAACTAAATTGAACTCTGTGTTAGAATTATCATACATTAACTAATAATTAATTAATCTTTAATTGATTATTAGTCTAATTTATTCTTTACACTTAAGCTAAACTTAGGAGTGCTTTTATGCTTTATTAATTGAGTTAATATTAGATCATTATATCACATCTCATGTGATGTTGACATTTGTCATGATCCGATCCCTTTCTTATTTAGGGATTTTCTCTTATAAGCATTCAACCCTCATTGTAATTATTTTTCGGGTAATGCATCTTTTGCTTCATGTTTGCAGAACACCATTCTTGTGTCTCTTGATCTCCTTTAGTGACAGGTTATTTGCTTGCAGGTGTTCAATGGGTTGGGTAGAATGCACCAAAAGCAGAAACAAGTGATGAAACCCACACCACTTGAAAGTTGACGAAATCAGCTTTTTGACGATATCTCGTTTGCTGAAAAATGATATTGTATGCCCAAGTTATGGCCAAATGAGAAAAACACCCCCCTTAGGGCACAAAAGGGATCAAAGGAGCTGTTTTCAATCCCAAGCTCATAACTTTTGACCAGTTTCTCCATTTTTCGCAATTCCAGCGGCGTTGGAAATGTCTTTCAGAGCTCTTCAGTTCTATCCATGCAATTTTTCTAGATTGTTCTCCAGGTACATTTTATTCAGTTTTTTCTATTTTCGCACTCTGGTGAATTACTTGGACATTTTAGCTCTTGGAAACTTTTCGTTTTCATAGGATGACTCGTCTTTGGTTGTTCTATATGTATTTCCAATATTCTATCCTATTTGGGCATTGTAGACATCTTTTTCATGCATGTTCTCTTTTGTAAACGCACTAAGATAAAGCGCCTCTGTATTGCACCTGTATTATGAGATTTTGCACATTACTTTGTGCCTTATTGTACTCGCACTATGATATAAAGTGCCATGGGGGTTGATGTTTGCCTTTATTTTGCCTTCATACCTTTCTCATGCATATGTGACTTTTGTTTTCACATCCTTCATATCTGCTTGTACTTTCATGTGTGCACATTCAGATGTTCTTGGTTCTTTATCATGCACTACATTCTGGCATTCAGTTTCAGTGTACCTGTCATACCTCTCCCTTGTCAGCATTATGGGGGAGTTTCTACTATTGGTGCTAATGCTTCCTTGGTTTCATGTTGGAGTGAGCTATGTATACAGTATTTGTTCCTATGTACTAGGTGGATGCAGCGGCTAGTTACCCATGCATTTCGGTGAGATGGAGCACTTACCATATGGACAATCTTGCATTCCTATTTCTAGAGGCGACCTTCCATTTTCACTTGATCAGTTCTTCAGACTATTGGTACTTGTGCCATCTGTATCTTCGAATTCCAGATGTTTTGCCTTGGTTTGCCATCAGATTCCAGTAGTGTCATTGAGGGCACTCATGTAGATTCTTGTCTTCTTGATCCTGATCATCATTTGTTTCAGAGAGGGTTTTTCTTTCAGCATTTCAACAATCATTCTTTGACAGTGTTTGCAGCTTCTTCATGCTTCAATGGTGTTCTACATGTTCTTTTTCAAGACTTTGTTTGGTTGGAGGCTTCTCAATCCTTCACACCTTGATTTGGAGGCTTTTCAGTCCTTCAGTCGCCTTTGATCTCTTTTTGGAGTGGAGTTTTTCCCATGAGGTTTTCTCTATTTCTCCGCATTATAGAGATCTTTTGTTTGTACATGGGCACCTTTTTTGGCCTTGTTTGCCAAGACCCATCTTGGATTCTTTTTAGGGTTTTTAGCTACTCCCTCAGTTCATCTTAAGGGGGGGTGTTAGAATTATCATACATTAGCTAATAATTAAATAATCTTTAATTGATTATTAGTCTAACTTATTCTTTGCACTTAAGCTAAACTTAGGAGTGTTTTTATGCTTTATTAAATGTGTTAATATTAGATCATTATGTCACATCTCATGTGATGTTGACACTTGTCATGATCTGATCCCTTTCTCATTTAGGGCTTTGCTCTTAAAAGCATTCAACCCTCATTGTAATTACTCACGGGAGAATATCTAGAGCTTTCATATCTTCTTGAAAGTCTCTTGCTTCTGTAGCTTTTTCTTGTTGAAGAATATTGCATTCTTTGTTTGCAGATCTCTTGCGTGGAAGGTGTACTTGTTTGTTGTTTGATCCTGTGGCTCGTGGTTTTGTGCTTGTTTCACAATTCTAACACTCTCTCCCAAAATGACTTACCTCGGATAAACAAAGGAAAGCCAAGATATTTCCTCAAAGGCTTTTCTTTGAATTTTTCAAACATAGGTACATAGATGGCAATAATAAAAAGGATGCATAAGTTCCTATGTTCCACTGCATTTTTGAGACATGGATGGCAGGAAATGTAAGCATGCATTTCCAAGATAGTAGAGGAGAAAAAGCCTTCTTTTATACGATGGCAAGGGATGAAAATTAAAAAAAGGAAAATTTTAAAATATAGGAAATTTGAAATACTCATGTGATAAGGCATTCACCATATTCATCATATAGTCATATTGTGAAAACTTAGAGCCAAATGGAAAATTCACAAGTCGACATACATATGAACAATATTTCAATGTCTAATCATTCGTGTTTTCATTACTAATGTACATATACAACCATAGTAGGAAAACTCGGTAAGTATTCAATTGGTTTGCCATGACTCACAAGTTTTCCAACTCAACACATTGAATCAAGGGCAATCAAGCTAAGTACTTGGCAAGTATTCCTTGTGATTGAATGAATTTTTTCTAAGACTTTCCTAGCAACAAGTTATTTCTATCACATGTAAATTTAAACATATGATTCAAATTTTAAGTTTAGTTGAAGAATCAATGGGGTTGGATTGAAATATTCCCCTTAATTTTTTCTCACTTTTTTTTAGAACAAGTCCAACACAAACACCATTGGTTAGCGTTAGCTCCAAAGATAATCAGCTTGAAAGTAACCCTCACCAAGAATGTTCACCAAAATCCCAATGCGGGCAAGGTGATAGCATATGGTGCCAGGGATCGTTAGCAATAAACTGAACTGAAATTACAATGCTGGAAATGAAAGAGTAGGCGGTGAACCGACCATGAATTCCACTCTACCACTTATCCAGTTGGGGGAAAGATATTACAATTATTTAAACTGAAAAGTCAACCACTTATTCAGCAAGAGTATGAAATAAAAAATGAAATATGCTAAAGAAGAAGAGGCTAATTCAGTACTACTGAAACCAGCAATTACAATATATCTTTTATAATGATTTATCAATGATATCTACTCTAACTTCAATACAATGATCACACATCTCCAATTGCAAATGTGAATGGAAACACATTGGAAATATAGCTTGAAAGAGAATAACCAGGTCTAATATAAAAACCGACAATGTGTAAACTCAGACCAGCAAGCCCTTACACAACCAAAATGATCAAAACTAATTCTAAACTTCACCAAATCACCCAAAACTGAAAGGAAACATTCCCTAGAAGCAAAGCGACCAGCTAGCAAAGGATAAACAATGCAAATCAGTCACTGAATGAAAGGCACGATTCCCAAAGTCAAACCAGAGAGAAGGTACGACCCATGGAGAAGGGCGACCTCTCTAAATTATTTAATGCTCCAAGATAAAATCTGATAATTTGCAAAGAGGGATGCCTAAAGCAAGGAAATGGAATGAGCCAATACCTAGAAGCTAGATAAAATCAGACAATGTTTTATGATTGAAAATCTCCATCAGCGCTACAATAACCAGCAACCTGTAAATTGACCAAAATCATCAAAAATTTCAACTGTGATGCTCAATCTGCATTCTCTAAATGAGAAGTAGTCTCATATCCAGCTAGGTGTTATCTTTCAAACACGAAACTGAATCCTTGCTAGGAGGTATGCATTCCTCGAATCATAAGGCTGAAAACATTTCACAATATGATAGACAATGGATGCCAAAAGAATGAGCAAATTTGCATATCATATCACTAAGCTCTTCCATTATTTCCTCCAAAAAGGGGACACCCAACATGCAAATAAATTTTTAACCTCCAAACAACTTCTCCTAGGCATCCTCCAAAGGGCCTCAATAAACAATAAAATATTTAATTCCTCACAATGAGGATTACCCTCCAAGGCCACATTTTAAAATAGCTTAGTCATTTGTTAGGCCAAGGGGCCCAAAATGAAATTAAAACGTTAATGACTTTAAAATAATTCATCACTTCAAAATACACCTCAAAAGCCAAAACCAAATACTCAATTGCTTTGCTCGGCGGAAAACACACTGGATTGCTGCCAACCGAGACACTGCCAAAAATAGAACTTACTAAAAATAGCAAATTCAAAAAAGTTGCCCAACGCATTTGCATGTCATATCATGCGAAGCTCTTTGAAAACCCAAAAAGAATCTGCAAACCAAATTCCGAAAATCCAACATGCAAACCCCCGAAAATGCCAAAAACCTCCAAACAACTGGAAACCTAATACCTCCAACGAGCCTACGGGCTTTCGGAATAGGCTGTCAGCCCACTGCACTACTCACTGCTAGAAGGGGACATTACATGGATTGAGCTAATGTAGCCCTATTTGTTAGTGCCTCTAGTTTGCTATGTTGAACCCTAAAGATTGACAAAGGAAATCCACTACATTCAAATTAAAGTTGCCTCAACACTATACATCTTTTGAAGGGCTTTCCTTAACTCTTCTTTCAAATTTTCGTCATCACAAGGAGGCACTCTCCCAACACTTGTTCATACCATTTAGGATTTAAAGCATAGGCCAGCATATGATGCAAAATGTTCATAGAGTGTTGTTGTGGCATCACAATAGACCTCATATGTTCCTCATATAACCCCAGATCAAGATCCCTATTATGAATAGCTTGCTTCATCTTCCCAAGCATGTTGCCAAATCCCAACAATATGAGATTCTATATCACCATATCCAATGACTTGCACAACAAGTGAGATGAATGAGCAAATGTATCTATAAACAAAAATTTCATAAAAGAATAAGACTCAAATGAAACAAAGTGAATGTTAATACAAAAAATGATTATAATTTAATAATAAAATTAGAAATCTCATGCCCCACTATTGACCACCAATCATCATCAAGGACCTCACACTTTTTTCGGTCAACCATGTTCACCTCTGCCCATTCTCCCTCCTCTAGATTAACAATCATAAATTATAGAGGCTTCTACACCATAGCCATCATCTCTAACAAAATAGCTAGGACATCTAGTTTCCATGGGTTTGGTGAATTTCTCCCTCAAAAAATCTTAAAAACAGCAACCAAGGTATGGTGGTTGCAAATGAACATCTCCATATCTCTCACTTTACCCAATCAGTGCTCTTGCTCCCCAGCCTTAGATCGATAGCTCTAAGATTCATTGGACACATAGTGAACATGTTCTTCAACGTGTCATGAGAGATATACAATGGGCACTTAAAGTATCCACACTCTCTCTTCTAGCAATTTGTACTTTTTCAATTATAGCCTGTAATGTGAAACTCTACTCCTCCCTAATTTTTTCTTTATATCAGTGGTGGGCCCTTTGCATAAGGCCTTAAGAGGATGGAAGAGCGTTCAAAATGAACCCCAACTCTTGTTTGTTCCCTACTAACATATTCATTTTTTTTCTAATCTCACTGCTGTTTATGTTGCTGTTTGAGAACAAAAAAAAGAGCAAAAATTAGAAAAGAAAAGAGAAGTTAAAATTTAGGGAAAAAAAAAAAAGCCAGATTAAAAAATGCTGCACTGTAGTAACTGCTCATAAAAAAACTCCCCTGTGAGGTTCTTATTTCAAGTGAAACAAAACCCAGGCCGGGCCCCACAGCTTTATACATGGAGAAATGGAGATTCTTTTATTCTTAAATTTCTTTGAATTTATTAATGAATTCATAAATTTGGGGGATTTCCAGGACTCTCAGTCTTATCTGAGCAGTGGTATCATCATGCTTCAGTCCCCAGCCTCAGTAGTGGCATTCCTCTAACCAACCCTTTCTTGGAACATAGCGCTTTTATTGGATACCCTAGATTTTGTAGAATTTGGGATGTTATGGTTATCAATTATCATTGTAAGCAAATACATGTCCTTTAGCCTTATTGTACTCACAAGTGATGTAGACACCCTCATATGTAGCTCCCATTACAGCATCTTTGTTGCACAGCTCTACTACACTTATGTAACAGTACTCTGCACTACCCCTTTCCCTTATATTCTTGCATTCCTTCTGCACTTTGTCTAAAGCTATTACAAATTGCAGTAGAGGTTTAGAGAGGGTCAGTGAAAGCTTCCTTCAATGGTGCATCAAGAAGGCCTTCACAAGAGGAGAAGAGCGTCTCATTATAGAGATGAACCCCAATCTCTTTTTAGTTCCATCTAGAATTATCATACATTAGCTAATAATTAAATAATCTTTAATTGATTATTAGTCTAACTTATTCTTTGCACTTAAGCTAAACTTAGGAGTGTTTTTATGCTTTATTAAATGTGTTAATATTAGATCATTATGTCACATCTCATGTGATGTTGACACTTGTCATGATCTGATCCCTTTCTCATTTAGGGCTTTGCTCTTAAAAGCATTCAACCCTCATTGTAATTACTCACGGGAGAATATCTAGAGCTTTCATATCTTCTTGAAAGTCTCTTGCTTCTGTAGCTTTTTCTTGTTGAAGAATATTGCATTCTTTGTTTGCAGATCTCTTGCGTGGAAGGTGTACTTGTTTGTTGTTTGATCTGTGGCTCGTGGTTTTGTGCTTGTTTCACAATTCTAACACTCTCTCCCAAAATGACTTACCTCGGATAAACAAAGGAAAGCCAAGATATTTCCTCAAAGGCTTTTCTTTGAATTTTTCAAACATAGGTACATAGATGGCAATAATAAAAAGGATGCATAAGTTCCTATGTTCCACTGCATTTTTGAGACATGGATGGCAGGAAATGTAAGCATGCATTTCCAAGATAGTAGAGGAGAAAAAGCCTTCTTTTATACGATGGCAAGGGATGAAAATTAAAAAAAGGAAAATTTTAAAATATAGGAAATTTGAAATACTCATGTGATAAGGCATTCACCATATTCATCATATAGTCATATTGTGAAAACTTAGAGCCAAATGGAAAATTCACAAGTCGACATACATATGAACAATATTTCAATGTCTAATCATTCGTGTTTTCATTACTAATGTACATATACAACCATAGTAGGAAAACTCGGTAAGTATTCAATTGGTTTGCCATGACTCACAAGTTTTCCAACTCAACACATTGAATCAAGGGCAATCAAGCTAAGTACTTGGCAAGTATTCCTTGTGATTGAATGAATTTTTTCTAAGACTTTCCTAGCAACAAGTTATTTCTATCACATGTAAATTTAAACATATGATTCAAATTTTAAGTTTAGTTGAAGAATCAATGGGGTTGGATTGAAATATTCCCCTTAATTTTTTCTCACTTTTTTTTAGAACAAGTCCAACACAAACACCATTGGTTAGCGTTAGCTCCAAAGATAATCAGCTTGAAAGTAACCCTCACCAAGAATGTTCACCAAAATCCCAATGCGGGCGAGGTGATAGCATATGGTGCCAGGGATCGTTAGCAATAAACTGAACTGAAATTACAATGCTGGAAATGAAAGAGTAGGCGGTGAACCGACCATGAATTCCACTCTACCACTTATCCAGTTGGGGGAAAGATATTACAATTATTTAAACTGAAAAGTCAACCACTTATTCAGCAAGAGTATGAAATAAAAAATGAAATATGCTAAAGAAGAAGAGGCTAATTCAGTACTACTGAAACCAGCAATTACAATATATCTTTTATAATGATTTATCAATGATATCTACTCTAACTTCAATACAATGATCACACATCTCCAATTGCAAATGTGAATGGAAACACATTGGAAATATAGCTTGAAAGAGAATAACCAGGTCTAATATAAAAACCGACAATGTGTAAACTCAGACCAGCAAGCCCTTACACAACCAAAATGATCAAAACTAATTCTAAACTTCACCAAATCACCCAAAACTGAAAGGAAACATTCCCTAGAAGCAAAGCGACCAGCTAGCAAAGGATAAACAATGCAAATCAGTCACTGAATGAAAGGCACGATTCCCAAAGTCAAACCAGAGAGAAGGTACGACCCATGGAGAAGGGCGACCTCTCTAAATTATTTAATGCTCCAAGATAAAATCTGATAATTTGCAAAGAGGGATGCCTAAAGCAAGGAAATGGAATGAGCCAATACCTAGAAGCTAGATAAAATCAGACAATGTTTTATGATTGAAAATCTCCATCAGCGCTACAATAACCAGCAACCTGTAAATTGACCAAAATCATCAAAAATTTCAACTGTGATGCTCAATCTGCATTCTCTAAATGAGAAGTAGTCTCATATCCAGCTAGGTGTTATCTTTCAAACACGAAACTGAATCCTTGCTAGGAGGTATGCATTCCTCGAAGTCATAAGGCTGAAAACATTTCGGCAGCAATTTGATATGATAGACAATGGATGCCAAAAGAATGAGCAAAGGCCCGCTTATATAGATGTTGAGGTGACTCTTCAGCTTCCATTATTTCCCTCCAAAAAGGGGACACCCAAGCCTCATTGAGATATTTTAATTTTTAAAACCAACTTCAATCACCTTCTCCTAGGCATCCAAAGCAAGGGGCCTCAATAAACATAAATAAAAATATTTAATTCCTCACAATGAGGAATCCACCCTCCAAGGCCACATTTTAAAATAGCTTAAAGTCATAACGTTAGGCCAAGGGGCCCAAAATGAAATTAAAACGTTAATGACTTTAAAATAATTCATCACTTCAAAATACACCTCAAAAGCCAAAACCACAAATACTCAATTGCTTTGCTCGAAGCGGAAAACACACTGGATTGCTGCCAACCGAGACACTGCCAAAAATAGAACTTACTAAAAATAGCAAATTCAAAAAAGTTGCCCAACGCATTTGCATGTCATATCACTGCGAAGCTCTTTGAAAACCCAAAAAGAATCTGCAAACCAAATTCCGAAAATCCAACATGCAAACCCCCGAAAATGCCAAAAACCTCCAAACAACTGGAAACCCTAATTTTACCTCCAACGAGCCTACGGGCTTTCGGAATAGGCTGTCAGCCCACTGCACTACTCACTGCTGAGAAGGGGACATTACATGGATTGAGCTAATGTAGCCCTATTTGTTAGTGCCTCTAGTTTGCTATGTTGAACCCTAAAGATTGACAAAGGAAATCCACTACATTCAAATTAAAGTTGCCTCAACACTATACATCTTTTGAAGGGCTTTCCTTAACTCTTCTTTCAAATTTTCGTCATCACAAGGAGGCACTCTCCCAACACTTGTTCATACCATTTAGGATTTATAAGCATAGGCCAGCATATGATGCAAAATGTTCATAGAGTGTTGTTGTGGCATCACAATAGACCTCATATGTTCCTCATATAACCATCCAGATCAAGATCCCTATTATGAATAGCTTGCTTCATCTTCCCAAGCATGTTGCCAAATGTCTTGAAAATTGGCATACCCTCTCTTCTTGGTTAACAAATCATGAGATTCTATGATCACTCATGTATATGCACAATGATCTCTAAAGCACAATTGCAGAGGTTTAGAGATGAATGAGGCCAGAGGATGTTCAAAATATCCCTACTAACATATTCAAAAATTTCAAAAATAAAAGAATAAAAAGACCTCATCTAATGCACTCCTCAATAACAAAGTGAATGTTAATACAAGACAGTATTATGATTACCTTGTAATTTCAAGTAATTACAAATTAGAAAATGCTCATGTGCCCCCACGTTTATTGCACCACCATATGCATCTATCAAGGATAACATCATCACACCCTTTCTTTGACGGTACTAACCCATGTTCACCTGGACTGCCCTTATTTCTACCCTCCTTCGTAGATGAAAATATCAGCAATCATAAATTATAGAGGCTTCTACACACATAGCCATCATCTCTAACAAAATAGCTGACAATCTAGTTTATGGGTTTGGTGTCTGGTATCTATTTCATTATGCCTTTCAAGTTGTTTACACTCCCTGTGGACATAGATGGGTGACTTGAGGACTACTGGAATGACGAACATTTTAGCAAGTTACTACAACTAATATTTCAGGATATTCACATCCTAGGAAGTTGTTTAGTATCATATAACTTGCATATGATAGAGCCTACTATAAGACTACATACATGAGACAACTTACCACATGTTTAAGGATATTCAGGAGTTTTATCAGATTACTTTAGAATATCAGGAAAATATGTAAAAGTAAGAATTTAGCATGCCTGATTAAGCTTTCCAGAAATTTGGAAGGAAATTGGGGCAATTTCTGACTATCTCTTATTCGGAGATTTCTTCACATTAACAGTTACTGCGAATTCAATCAATGCCAAACGCTCATGCTTGACAGCTCAGCTCTTATGGTGCATTTTTGCTGCTAGGTTAGATGACAAGTTTACGCATTTTCTTGCTAAGTAGACAGATTCCAAATTGCGCCATTATTTTTACGGCCTGGCAATTTTGTCTGATTAACATTGCAAAATATCATTCAATCATCCCGTATACTTCTGCTTAATACTCGACATGAATGCCATATCGTATTCTGTACAAATACACATATCCACCTCTCTTGCTTATAAGGTTATACTGGCAAGCATCACTTGTTTACACATTCCACGACTCCATACCAACTACGGATGGAACACTTAGCTTACTCAGTGTATGTCCAGTAAGTTCTTTGATATCTCTCCTCTGTCTCGAGGTACTTGCAAATCATGACATGACAACGGAAGTCATTTGCTGTAGTATACATTAAGCATCGTAGAAAGTTAGAACAACATTATTCCATAACTCAATATGCTAATTTCATTCAAGAATTACATCAATAGAAGCATCAAATAATGAGACAATTATTTAGGACACATTCAATTGATCACAAGAACATTTCAATTTATTCAACAGAAAGATTTAACATTTACAATGTACATCCTATGCAATAGTAGCTATACAATCGGGGTGTAACATCGAGCAATGTCTTGGCATATTTTCTTTGAGAAACAAAAATATGGTTATTTTTCTGCCATACCTCTAAACCGAGGCAATAGTGAAGTAGCCCAAGATCTGTCATATCAAAGGCCTTCTTGAGACCATTCTTGGTTGTCTCAATCATTTCTTCTGAGCTTCTTGTGATAACTAAGTCATCAACATATACAACAATCACAATATCCCCCCCTTGGTCCTTGAGGTAGAGATTAGGATCATATGGATGTCTAGTGAAACCATATTGTAGCAAATGTTCATCAATTTTAATATTCCAGGCTCTAGGAGCCTGTTTGAGACCATATAGGGACTTGACAAGTTTACATACCTTTTCCTCTTTACCAAATGCAACATATCCCTCTGGTTGGGTCATATAGACCTATTCCTTTAGGTCCCCATTAAGAAAGGCACTTTTGACATCCATTTGATACAATTTCCATCCAAATTGAGCAGCTAAAAAAAAATCATTCTGATGGTTTTTATCTTTGCAGTGGGAGCAAATGTTTCCTCATAGTCTATTCCTTCTTTTTGAGCATAACCCTTGGCTACAAGTCTAGCCTTATGTTTATCTATACTACCATCTGCTTTATACTTTGTTGGCGTTTAAATTCGCACCTCTAGAATGCAGATTTGAAATGGACAACTATGCACAGATAAACTGCTCTTCAAATTAGGAGGGGAAGCTCCCTCTTGCTGATGGTATGAAAGAAAGTAAATTAAAACTAATTCGCCTATCTTTTTGTTTCTTCTAGAGCACAAGGTTTATAAAACACAAATGCCGCAGCTGAGATTTTCTGATTAAGAACTTCAACTATGACTAACTTAAGCTAAAGACGTTTCTAACTTCTCAAGTAATACACAAAGCAAGAGAATTTAGAAATGAACAAGGTTGATTTTCTGACAAAGGCTTAAGAGAACTCTTTCTCAACATACATCTACACACTTCAATGTAGGCTGAAATTGAGATCACAAAATCATAACACAATAAATGGAAATCTAAGACGTTATACCAAGGCAAAGGAGCCTCATGATTTTATTTCTCAAACTTCTGGAATGAAGATTACACTAAACACATGCCTGGAACAAGAGCTTGCAGCTAAAGAGGCTTGCAAAACTTGTTCTTACACAATAGGAACAACAATTACAATAACTACTTGTTGGCTAAAAGAGACTCAACAATTCGCTATCATAAAACAATTGAACAACACTGAATAACAAATAGAAGGCTAAGAGGCTCAGCGTTTTGTTATCACTAGCATGGTTAAAGAAAACTAATGAGCAAGGGCTCTTATTTATAGGCAAGCAGAGGAGTAGGGAACCCTAAAATCTCCTTGTTTTCACAATCTAGGGCTTGCTCAGCAAGCAAGCTTTATTTCTAAATCTAGAAAGAAGATAACATCTAACACCTAAGAAAGCAGAAATAGCAGGGACTGCCAACTATTACATTTATCTTCTTTCTCTTCTTCAAAGAATGGATAAGAATTGCTCCAAGAATAGAAAGAAAGCGGAAAGAAAGCTTCTAGATAAAAGCCATTTCAAATCTCAATCACATCCACTAAAAAGTAGGAAACTGTGTCCTGGTTCGGTGCATCTATCCCATCAATAGCAAAGTTGCGTTTTTACAAGATATCTTCTCCATTTGCAATTGATCTCAGGAAATCTTCGACCTCATTGGCCGCTTTTTCAAATCTTGCTGACATCATGGCAAGGTGATTCATTCTGCCACCAACTGTATTGCTGCTATCACAGCTGCGAACAACACTCTGAAATTGAGCTTGCACTTCATCTAGCCCGACGTAAGAACCATCTTCAAGACTATACCGAGAAGGAATCTCTATAACAAACTCATTAATCAAAATAAGAGTTTCGATCACCCTTTGTCTGTAGGCAATAAACTCCTCGGATATCCTCTCGCAAGTTTTAACCTTGAAGACATGACCAAGCAAGAATCTGCCTCTTGTGTTCTTTTGAAGTCGCTGAACCATAGGTTGTATCTAAATCAGCAAGATGATACCTTGGTTTAACTTCAGCCACTGATTGCTCAAACCCTTGGAAACCTTGACGTAGCTCATGAGCATTTTCTCTCAATTGAAACATCCGTGCCAAGATCTCCTTTCCTCTAACAATGAAACTCTCGATTCACTCTTGAGTTTCCTTCCCACAAATAACTAGCTGTCACAACTGATGATGATCAGCTGGTGTCTCTAAAACCTGGGGCAGCAGCTAGGTCGCCTGTGAAGTACCCTGGACAAGATTAGAAATGAAAAGCCTGAGCTGCTGTATTTCAACCTTGAGGGCTGCTTTGTCTTCTCCATCCTTGATCACTCTTTCTTGAAGGCTTTCAAACACAACTCTAAATAGACTGACATCTGTATGTCTGGTATTTTTACCAAGGTTAGCCTTAACCATCACGAAGTCGTCCATATCAACTTCATCTCTGTTCTTGTCCTCTGGGGGTATTGCAGTCTCCATGACTATCTCACCATCAGGATTCCTATCAAAGTGAACTTGCTTCTTTGCTTTCTTCTTAGGAGGTTCCTGATAGATGTTATCAAGGTCATCAAAATTCACCTGATATGAAGGTCTTTACTAACTTCCTTAGGAGGTACAATTGCAATTTCTTCATCATCTTCAATATCAAGGTCAATATGGATTGGTGAAGACCCTGTCAGTGGAATAGAATCATGTGCTAAGGGCGCTTCTTCTGTCTCCTTCTAATGTATAGGTTCTTCTGGAGGAGCTTCTGCTTCAACCGTTGATGGCTCCTGTATGACTATGCCTGAGAATAACCTCCTTACATTTTTGGTTGACCTACTGCCCTTCACACCATCTTGAGACTAACTTATGCCTTTCCCTTTTGATTGTGCTCTGGAAGAGGAGGGAAGTGATGACTGTACCCTTGGCGGCTCTGCTGCTGGTATGGATTTCTTCCTTTTAAGAACTAGGAAGCCCTTGCTATGTTCGAGGACTTGCCTTGTCCTTTCTTTGACTGAGAGGGATTCCTTATTAGCCCAATTGACTTGAGGAAGGGGCTGATCTTCAATTCCCTTTCGAGCATACATCGGCAGTAACACATCCTCATCATCATTTGACAATCCTTCGATATCCTCTGAAAGGCAGTCTTTCATCTGGTGAAGAGTGAGCCTATTGTAACTGCGCCTCCGCACCTCGAACTCATCTGTACAATTGGCCCAAAAATCTTCAAGGGCGGATATGTGAGCATAGTTTCTTTCAAGTCAGCTAGCGTAGACGCCATGAGGGTCAAAAGATCGTCTCTCGCTATAAGGCTTGAGACCAAGTTTGTCTAACTCATCTCCCATTGTTTTAGCATCTGCTGTTGTCCTGCATGTATAGATTCCCAATCCCAATGGACAATTGAGGGCGGGTTTCTTTCTATTCCTCAAGAATGCGTGAACATCATGTGCCTGCCTTAAGAACTCCATGAAGACAACTTCGTCTGATGGGTACCTTGGTAGCATGAGCGGAGCACCGGAATAGCCATAGACTCTGAGATAGGTGAAAGTAGGAAATTGTATGAACCAATCTGCCCACTCTGCCATCGCTTCCCTGGCAACTGAAGAGATACGAACATGCAATTCATTGTCCAGGTCCCGCACTGTGTACATCAGAAAAGCCTCATTCACCCTCTTGTAGTGATGCAGTGACTTCATTAATTCCAACTGAGGATAGTAGTTGTAGATATGTTGTACGCTCAATGATCCCTCGGTGTTCAACCCTCTGAATTGACCTTGGTAGGCCACTAGGTAGACTAGGTAAGAAACCATATGGAACTCATAAAACTGGAAATATTTCGTTATTTGTTGATGAAGGCTGTCACTGATCAAGGTGGGCCAATCATAGAACTCAGTCTTCTTCATGATGTGGGGTATGGCGTAGAACATCCAAGGCTGAAACTTGGTAGCATCTTCTTGTCCAGTGACCCTGTTGAGCAAGGTGATTATGATAGCAATCTCATCTTTGAACTCTTCTCGCCCGGCGTTCTTAGGCAAAGTCTTATGCTTCTCTTTCATCCACCTTTGTGCAATCTTCTTACTGTACTTGTCTTTGTGCATTTCCCATATCCTCTCACATTCACCCTTCAAGATCGTGACAATTTCAAGCCAAGGGGGAATGGAAAAACATTTCTCAATCATATCAGGCTTCAAACTGCAAATCAACCTGCCATCAACTGATTGAATCTCCCTTGTAGCCGGGTTGTAATGCTTGATGCAAGCGATTACGAACTCGGGGCTCTGAACTGATATAGGAATAGATGCTGCTGCAAGGAGTTCAGAGTACCCCAAGTTTTTAATGGTAGTGTTGCCTGCGCTCTCCAAAGCGTGTAGATCAAACACCGGCTTGATATGATGCAAGTCCATCTCGGCTGTTTTGATGAAATCATGATAGAGAGCTTATTTGACCTTAAAATCATTGGGAGTGTACTCCATTTCGGAAACCTTGAAGAATGACTGTAAACTCGCCTAGGTTCAGACAAGTTTTAAACAACTTACTATTTTTAAATGCTGATTTTTCTTCCTCCAACGGACAAATTTTTGAAATTTTTTCTTAGATATGGGTTTTACTTAGAATTCCGTTGCAAGACAACCCAGATCGTCCGTTTTTGAAAATTTTGATTTTAGATTGAAAAAGAAGCAAACCCTAATTTCTTCAATTTTTCACGAAAAAAGCTGGCACCTGGGTTTTGTTCATAATGCAATTAGAAATGGACCCAGTTGATTAGATTTGAAAAACACTGATGGCTGATCGAAAAAGCAGCCAACCCTACAATTTGAAATTTTCTTGAAAAAAGTTGTGATATGGGTTTTCTTCAAAAGACTGATTTGAGAGGACCCAGAAGATCAAAAATTGAATGCACTGAGGATTTCACTGACATGCAAAGCAAAAAGCAGCTGCTGCAACTTGATGAATTTCTTGAAAAATTCTTCAGAAGAATGAGATAACAAGACTCAGATGGCTGAAAATTTGAAAATCTTGGCCTTCTTGAAAAATTTGATCTTCTGGATGAAAAAGCATGAAAAAGCAAGGCCTTATGCTGCTGGTCTAAAAAAAATTGATGAAGAATCAGCAAACTTGAGTTCTTGAATCTTGAAATATCACTTCAAACTTGCTGCTCCAACTTTCTCCTTTGATAGCTACCTGCAAAAATAATGAAAATTACATTGAAGAGAGGTGTTAAATAGACTTAGGGTTTGAAATAGGTCTGCTTTTTTTTGCTTTTATCTTCAAAAACCCTAAAATTGGCCTGTTCAATGAAATGGGACATCCTCATCCTCTTGCAATTTTGAAATTTTTTGAAAAGTTTGAAAAATTCACTAAGGCATTGAAAGTTGGGCACCCTTCTTGGCTAGGGGCACCCATTTGCTTCAGAGTTAAGTCATTTTTTTAGTTTTTCAACTTTTTCACAATTTTGACCCCCTACTTTGACTTCGATCTCCGGCTTCTAGATTGATCCGATGAACGAGCTGGATGATTCATCGTGTAGCCTGACTGATTCTAAGAAGATTGTTCTGGAGGCGCCTCTGGCGAAAAACTTCGTTTTGACCTTCAAATTCATGGGAGCCTATCTCCTCCAGGGGCTTTGAACTTTCAGAGTGTCAGCCATTTTTTCATGATTTTCAATTTCTTCATTTCCCTTTTGATCTTCTTATGAAATCTTGATTCTGGGAGCTACGCTGATCAGATCGACTGACTGTCAGATTCACTGGATAGCTTGGATGATTCCGATGAAGTGATCTTGGAGGCTACATTTGCGAATTCAATCATTTTAGAGCTCAAAAGTTTGGGCACCCTTTCTCTCCAGGGGCGCCCATCTTAACCAGACTTAGCCATTTTCAGCATTTCTTCATCAACTCTCTTCTACAGATGATCCTGCCTGATCTGGTGCTTCAAAGCTCGGATTGACTGATGGTTGGGCTCATTACGAAGCTGAGGAGAAATCAAGAGGGGTCTCCTGGAAGTTACTTTTCCAAAAAGTTAGATTTGAAGCTTCAAAAGCTTGGGCGCCCTTTCTCTCCAAGGGCGCCCAACTTGTTCAGACTTAGAATTTTTTCATTTGATTTCATCTTCAAACTTTGAATCTTCATCTTATACCTTCAACTTTAATCTGGATTTGCCAGATATTGGCCGGTCGGATGCCCTAACAAAGATTCGTTGCGAAGCAGACTGAATTCCAGAGAGATTGAGCATTTTAGCAAACCCTAACTACTGGATTAGGACCCTTAAAAAGTTGGGCGCCCTTGGGCACCTGGGGCGCCCAAAGTTCCCAGACTTGTCAAATTTTGGTGATTTTCATTTTTTTTCATTTTGACTTCTGTTTGGATCCTCCCTGTTTGATCTCGAATCCCGGACGACTGGATGATCCGATGACTGCACCGTTGGATTCGTTGGGGAGCTGGAAGAAAATTGAGCAACTTTGCTTGGAGGCTTAAACCCTAATTTCAACATTTAATGCCCTAAAAAGATGGGCGCCTATTCCCTCCTGGGGCGCCCATGACAAGTAGTGTTACATTATTTTTCACAATTTTCACCTTCTTTCCTAGTTCTTCGTGCTTGCTCACCAACTCACCTTCTATTGAATGCTTGAGTGTTGAATCTGACGCCTAACAGCTAACTGACCTCTATTGATGACCTCAGAGCTCCTAATATGCTTCTGAAAAAGCAGAATAGACCTACTAGGGCAAAACTGATCTTTTTGAGATTCTAACTGCACCAACTTGATATGGAAGTATTTTGAGCCAATCAAAATTAGTTTGAACCCTATCGGACCAACTTTCTATTTTTAGAAAGTTTTGCCAGTATCTGTTTCAAAAGAAACCCAGAAAAACCCAGAAAAAGTTACTATTTTTAGGAAATTCCTAAAAATAGCAGTTTTCCTAAAAAGTAGGGATGAAAAACTAAGATCTGGGTTTTGTAGATTAGGTCGCTCTGAGCAGACCCAGATCATCAAATTCTGAAAATTTTACATTTTAACCCCTCATGCAAGACATGCACACCCAAATTTTGACCTTTTTGACAGTTTTAATAAGACTTTTACTCATTTCTTCAAAATGTATAAGTGTAACAAAAATTTTAATTTTGGGGTACAACATACTTAGTTTTAAATATCCATTTACAACCAATTGCTTTCTTACCAGGTGGTAGATCAACAAGCTCCCAAGTGTTGTTTTTCATCAGAGATTGATAATCTGCATCCATAGCCTCTTTCCAAGGCTTTGATTCTAGTGCTTCCTGAACATTAGATGGCTCAAAATTTTCAACGACTGAAGACATTAGTGCAAAGTTTACCTCATTGCGAGCCATGCTGCGAGTCCTCAGACTTGAAGTGGAAGTGTCTAGGACTCCATTTAGCTTTGCATCTCGAATGGTACTAGTGTACCATTTTGGTAATGGTTTTGTGATATTGGTGAGTGTTGACTGACTATCAACATTCCCATCACTTTTACCGTACATGTTGAGCACTATCTATAGCAGGTGATGAAGTGGGAGGCGAACTTGACTCACTCTTCTCATCAAAAATTACATCCCTACTAATGTAAATCTTCTTTGTATTGGGATCCATAGGGCGATATGCCTTGGATTCATTACTATATCCTAGAAGAATACATTTCATTGATTTTTCATCTAGCTTCTTCCTTTTTTGTTTAGGAATGTGCATATAGGCAGTGCATCCAAACACACGAAGATAGAGATAGAAGGCTTTATCCCTGTCCATGCTTCTTTTGGTGTAATGCCATCAAGTGCTTTGGTTGGTGCACATGATTCAAAAGATAAACTAATGTGTGAACAACTTTAGCCCAATATGCATGCTCTAGTTGAGAATCTTTCAACATACTTCAGACCATCTCCACGACGATGCGATTTCTTCGTTCAGCAACTCCATTTTGTTGAGGTGTGTATGCTACAGTCAGTTGACGCTAAATTCCATTTTCTTTTAGATATGTGGAGAATTTTGTGCTAGTGTATTCCCCACCTCGATCTGAGCGGAGGACACGAATACAGTGATTCGTATTTTTCTCCACCTAAGTGTGAAACTCTTTGAAATATAATAGAGCTTCATCTTTATGCTGCAAGCAATATACCCACATTTTCCTTGTATGATCATCAACAAACAGCTGAAAATACTTGTAGCCATTGTGACTAGGTGGCATAGGCCCGCAGAAATCGCTATGCACTAGCTGCAAAGGTTGGCTTGCACGATGCTCACTAGGATAGAAGGGTGCTCTATGTTGTTTTCCAGCAATACAACTAGAACAGATAGCACTCGACTTCTCCAATGAGGGAAGCCCTTTGACCATACATTTCTTACTAAGTGTTTGCAAGTAACTAGTGCTTAAATGACCAAATCTACGATGCCAAAGCAGAGCAAGATCTTCATCTTTAGTCACTAAGGCTTGATTATTAGCAATTGTATCAAGCCTGAACATTTTTCCAATTTCAGTAGCACTGGCAACAATGTTTTTCATTTTTAGACTTATGTTTAATAAGACAAATCTTTGTATCCTGATGGCAATCAAACTCAATCCTAAGGTTGTGGTCAAGAAATTGATGAATAGAAAGGAGATTTTTGGTAAATCCTAGCACGTATAAGACATTAGTAATCCTGCAACGATTAATGCCAAACTTCAAAGAGATGTCACCAATACCTTTGATTTTATGAGTGGTATCATCTCCAAGAGTGACCATACATGATGCGGTTTCAAAGTGAGAAACCACTCCTTCTGACCAGTCATGTGCTTTGTAGCATCTGAGTCCACATATCATATGGATGTTCATTGTGAACCATCTTCTGAAGTGTGAGCTGAAAGCACGTATTCCTCATCTGGAGAATCTTCTACTTCAACAACATTGCTTTGTTGTTTTTGTTTGTTCTTCTGCTCCCATTCACCTTCGGAATCTATTCCCATTTTGCTTGTTCACCTTCAGAATCTTCTTCCTCATCAGTGTCTGCTTCTACTGAATCTTCTTCTTCAGCGGATTGATCACTTGAATTTTCTTCTTCATCGGAATCTATCTCTTCAAAAATAGCCCCCTTTCCTTTGGAGTGACATGGTTCAAATTCCGTAGTTTCTCCTTCTAGGACAGCCTATGTGTCTTTCTTGGCGATAGTGAACTTGATCCTAGGGCCTCTTCGCGAAGAAGTGGGAATGGCCGCAGGTTTATCTTTCATGCGGAGTTCTTGTTGCCGGTTGGCTTCTGCTCTGAATTCTTCTCCCTCAGAATCTGTTTTGAAAGTTTTCATCTCAAAGCCGTGCTTGTGTAACCACTCTGCAGTGTTAGCCAATATTGGTGCCAACCTCTCCCTGATGGAAACACTTTCCTTTATGGACCATTGAATTGCAGGGAAGGGCCTCTTAGAAATTTCTTGTTCATCGTAGGATGCGTTCATGATGTCACCAGGATCTATGAAATCCTCTGGTAAGTCAACAACACCAAGATCTTTGATCTGTTGTACGGTTAGCCTGCAAAAATCCATCTTACGAATGGCCTCTTCATCTCTGCAATCGGCCCAAATGTCCTCAAAGCGGTACCTGTGTTGATGACCCTTTTTCAACTTCTTTTTCACATTTTAGTAGTCAAAATCAAATCTGTATCTATAGGTCTTGATTGTCATGACCTGCAATTTTGCATAGACAAATTTGGCTTTTTGTACACTTCTAATGGTATACCTACCGATTGTTAATGGGAACTTGAATCCCGGCTTGTGAATCTTCATCCGTTCTTTGTGAACTGAAATCAGCTGTCTGCACAACTCCATGAGAATCCAATTGTCCGAGGGATATCTAGGCAACATGTAAGGGCACCCAGTGTAGCACCCTACTCTTAGGTAAGTAAAAGTTGGGAATTGTAGGAATATGCATCCGACTTTACTTACCACTTTGTAGGCCTCATCAAATACTCTCTTCTTCTCGAGAGTCAGATCAAAGCTAAAAAGCAAAGGCGCGAAGAAAGCATCGGTAACCCTCCTGAAAGGTGAAGGCTTTCCTTCAGCTCCAGTTGACAGAAAAATTTGTACATAGGTACGGTGTGTTGGCTCCCTTTTATAGATAGACCCGGAAATTGCCGCATCACGGCTACAACATACACAAAGTAAGAAGTCATGTAGAACTTCAAGGTGGTTGGCACATCAATCAGCTGTTCATGTATTTCATCACTGATCTGTTTGCCCCAATCAATATGAACCTTTTGTCTCCTTATGATCCTGATGTATTCATACATCCAGTCATGAAAATAGGATGATTTAGGCAATCCCTTCACTCTGCTCAAAAGTGTGATCATGTCCCTGACATCTTCCTTGAATTCACTTCGCGGAAGTCCCTTCGGCCATCTTGAAATAGTGTGCCTAGGTTCTTTCAACCATTGACTATTTATCAGGTATTTAGCCTTGTTGGGATCTGAGTCATAGACCTTTTGCGATTGTTGTATTGAGATATCAGTGTACTTCTCCATCTATGGGACTCTGAAAACAATATCAAAGAAGTCAAGGTCAAGTCTCAATATCTCATGCCTAGAAGAATCAATCACACTTTTGTTTTCCCTGATGTAATGGGATGCAACTAGAGGACAAATTTTGTATTATGTGCAGAAGTAGGGAACGTGGACACCAAATGCAAATTACTGTGCACAATGGCTCTCAGAGAATCTTCAAGAGGCTTCTTCTTAGTTCTTTCCACGAAATCAACGAGGTCTTGATGACCAACCTCGGTGTCTTTTATCTCATCCACCTTTGAAATCACTACTGTTGGCGGATAAACACCTTGGTACTTGTATTTCATTTTGTTTTTAGCCTTTGAAGACAATGGAGGTCTCTTGGTTGTCATCTGAGAGAAATTTGATTAACAAGAAACAACTTTGAGGATCCCTTGACGAGATCTGAAAAGGAACTGCAAGATGTGGAATCAACAAACGTTAGTCGAAAAACAACATTGGGATGCGTGAAGCGAGCAACGATGTTGAGCAAGCGTGAAATGAGTGATGAAGCACAAAAAACGATGCGGGAGCCGAAAAACGAGGTCCAGAAAGAAGATATCGCACTTTAAAGTGTTGGAAATTAAAGGCTGGAAAATGTGTAAGGGCGCTGAAAATCAGTACCTTTGCACTTTGGAGAATTTCAACTTGGTGCAATGGCGTTGATTCAGTGCCCTTGCACCTAGAACGTTAACTTTGAAGTAATGTGTCAGGGCGCTGAAAAAGCTCGCCATGACACTTGGGTTCTTGAATGCAAGTGTAAAGTGTAGAGGCATGAAAAAACAACACTTAGCATATGAGGGAAAAATGAGAGAAGTGCAATGGTGGATAAAAAGTCTGCTTCGACATGGAAACTTTGTGCCATTTAAAGATGATGAACTTGGAACGTGTTTCTTTGTGCAAGCTGAGTATTTCATCGCCATAGATTATGTGAGCAAAACCCATTCACAAAAATGCATACTTCATTCTCAAAAATGAGTTCATCATCAAAAACCAGCGCATGAGATCAACATTGAAACGAGGGAAAGAAAAGGGGGAGATGGAGAACAAAGAAGGTGTATCAAAACACATTTTGATTCATGGTTAAACGACAAATGAACAAAAACAATCCCTACACAAATGATAGAGGAAACCAAAAGACAAAGAAGAGATAGAAAGACGCGTTTTGAAGTAGAAACGACCAATGCGCTGGTGGGAGAAAGAGGAAGATTGAAAATGAAAAGGAAAATGCGTTTTGAAGATAAAAATCAAGAATACACAACATAAAAATGCATTTACAAATCCTAGCAAGACAAAACGTAGACATAGAGAAGAATAAATGAAGGGAGAAATGAATAAAAATGTACCTGGAAAAAACCACGATGAACTCAGCTCAAAAATGCTTGAGATTTCCACAAAAACGTGTTTTGGAGATGAAGAAATGTTCGCCAAGCAAAGAGAGATGAGTTGCAAATGAAAAGAATGAAGGAGAAACAACCAAAAATCACTTTTAAGTGATTTACAAGTGAAGAGAAATAACTCAAGTCGTGCATTTAATAAAGGCAGATGAAAGGCATAAATCAAGGAAAAGTGCACATGGGTCAAAAATCATCGCCCTCTAGAGAGAAAGTGCAATGGTGCTAAAAATCAGTGCCTTTGCACCAAGTCACAATTTCACTTAAGTGCAATGGTGCTGAAAAAGTTTTCCCCTGCACTTTTATACTTAGTCAATTTTTCATTAAAAAGTTATAGTGTTGTTTTGAGGCACTTCTGCACTTTTGGCAATTTCACTAAGTATCAATAGTGAGAGTTCGTGAAGGTACTCGTTTCAAAGGTCTTCGCGAGGCGAATGCGGAGGGACACTCAAACGGACTATTTGAGACCTTGGAACGCACTTCGAGGTGGATTGAAAATTGCCTTGTTTTGCGTGCTTGAAAATCACAGACCTAGGAAACGGACAACTTTCATAAGGGGGTTATCTGTGGAACAAGCGCTACTAGATTCCGAGATAACACAGTGGTTGCAGTGGAGTTTTGGTAGAGCATCATTCAGACTAGTTTGGGATCCCGGCATACAACATAGGCTTGGTTGTTCAGGTGTGAGGATTGCTTGGGGACAAGCAAACTTGGGGAGGGCGGACTATAATGTCCCTATTTTTTTGGGATCTATATCTTGTAGTGGTTAGCCTATTATCTAGTTCCCGTGGGCTAACAAGATGTTCAGGGGACCCTTTAGAGGGTGTTCAATGGTTCCTCAGCTAGGTTTTGAGAGGTTTATCTCAGTTTTCTCCTGCTCAGTGACTCAGTGATTTGGTGATGGACCTTCTAGAGGTCATTTTGGTTGTTTTCTACCACACTTACTATTTATAGTAAGTCTTATCTGGATCAGTCGTCATCAGGCCAACATTCAGAATATGATCAGATCACTATTTGAGTTGGTGTTGGGTAATTTATTGAGGATTAATGGTGTATATATTATTAAAGTCATTTGATTTTAATAATATTAATATTTAATGACTTATTAAAGGTGTTATAAAAGGGTCGAATGTAATAACCCCCTCTGATCTAAGGTTTAACCAAGAAATACGAAACATAGATATTTGCAAATAAACCAATTTTCAAACAGTTGCAAGAAATTAAATAACCAGATTTTATTAATGCTTCAAAAAATACATAAAATCCATACCTGAAATCAACAACATAAATCTCAGAGCAGGAAATGCTTGATCAATAACTGTAAATATCAACAATCTTCATACTGAACCTTAAAAACTCTATAAACCCTTGAATGTGCAATTGCTGATTTGACCTCTGTCTTATTTCTAATCTGTTGATGAAATACTGAAATTGCTGATTGAATCTATTGAATTAAATCTGTGAATGCTCAAATGATGATCTATATGTGAAACCATCCAAACAAGAAGACCTTGGGTGCTCTTTCACACCTGTAGACTCCATCCTATTTGAGGGTTTCCATCCTCTGAATAGCTTGAAACTTCATACCTACAACCCTGTGCTCAGCATTTTTGTTTGTAAATAATAACTTGCATAATGTAAATGATCTTTGCTTTTTATCCTTCTCCAAACCCTACACCCTAATCTTGGCATTTCACTTTTAAATGCAATATCAAGTAATGCCTTATCAAAATCCAACGCCTTTTGGGCCTTTTGCACATTAAATTTAATATTTTCTTTTTCGAAAGATGTGCTTTTTTAAATTGAAATCATAAAGTAACTTAAAATATAATCTTTTAAAATTAAAGTTACTTTATCCCCTTAAATGCCATATTATATAGTACTTTATTAAAGTTACTTTATAAAATTAAATTACAAAGTCACTTTAATAAAATAAAATTATTATAGTAATTCGACTTTAGTAATTTAATTAAAGTGCCCACTCTCGACCAAAACTGACAATAATCCCCTGAGAATGCCTCCGACACAAAACCTCTCTGTAGGCGTGAAACCACTGAACCTGGTATAACTTGCAAGTATAAATGATAAGCCCTGAAATGCCTTCGAAAGGCTTACCAACCAACTGTATCATTGAGCTGAATATGCAGGAATGAATACACAAGCCTTCTAAAGACCCTGAATCCCCTCAAAGGGTCTCTCGTAAACATCTCATTAGCCTACGGGAACCAGATAGTAGGCTAACCACTGCAAAGATACAAATCCCAAAAAAAGGGGGACATTACAGTCCAGCCTCCCCAAGATTGCTTGTCCCCAAGCAATCCTCACCTGAACAACCAGGCCCATCCTGAATGTTGGGATCCCAAACCAATCGATACAATGCTCTACCCAAGCTCCATTGCAACCACTGGAGAAAAGTAGAACTAAACTCGGCAGCCCTATCGATCACTGTCTAAAGAAGAAGCAAATTGCCAAGTAAGGTAGATCCTAAAGCCTACAACCTAATCGAAAGCCTACCATACTCATCACCCGCTAACCCCTGCTACGTGACTCTATTATAATCTTCACCAAGCTGAAAATGGTGAAGCAACACATTGTAATCATCTATAAGTAGCATAACCCTCCGTGGGTGTACTCCACCAAGATCCCATGGACAAATTTCGAATTTGTCTTTCTTGCCTTCTGATGGCTCCTGCTGCACCATTCTAACTACACCAGGAATGCCAAATTGCTCAAAATTTGTTGCTATATAATTTGTGTCCCAACAGTATGCATATCATGTAGAAGCAACTCTGAACACCTAAAAGATTTGTCCCCTTCATCCACAAAAGGAAACTCCTCGTACCACCCATCTAGCTCACACTTGTGTGTCTTCTGCCTCATAGTCAAATCAAATGTGAATGGGCTGAAAGTAACGTTGTATGCACACGACACATTATGCACGTTGTGGAATGCATCAGTAAGCCCTATCGGAAATCCTAATCCACTACTAGGATCCCAAGTCCTACAAATATTGCCAAACTCCATACAAGGATCAGAAGAGGCACCATTATCCAACTCAAAGAGTGGATTATCATAAAACAAATCAGCATCAACCCCAAACAATGGATTATTAACAAATTGTAAACTATCTTCTTTCTCATTTGAATCACTATTTTCTAAATTTTCGGAACAATGGACAAGATCAAACTCCTCCTGAAAGCGGTCTTGCTTCTCCATCACCTATTCAATCTCTTTGCGGCTGAATACTCATCCTTAGGAGCTGATGTAGAATGTGTCCAACTCAGTTCTAAACAAGGCTCCTTAATCTGATTTCTTGTTTCCTGAAAGGCTACTTGAGCAACCTCCAAGGAATCCTTAGTTTTCACAAGCTTAGAAGTAAGATTGTCAACTTCGTTTTCTTTCCTCCTTCATGCATCCAAATAGGTAGCAGCTAGTTCAAGGAGATGATCTCTATCTATAAGCAAATTTAAGTAATCTGATTTCATTGCCTCCATAGCTGTTTTGATTCCCTATAAATCAACAAAAGAGGATTCCTCTTCAAAACCCTTTTTCCCTCCCTTACGTTGAACTTTCCAAAGGGAATTTTCCATCAACTTGTCAAAGCTATCAAAATGTGTCAATGCTGCTACAATTTGTTTCTCACTAACCTTCAATTGGTTCTCCAAACTATGTTTATAAACAATATTGGATTCATTTGATGAAGTAGCTGATTGTTCTTGAAGAATTTGACTCTTCCCAAAGCCTTCTTCTATGGGAACCTCATTGCTTACTAGCTGATTTAGAACTATGCCGCGTTAGTTCCAAAACCAAAATCATCACCAACATCCCACTTAACTATTTCGCTGGATGATGTCATGCTTTCTCCGTGTGGAAGAAACGAAACAGTGTTAGAATCACACGTAGAATCATCAAAAGGAACCGATTCTTCACAAGATTTACCTATCACCATTTCCAAATCACCCACTAGGAGACTTGTGTAACCTTTACCTATAACATCATCACTGGAAGGGAATGTAGAACCATCATCGTCAACTAATTCGTAAGCTGTAACACAATTGCTCACCATTTGCCCATCACTAGGTGTTGACCCATGAAGTGTATCACATTGGAAATTAACCTCGTTGCCTGCTACAACATCTTCCCTATGACTAAAAAATGCACTTCTATCTATAGATTGCTTCTTGAACGTGGCTGCAAGAGATGTTTGGTTTTCTATCTACTTGTTTCACAAACCACGACTCCTTTTTCCTTATCCAAATGTTTTGGTTTTGCACCCATCCTTAGATATTCTCTTTTAAAGTCTGGGCCCTTCATCAAATTAAACAATTCTTGCATCAACTCAATTATCAATTTATCCTTAGCCATCTTTTTCCTGAAGCTGATCAATGAGTTTCCCACCTTGTTCTGAGAGATATTTTCCGATTTTCCCCTTTTCTGGTTTGACAATGCTATTTGTCAAATGAATTTGATGGTCTGAAATGATTTAGCTAATTTATATGCAGAGTAATCTGATGATTGCAATTCTTAGTAGGAACCTTATTCATTTGAAAATATCATCTTTCCCAAATACATTGCATATGCTAGCCTAGATTCAATAAACTCAGATAATACATTGTTGGCGTAACAACTAACACCTCTGGAAGTAAGAGTTGGTACGGACAGCTATGCACACTACGCAATGAGTGCTCTTCAAATTAGGAGGGGAAGCTCCCTCGTTGTGCTTGACAAAAGTGCTTTGAAAGGAAAGTAAACTAAACTATATCCTGTCTTTTTTGTTTCAGCTATAGAGGTACAAGGCTTTCTCGAAAACTATATATGTTGCAGCTGAGTATTTTCTGGTTTCGTAGACTACTAACTACAACTATGTTTCATTATTTAAAATCTATCCAGTTTCCTCAAGAAAACAGAGCATGAGAAAATGGAGCAAGGATGACTATATAACGATAAACAAGTATAGATTCTAAACTTGAAGGGAAGGTGGCACATCTATCAGCTCAATCTAAACAAGTTTATTATTCACAAAACACTATACGATAACCAAGTACAGATTCTCTACTTGAAGGCAAGGTGGCACAACTATCATCTCAATCTAAACAAGCTTATTGAACACAAAACAGATTTGATCTAAGGAAAGAATTCACCATTATAATTGCATGAAACCCTATGTGGCATAACAATTCATCATAATAGTAAAAACGCATGAACAGATACAAAAAGAGCAATATTGAAGGAAAGGTAGGCACATCATATATTTCTCTCTCGTGCAAAAGTTATGTACAAATGAGCAAAAGCTCTTATTTATAGACATCAAAAGGTGTAGGGAACCCTAAAATCACCTTGAGTCAACTACAGTCTTGCAATGCATGCAAGATTTATTGCTAAACCCTAATAAAGCAAACTATATAGTTAACTGGAAAACTACCACCAGTTAACCGAAACATTTAACCTAAATGGACAATGTGCAAGCATGCACGTCCTTATTTAAAGCAAAGTTAACTGGACACTACCTTCAATTAACTGGAAACCCTAACCCTCACTCCTGTGAAGATAATTCCAAGGACGAGATAAGCATGTATTAAGTCAGCAAGTAAACTCAAGACTGAAAGTCGAGTTAACTGCTGCTCATGACTCAACCCTCGAAATTAACTGCAGGTTCCAACTAGCAGCTCACTCCATGTTATCTCGGTCTAACACTTCGACCAAGAACTCATCAATCTCTCTGTCATCTAGCACTTTGATGCTATCCAAAACAACAATCTGTTTCTTCAGTTCTCTGTCACTTTCCTTGACTGTATGCATGCCTTCTCTAACATCTTCAGTTGCCTTTCTGAAACTAGCTGAAATAACTGAAATATTCTCCAATTTAGCTGCCACAGGATCTCCTTCAAGGCTATCACAAATCAGCTTTTCGAACTCAGCTTGTAATTCATTAAGTGCAATATACGTGCCATCTTCAAGAAGATAATGACACGGAATCTGACCAACGAAACCGCTAACAAGTGCAAGAGCTCCAACAACATCATCTTTCATTGAAAACAACTTGGTAGAAACCTTTTCGCATATCTCCATCTTGAAAAGCTGCTGCTCCCTCCAAGTAAAAACTTTCTCTTGATCTTCATCAACCTCTAAGGCATCATATGCAACAGACAACTGAGACACAAGAACTCGATCCTTGGCTAAACTCTCTGCAACTGAAACCTCAAGCAACTGAATACCTTGACGAAGTTTATGTGCGTCACTCCTCAATTGATACAAATCCGCAAGAAGACGCTGACCTGTAACGACTAAACCTTCAATCCAGTTATCCAAAAGTCTGCCATGACTGACTAACTGATCTAGTTTCGTTGTTCTGCAGGTGTATTCTGAGGAAGAACAGGCACTCTACTTGAATTTCCGTGAACAAGATCAAAGATATACTGGTGAAGTTGACTATTTTCAGCCTTAAGCAATGCCTTATCCTCTCCATCTTTCGTGATGCGTTCTTCAAGATTATTGGTGACAATCTTAAGAAGACTCACGTCTGTCTCTCGAGTGGTCCTGCCAAGATTTGCCTTAGTAAATGTAAAGTCACCAACTTTGACCTCATCTAGGCTCTTACCCTCTGGAGGAATAGCAACTTCTATAACAATCTCTGATTCCGGAGTCTTTTCAATATGCACCTGTTTCTTAATCTTCTTGTTCGACCTTCTCTGATAAGGTTCACCGAACTCAGATAAATCAAGGTTATATGAAGGTTCTCGCCTCTGTCTCCCCAAAGACCTTTCGAGCCAACAAGAATGAACAATCTTATCAATTCGAAGAGAGACTGTCAATGATGTATCAACCTGTGGTGGTTCGGTTGTCTCCAATCCTACTCGAATTGGTATCTCAGGCTCATAATCTATGTCAATGGGCTGCACATGTGATGAACTAGGAGGTGAAATGTGAGGCTCAGCCTGAATGACTGTCTCTACTGGAATCTCAGGTACATTCTCAACTCGCTTCTGCTTCCTTTTACCAGTAGCTCTCTTTCCCGTATTTCTACTGAGTTTAACTCCTTCAGGAGGTATCACAATAGCCTTGACCCGAGGTCTTCACCTAGAAGTAGAAGGCAATGAAGAAAAGTCCTTTGGCGGCTCTGTCACAAGAACTGACTTTCGCCTCCATTTACTCTCCAAGAACTGCTTGCTGGTCTTGATAAACGACCTAGAAACCTCCTCAATAGAAGTATTCTCTTTAGCGTACCAATCTGGTGAGCGAAGTGGCTGCCGAGCAATTTGATCTCTGACATATGAATTGAGAAGAACTTCTCCATCATCATCTGATAGACCATCAACATCCTCTGATAGGAAATCAGAGAGCTGAGCGATAGTGAGTCTACAATAGTGACGACGACGAACCTCGAATTCATCTTCACAATTAGCCCAGAAATCTTCAAGTGTTGGCTTATGTGCAATCCCTCGCTCTAACCTGTCTGCATAATGACCCAAAGGATCATAGGAACACCTCTCAGTATGAATTTTGAGTTTGAATCTTTCTATCTCGGTTGACATAAGCTTGGCATCCGTTGCCGTGCTGCATGTGAAAATTCCCAATGCAAATGGAAAATTAGCTGCAGTCTTATGACAACTACGAAGAAAGAAATGAACATGTTGCATCTGTCTGAGAAACTCCATGAAGATGATCTTGTCTGAAGGGTACCTCGGCAACATCAAAGGCTCTCCAACATATCCATAAACCCGGATGTATGTGAAAGTAGGGAATTGGATAAACCAATTCGCCCAAGTCTCCATTGCTGATTTTGCCTCGGCAGAAACACGAATGTGCATTTCATTGTCAAGATCTCTGACTATCCTCATAGAAAAGTGATCATTCACTGCTCGGAAATCTTGTTCAGACTTAGAAAACTCCAACTGAGAATAGTACTCATGAACACATTGAACACCAAGAGTGCCATTAGTTTTTAGATGTTTGTAACTTCCTTGGAATGCAACTAAGTATACCAAGTAAGATATCATATGAAACTCATGAAACTTGAGAAAATCAATAATCTGCTGATGTAAGCAATCACTAATCAACATAGCCCAGTCAAAATGCTCTGTGCCATCAAGAATTCTAGAAATAAGGTAAAACATCCATGATCGGAAAGTGCTAGCATCCTCTTGACCTGTAACTCGATTGAGCAAAGTTATCAAAACAGCAACCTCATCCTTGAATTCACCACGACCAACCTTTTTAGGCATGTTAGTCTTTTGAACTTTCAGCCATCTCTGAGCCACCTTTCTCTGCGAACGTTCTCGATCTCCATCCCATATCTTCTCACAGGCCTCAATAACCACAGTGAAATTGTAAAGAGCCTCACTAAACTGATCCAATTTTTCTGGCTTTGATGCACAAGAATTTGGACAAACAATTGTCTTATAATCTCCTTAATTGCTGGATGTTGTTTCTTTATGTGTTTGTTTGATTTGAAGGGGAGCTCGTTTGCCTCTCATTCAAGTTAGTGATGGTCAAATTGATACAACGAAATACATAAACAATAGTATTGAATGAACTGAAACATTTCTGACCCACTTCCAATCTATTTTATGTCACTATGCAACTCGGGAAATAATTAACAGTCTTTGTAAGCTCAAGTGCATGATTCAGTTCCATTTACAAAAATGACTGGCAAGGATATGTTACCAGCACTTCCCATTCATTCAATCCTGTATGCAGCCCTTTCAACATTAAAACAAACAATACTAACAGACTCTCTTGGCAAGACTCCTTGCAGCCTAGAAGAGGCACTCATAAATATATTGCAGGTTATAACACAACACAAAATGTAGTTTAATTTGTGCATTTTTCAATGACTGAAAAACGGTTTACAATCTGCCACAATAGACTCAGACATTCTCTACTGAAATTGGAAGGTAAGGTGTTATATTTCTCAAAACCTTGGTTCAGAATGACAGTGATTTCACAAGTTCAAATAATACTAGAAATGGTGTCTCAAGTCTCAGAGTTAATTAAGAGTTGAAGGAACTTTTACAAACATTGACTAACAGCATATAAGAAATCATTTCATTCCCAGGACTCCAAAAGGCATGCTGTTTGGTGAACAAAAATTACAAAAAGACTGAAACAGCAGTAACCGAAAGGTATTTTCTGGAACTCACACTCACAAAATATGTAGTTACAACACTTTGGATTTGGGAATTCACAAGTAATTTCTACATTCATTAATATACGCCTCAATACAACAAATAGAAACCCACACCTAGAGAAAGCAACTCGTCCTCATACTTGATAGATTATCACGACTTCACCAAACTCAGATGGTACTGGCAGTTCATACGTCTCCACATCAGATGCTCTCCTCCACAATGGTGCGCCCAGCTGTAACAATCTCAAATTCCCTAACAAGGCTCCCACATCACAAAATATTGTCCTTCCAGATTCGCACTCAACCCAACAATCACGTCTTTTTTACATACTGAACAGATTTCTTCAAAAACCAACCCAAACTTGCGTCATTTGCGTGAGAAATAGGTGCCTAAGATTTTATGGTGAGAAGCGCCTCCATTTTGCTCCGCATTCCCCACAAAAATCAACCAATAATGGTCGCTAAGCTTCAGTGAATGATTAACCTGAAAATCTGGGATAGAGTGAAACGCTGGTTGCAGTTCATCTCCAATTCCTCCACACGAAATGAGATCTGAGAATGTTTCAAAATCTTGCTAGGGCTGGTGTCTCACAACCGAAACAAGCAGCTAGGGTTCCAACCCTGCCAAGAGGTGTGCTATTTGCAGAGCTAAACATATTAAAAGGGTGTCGACCAAATGAGAGCTTCTCACATATATTTTCTTCATGCCCGATAAGTGACTATTACTTTTCTATTTAATTTCTCCTTCAAAACCATAAAGTAACTTTTGTAATGTTTCAATAATGAATATTTTCATAGTCACTTAAATCAAACTTCAAAAAGTCATTTACAAGTAATTAAATTAATTATTTAATATTGCCTTATTAGAGAAATAATGAAGCTTAGGCCAAAAATTAAATAATTAAATAAACGATTCCCGGTGTTCAACAATTGCCTTCGGGAATTAAAAAGGCAATGAGGTACTCAGAGTGGCTACGCAGAAGGGGACATTACAGAAATTATCTGAACGAGGAGGAATAGCAAAACATTTCTCTATATCCTTCGGTTTGAGACTGTAGACAACCCTCCCATCAGCCGATCTGATTTGTCGTGAAGATAAGTCATAATGCTTGATGCAAGCAAAAACGAACTCAAGATCAAAAGTGGTAACAGGAATGGATGCCGCTGCCAGCAATCCGGAACGCTCAAGATTTCTCAATGAATTGCTGCTAACACCCTCCAGGCTACTCAGATTAACCACTGGATAAACATGATTTAAGTCTATATCTGATGTTTTGACAAATTAATGCATAAGAGCCGATTTGGCCTTATAATCAATGAGATTGAACTGCATTTTGAAAATGAAGACTTTTGACTGTAAAGTCGAATATACTTGAACAACTTTCTGAAAAACTGAAAATCTCTAGACAAGGCTAAAAATAGCTTATGACGAAAGAAATTTTCAAAAAATTTCTGAAACGTGGGTTTTGTGCAGAATCAAATTCTAAGACAACCCAGAAAGTGTGATTCTCGAAAAGATGTGTTTTAGGCCCACATGCAAAGAAATTCTCGGAAAAAAGCACAGAGCTTCAGAATGAAGACTACGGGGCGATTTTCTCAAAAAAATCTAAGACATGGGTTTTGCTGCAAATACTAAGTATGCGAACCCAGATGATCAAATTCTAAAAATACGCTGAATTTCTTTGACATGCGAAGAAAGTACCTAAGATGAGAAATAGAAGAAATAAGACAGAAGAAAGAATGTTTTATTTGCTCTGCTTCTGTAGAATTCGCCTATCTCTGTTTTTGAATTTGATGACACCTGCATGCAAACTGAAAACAAAGTCTGGAATCTTCTTCCTCTGAACAATCTGAATCCGTTGCTACGAAGAATGCTGAATTCTGACACCTGTAGGCACCTTTAAATTGCTGTTCACTCAAGAACAATGTATATTTCTAAGCTTGAGATGAAGAAATAATGGACACCTAAACTTGAATAAATAGAGTTTCATCACCAAAATTCGAGCAAATGCACTCAACCTTGAAAATTGCGCTTGGCTTGTGATTGGACCTCAATTTTAGTTAACTAAAACTAAAATGAACTAAATAAAGCACCATGCTAAAGTCGCCTTATTCAGACTTTAGTTGCAAAATTCTATTTAAAGCATCATGCGAATTAAGCTTCAATTGACAATCAATATTGAATTCGCCATACTTCACATGCTTTAAATTCATGCTTTAAGAACTAAAGCGTCCCTTTTGGAAACTGAAGTTGACAATCAAAAGTGAAGCGC